>VZTX01016964.1:0-14057 GCA_013400915.1 Pardalotus punctatus
GGCCGCCGGCCCCGCTGAACGTGGTGCCGCCCTCGGAGGCGCCGGCCGAGGAGGACGACTTCAAGCCGCGGCCCATCATCCCCATGCTGTACGTGGTGCCCCGCAGCAAGAAGGTGGTGTTCGACAAGGAGCACATGTCCTGCCAGCAGGCCTTCGAGCAGTTCGCCACCCAGAAGGGGCTGGGCTGGCGCGAGCAGGGCGCGCCCCGGGGCCCCGCCAAGGACGAGGACGGCGCCGAGGGGGAACGCGCGGCGGTCACCGCGGAGGTCAGTGCTCCCCGGCCTTCCGTGGCCACGGTGAGGACCCTTCCGAGGCCAGGTTGGACGGGAGCACGACCTGGTCTAGTGGGTGGTGCTCCTGCCTGTGGCGGGGCTGGGACTGGATCATCTCTAGGGTCCTTCCCAGCCCAAACCCATCTGGGATTCCATGATACACGGTTTCCGTGGATTTCCCGGCTGTGTATGTGATGGAGCAGACTTTTCACAAGCTGATGGAATTGGCAGCTTGCAGATGTTCTGAGGCTGTTCTGATTTGAAGAAAACTCTGTAGTTTACCCAGCTTCTTAAGAGTTAGTGTTGGCTTTTATCTGCTCCAGGACTTGGCTCGGAAGGCTTTAGTGGTTCAGCCAAAAGGCAGAGCAAAGTTTGCTGTGCAAGTCCAAGAACTCTTTATGACAAGGGCTCTGCCTCTCTTGTCCTGTTCCCTGCTTCAGGGTGCCCATCCAGCGTGTTGTGCTTCCTTCCAGGCTGCTTCTGCCTTCTCCAAGATGAAGATGGAGATCAAGAAGAGCCGCCGGCACCCGCTGGGCAAACCACCCACCCGCTCGCCGCTGTCCGTGGTCAAACAGGAGACCTCGAGTGACGAGGGTGAGTGAGCGGCACCAGGGATGTGTGGATGTCTTGTCTGACCCAGGGAACTGCTGAGGCCTGTGACAAAACTGGGTGGCCTCAAACACCGTGTGTTACACGTAGCTGGTAGGAAATGCTGTGTGTTCCCATTTTGATAATCCAGCTGGAAACAAAGCTCCTCCGTGGGAGGTGTCAATTCTCACCTCCCACACTTCTTTTGCTCAAGAAAAATATTTTGCTGGCTGCAAAATGAGGCAGCATTTTGGGCAAAGACAAAAAAAACTTTGCAGAAAATAATATCTTAAAGGCAAAGCTGTCTTGGATATTGCAGTGGGATGAAATCTGTTTCCCTTGGAGGCAGTGGAGGTCAGGTCTGCTCTCGTGTGTGGGGAAAGTCAATTCTAACCTTTTGGCTGGCTCCTAATTCATGTCTGTGTTTGGGGTCCAATTTTTCTTGGCAAATGCAGGAATGAGAATTAGACTGTTTTTCGGTATTTAACTGTACATCACTGATTCCTCTTTTCCCACATTCCAGTCCCTGTGAGTGCCCCAGCAGTCTGGACTAAGGGGAAGGAAAAGATTCTTACCTCTAACTCTGTTTTGTGGTGTAATTCCCCACTTTGGGACCTTTCCCACGTTACAGATTACTCAGAATATGGACAAGCCCCCAGTAAGGAGCTGTTGTGCGCTGGGGCAGGGGCGTGGGTGCAGCTGGCAGTCCCTGCTCACAGCTCCTTATTCCAAAGGACAGCATCTTTCCCCTTCACTTTCCTTCAGGGAATGTACCCATGGATTTTAGAGCAGCCTCCTGCGGGAAGGGTTTCTCCTGTACTCACAGAGCTCCCCTTCCTCACCAAGGAGGGAGCATTTGGTGCCTTCCAAGAGCGTGAGGTGGAGGGAAGGGCGGAGAGGCGGCTGAGATCTGCTCTCTTGTTTTGGTGTGAGACCTTGGAGCCAGCTCTGTGCTGCAGGATCCCCATGAGGCAGATGCTCCTCGTGCTTTGACTTGCTGGATGCCATTTGGGGACTTGGTGGAGCAGGAGCAGCTCTTGTGAAAGCTGCCATTTCTTGGGGACTGATTTACAGCTCTGCTGGGCAAAATCTGATCAAACAGATCCTTCCCTCCCCACCGGGGAATAGAGGCAGCTCTCTGCACTCCGGGCTTTTTCAGGGAATGATGTGCAAGGATGGTCTGGAGGCTGCAGGAGGAACAGTGAGCATGTAAATGAAGGGAATGCACACGTTGTGCAGAGATGCAACCCAGACAAATTGTTTGTCTCTTCTACTTGCTTGCAATGCGGGAGCCATCCTGACTGCCGTGTGTCCCCCTGGATCCATCCTGGGAGGAGTGAGGGTGATAACATACGACAGTCATTCCCTTTTTTCTCTCCCGCTGTCACTCTGGATTAGGCTGCTGTTTTCACTGATTTCTCTGGTATCATAAATCCTGGCCTGTCACCTGATGTGCCTTGACTGAAATTTGGAGAAATGTGGGTTTTGGTTCATGTCTTAAAAACAAACAAGATAAGACCTGTTTTAGGAAGTAGCCCTCATTTGAAATATGACAGAGCCATACAGCCAGCACTCATCACCTCAAAAAAGGGATTCATTAAACACATTAAAATTTCCACATTGTCTGACAAATGTGTTATAGGCAACGTTTAGAATCCTAGATGTAAACTCCGCCATTAAAGTTTTACTCCAAGTTTTTTTTTATCCTTTCAGGTAACCCAAGAGTCAGAAAATCTTCAAAGGGAGGGAGAATTGGGGAGGAGACTTAGACTTGTAGAGCAGAACATAAACTGCTTATTTCCAGTAATTAACAGTGAAGCAGTGAACAATTTGGTTTAATGTGCTGAGCTCTGGGGATAATGTTCTTCCAAGATGTTTTTGAGTTCCCTGTTCTTTTGGAAACTTTGCAGATTGGTGATGCAGGGAGTGACTTACACTCAGCCTTGTGTGGAAAATTTCTTTAACACTTACAGTGATTCAAAACTCCTTCATAAGGAAGGGTAAGAAACTTGGACCCCCAGACTGCCACAAATGATTCTGCAGTGGTTTAATTGTGAAATGCCAAGGACCTTTTAAAGGTTTATTAAGTAAAGAATTAGCGAACTAATCAGCAGGAGCAGTCGCTGGCAGAGCTCTGGCAGAGCTCGGGATGGTGGGGAATGCAGATGGGAGTTGGGCAGAGTGGGAGTGGCTGCAGCAGACCCCAGGGTGTTCCCAGCCACGGTCTGTGTGTGCAGGTGAACAGGTGAACAGATGAACAGGTGAACAGATTAACAGGTGAACAGGTGAACAGATGAACAGATGAACAGGTGAACAGATGAACAGGTGAACAGATGAACAGGTGAACAGATTAACAGGTGAACAGGTGAACAGATGAACAGATGAACAGGTGAACAGGTGAACAGGTGAACAGATGAACAGGTGAACAGGTGAAAAGGTGAACAGGTGAACAGGTGAAAAGATGAACAGGTGAACAGGTGAACAGATGAACAGGTGAAGGTGAACAGGTGAACAGGTGAACAGATGAACGGGTGAAGATGAACAGATGAACAGGTGAACAGGTGAACAGATGAACAGGTGAAGGTGAACAGGTGAACAGGTGAACAGATGAACAGGTGAACAGGTGAACAGGTGAACAGATTAACAGGTGAACAGGTGAACAGATGAACAGGTGAACAGGTGAACAGGGCTGGGGTGCACCTTGGCACGGCTGGGCCAGGCTGGGGTGTGGGGACCGGGCGCTGGCCTGGCCACACCAGCACCAGCTGCATCCGCACCTTCTGGAGAATGCAGCTCCCTTTGGAGACGGGAAACGGGGATTTCCTTGCACTGACATCGTGTGTCTTGAGCTTACTGAAGTTCAAATTAAATCTTCGTTGGAAGAATGGTGGAGGCTTCCACTGCTGGAAAGGGGAGGGAGTTACAAAGGCAGTAAACCTACATTCCCTCCTTCCTCATGGCCAGATCCTTCAGGTCACTGCTGTCCCTGTCTTTGTATCCTATCCCCAAAGGGGAGATTCTGTCCATTTAAGTATTTGGGGCATAGGTATATGAGAGACGGTGGAGGAGTTGAATGTTTTGATTTATTGCACTTCTTGTGTTGTTGAGACCTGAGCTGTTGCTTCTTTTGCCTCTTCTATCCATCTTTTGCCTTTACTGACTGCCCATTGTTTTGGGATTTTTTTTCATTCTAGAAACATTTCCATTTTCTGGAGAGGAAGATATGAGTGATCCAGAGGCTTTGAAATCTTTACTTTCCTTCCAGTGGAAGAATAAAGCACTAAATTTCCCAGCTGAAAGGAAGTTCAATGCAGCTGCTGCCCTGAGTGAGCCATACTGTGCTGTCTGCACCCTCTTCTACCCCTACAACCAGGTAATTCCTCGTCACAGCGTCAGGGAATCATTAAGGTTGGGAAAGACCTCTAGGATCAAGTCCAGCTGTCAGTCCCCCACCACCGTGTCCACCACGAAGCCACGTCCCCCAGTCTGTATCCCCGTGGCTTTTGGCCATCAGGGATGGTGACTCCTCCAGTGCTCTGGCAGCCATTGCCTGACCACGCCTTCCATGAAGAGATTTTTCCTAATATCTCGTCAAAACCTCTGACACTGCTCAGATGGATAAATTAGGATGCAGACGTTTCTGATCGAGACAAACCCATACAAATCTGCACACCAGAGAAATGTGTTTGGATCTGGCAGGGGTTGGAGCCTATTTTGTTCTCTCTCCTGGCTGCTCTGGCTTTCTCAGTGTTCATTTTGAAATCGCACTTAAAGAGCTTTGCAAACACTGTTCCATGCAGAGAAAAGTCACACCAGGCTCCTGTTTCCATACGGGCCCGGGTTGCTGAATTTATGCAAACAAGCCACAAAATAAAAATTTACTGAGTAAGCACATCCATCATCTTTTTTTGGAAACCACCAATATGCTTTGGGAGATGTTATGAGCAGACAGGCAAAATTCATCAGATGAATTAGTTATTTGTGCAGTTGTGCATTGATTTGTTCTCACATAAAGCCAAATCTGGCTTTGTGTGCCCACCAGGAATTCGTGCCTTAGATACTTGTAGATGTGTTGGAAGCTTTTTCTGAGGAAAGCAGAACCCACCTCACTTTTCAATAAAATCTCCTGATTTATTATACAGACTGAAAATAAAATATCTGCTCTGATTGCTGACTGTTGTGAGGAAAACTGGGTGCAGCTGAGCTGGTTTAATCCATTGCTTTTAACTCTGTCTGCTACCAGAAACCTTGAAATGTCCTTCAGGAGAAATTCTTGCAGGAAAAGTAGGGAAGGATGCCAAAGGAATGGGAGAGGGGGAGGGAAGGTCTTGCTTTTAGTAATATTTTCCTTTTTTATTTTTCCTTGGTGTTTCCAGCTGCAGTTTAGGAATTTAGATTTTTACAGAAAAAAAAAAAAACCCCAGGAAAAGCTGCTCATTATTCTAATGCTTCTTTGAGCTTTCACAACAAATGACAGATCCCACCTGAGGAGGAGGGAGAGGAGCAAGGCAGGGGTGGGAATCAGGATTTGAGGTCATTTTTGGCTGCCTGCTGGCAGGTGCTGGGTGACATTTCTGCACGGGGAGCGCTCGGTGGGAGCTGAGGCCGGGAAGAGGCGGTTCAGCCATGGGCTTTTCTCTCCAAGTCCTTGCAGGTGGAGAAGGAAGCTGCCCCGGTGTCCGCAGCGGAGCCGTCCTCCTTCGTGCACCTTTCCAGGTGTGGGCAGAAGACCAAGCCCCTGATCCCCGAGATGTGCTTTACCTCCAGTGGAGAGAACACCGAGCCCCTCCCTTCCAATTCCTACATTGGAGAAGATGGAACCAGTCCCTTGATATCCTGTGCCAAATGCTGCCTGCAGGTTCATGCCAGTGAGTGTTTCAGCTTCCCCAGAGCCTTTGGGTCCTGAGAAGCTCAGGAGTTTGTGTGTTGCTGTATTGGAATTCCTTCTTGGCAAGTTTGTATCCTGTCACTCCCATTTTTATCTTTCTTGGTACAAGTTTACCATGGAGTCCCAGAATGGTTTGGGTTGCAAGGACCTTTAAACTCACCCAGTTCCCATCCTCTGCCATGGGCAGGGAACCTTTCTCTCAAATCTGTGTATTCAAGTCCTTCTTGGCAGTCACTGCTCTTAAAAATACACACCAATATTCTTTTTACTGCTTATTTTGTTGGCTGATTCTTCTCTGTCTCACAGAAAAGATTCTTTCTTTTGATACCTTTCATTTTTTGTAATAAAGCAGAACTCAAAGGCTTTATTGCACTCTTTTCTCTCAAATATTTCATTCCAATATTGGTCTGCTGGGGGAGGCTGTATTGTTCTTGCGTGCAGCAGAGATTATGGAGCAGTTTGAGATATATTATATTAGTGTCTGTGATAGTGTTTGTAGTAATGGCACTTGATTACAAAAGGGAACATATGTCTGTTTGCTTCCCTGATAGTTATGTCTAAAAGAAGATCTGATTAATCCTGGTGGAGTGTACCTTCAGTGGAGATTGTACAGCATCCAGTTAACATTTGTGACGAATTACTGTTCAGCTGTTTGATCTTGACAGATGGGGAATCTTATTTGACTTGCATCAGCTGGAATTACTTTTGTTGTTCCAATTTTAGAGTCTGCAGGTCCCCGTGCAGCTCAGCAGGGCTGGGGAACTGGAAGGCAACTTTTGTTCTGTGCTGAATCCCTCATTCTGGTCATTTCTGGCTGCTAAGGCTGTGGGGTGCAGAGGGGGGTGAGGAGGAAGATTTCACCCTTTCTTCACAGTTCAGGGATGCAGAGTCCAGTCTGTCAGAATGGTTTCAGTGGCCAAATTCTGTTTAGGGACAGAGGGATGTGGGCAAGACAATGTTAATGTGCAGGCTCAGACCTGAAATCCATCTTTTTTTTGAGAAACTCAGCTTTACATTTTGTCTCTCCCCTTGAGGACAGGACAGGTGTTCAATGTGACGGGGGCCCCAAGCCTGGCTGTTTCCCTGTGCTCTGTGACATCCCTTTGACTTTGCAGCAGAGAATCCATTTGCTTTTATTGCAGGATTGCAGTGGTGAGGTGTCTTTTGGCTGCCTGTAAAAGCAGCTGGCAGCCTGTGTGTTCTTGGGAAGTGCCCTCAGACTGTGCTGGGTGACAGCAGCCAGGCCCTGCCGAGAGGGGGAGGTTTGGGAAGGTTTCTGGGCCTTTGGGGCATTGACAAAATCCAGAAAAAGAGCGTGTTTTTCTTGTTCTGCTGGGATTATCCTTGTGGGACAACCTGGGGTTCAGTAAATGGAGCTGTTCTGCCCTCACAGAATCGTGGGATCATTGAGGCTGGAAAAGACCTTTGGGATCATCGAGTCCAAGCGTCAGCCCAGCACCACCACCCTGCGCTGCCCTAACCACGTCCCCAGCTGCCACATCTGTGTATTTTTTGAGCTTCCAGAGATGGTGATTCCACCGCTGCTCTGGGCAGGCTGTTCCAATGCTTTCCATGAAGAAATTCTTCCGAATTTTCAGTCTAAGCCTCCCCTGGTGCAGCCTGAGGCTGAACTCGGGGTCTGGGTCTCCCTCAGCTCAGTTTTACTGAGCACCCCGGTCCCTGTTCTGGGCCTGGGTAGAATCTGCTTCCCTGGATTGCCATGTGATGAAAAGAGACCTCAGATGTGGAGAGCAGCTGCAGATCCATAGTATTGACTTTCTTTGACATGCTGTTTATCTGGTTAAGTGGATGGTGTTTATAAATCAGGCTGTGCTGGCAATCCCAGTTTCTTTAAGTTTAATTCAGTAATTTGAGATTGTTGTTCCCAGCTGAAATTTTCTGTTCAGTTTGTTAGGATAGGTGAAGGTTGGGTGGAATTTTGTTAGGGTGGATAGAGGCTGGATGGAGTGAGGTATGTGTTAGTTGAGATGCTTATATTTAATTTTCACTCCCTTTGCACACTTGCAGGAATCACATCTACTTTTTGAAAACCATTTCTGTGTCTTTTTCCCATTGTTTTCAGTGACAAACCTCAATGCCTTTTATAGAATTAAGGACTTTTTTGTTCTTATTTCCCTGTCTTTATAATGGTGTCGCTTTATTATTTTGGAGTTGCTGTAGGAGGATTTGGTGCTTGCATGTTACAGTAATTGATGCTCTGTAAAAGGAGATGTTTTTAACACTTCATATAACCATAAATTAAATACTGTTAACCATGTGGAGTGCAGGTATTTAATTTCCTTGCAGTATTACTGGGCTTGTCCTTCCTCATAACACCACACAGCAAAGGTAACTGCTTCAACCTCGCCAAAATTCAGTGTCCTTACCTGCTGTGATGTGTGAGTGCACTGCAGCAGTGGTGGCATCACTTTGGAGCCCAGTTCCTGCCTAAAGAAACAAAGTCTTGCTATTGTAGTCCTTAGAAAAGTGAAAAACGAACGTGAGGGTTACCAGTGTGGGGGTGTTGGGTTGTTTGTTTGTTTTTGAACCTGCTAGTCCCAAATTCTGCCCCCCCGATGACTTTTTGTCTGAGCCTGTTGAATACAGGTCCTCAAATCCTCTCAGAGATGCTTCTGAACTGAAAAGTCAGCGAGTCAATGCTAAGGCACGTTGGCAGGGCTGTGCTGTGACAAGGCTGTCGCTGTGTTTCTTGCAGGCTGTTACGGGATCCGCCCAGAGCTGGTGAACGAGAGCTGGTCGTGCTCGCGCTGCTCGGCCGGCGCCTGGGCAGCGGTAAGGGCTGGGACACGCCGGGACCACTCACCCCTCGCCAGGGCGGTGGGAGGGTTCCTGTGGCCTCTGCATCCCGGGTGGGGAGGATGAGCAGCCTGGCAGAGCCTTTAGGTCCTGTTCTGAAGGAGTTGTGTTCCCGCAGGAATGTTGCCTGTGCAATCTCAGGGGAGGAGCTCTCCAGATGACCACTGATGGCCGGTGAGTGCTGCCTTTGAGTGCATTTTCCTTCCACACTGCCCCTCGTCTCCTTGTCTTGTGAATTTGGTCCTAATGCTCGGTGTAGCAGCAAGTTTGGGGGTTCTGGAGGGAACTGCTCCTCGCTGCCTTGGCAGGATGAGCCTGGTGACTGTGCTGCCCTACGCTGCCCCAGGCTGCTCGGCAGCAGAGCTCCTGGACACTTGCTGACTGTGGTTGTTTCTCAGAGAAAGGTCTTCTCAGAGAACGTTCAGTATCATGCAAAATCAGGTGCAAAAGAAGGTTGATCTCTGTTGTTCCAGAGACATTTACCTTGTGCCACCCTGATTAACAGTCGGTTGGGAATGTTGCCAAGGCTGCCAACCCCTGGAAATGTGCCTGGATGCTGAGGGAGGCAGGGAAATGTTAACTGCCCTCCTGAGCATTTTGTTCAAATAATGGCAGGCCCTGATTTGTGTCCCTGCTTTGCTCCCCAGCTGGGTCCATGTAATCTGTGCTATTGCTGTCCCCGAGGCCCGTTTCCTCAATGTCATGGAGCGTCATCCCGTGGACATCAGCGCCATCCCGGAGCAGAGGTGGAAACTGGTGGGTGTCTTTTACCTGGGGAGTGTTTGGGAGCAAGAGCCAAAGGGAAAAGCGGTAACCAGACACAAAAACATTGTGTGGGCTCATAAAGCAGCTGAGATTGGAGGTGATCTCGCTCCCGTTTCCAAACAAAAGCTGCATCGTTTGTGTCTGCTGAGCACTGTCAGCGCTTTGACACACAAACAGCTCTGATTTCCAGATGTGCCTGCAGCCTCTGGGAGCGTGCTGTACCCTGGGCAGAGGCTGGGACTCCCTCCCTGCTGCAGTCCGTGTAAACTGCCTGAAAGCTTCCTTTCCTGCGAGTGCTGCACAGCAGAGTGCAAAGGGACACGGTGGCTGGGGAGGAGCTGATACATTGCTGACTTCTTCATCTCTAAGTCATCTTTCTTTACAACATTTCTCTTTTCCCATCAAGAAATCTCTTGTAGAAATGAATAAACATTTCTGTGACCCTGACTGCAAGGATTTTAACACGAGCTCAGCTCCAAGTTGTTATTTGGCTGTGTGGCCTCATCCGAGGGATTAGTAATGGACGATTCATTAGCTCAGAGCAATTTATCTTAATGTTAGTTAATGCTCCATCACTATAGTGTGTTATTGCAAAATAAATTGTGCTTTTGCTGCTTTTTTTGGTACAGAAGTCAGCTGGGTGACACAGTGTGGGCTGGGGAAGGTGCTGGAGCAGTGATAGATGGGTTAGCGCTGATGGATTCGTTAACGGTGCTGCTACTTAGTGCGGGGAGCCTGGGCGAGAGATTAGGAAGAACCTATCCCTGCTTCCAGAGTTATTTCTCTGTTGGGCAAATGGGTTTTGTACACAAATGTGAATGTAAAAAGCATCCATTATTCAGGAGGAGTGATGGGGCAGCGCGATGCCAGGGTGATAAATCTTGCAGCGGTGGCTCTTTATGGATCAGCTGACACTTCCAACGTGCATCCTCTTCATTACCAGCACTTGTAACGCTGAACTTAAAATCCTTTTACACAAGACTCACTTGTATTGCTTAATGGAGCCTCACAGGGAAACATGACTTAATTCTTTAACCCTTCCTTGGCTGCCTGGCAGTCCTGCAGGGCCAGGGCAGTATCTGTGTGTGTCAGACTCTGCTGCTTTGTTCTGCTCAGAAATGTTGGCTGGGCTTTGCAGAGCCTCTGCATGGACCCGCTGCACACCTTTCTCCTTCGTTCCTCGACTAAAACCGCAGAGTTTCACAGAATCACAGAATATCCTGGGTTGGAAGGGACCCACAAGGATCCCTGTCTGTCCCTGCACACACCCCAACAATCCCACCCTGAGAGTGTTGTCCAAATGCTCCTGGAGCTCTGAGAAGAAATTTTGTTTGATGTTTTCTGTTGTATTCCATTTGCCCCTCCTGTTGTCTTCCTGTCGCAGGGAATGTGGAGAATTTTTGTATGAAGTGCCTTGGCCTCCACAGCCCAGTGCTGGAGTTGGCAAATTCCTCACCCTGCCGTTAGCCAGGGCCTGGATTGTAGCTCAAATGTCAAAGCCTGGCTTTCAGCCCTTCACCTGGAAAGTTGTAGGGTTCTGAATTCGGTCAGGGTTAAACAGTGAGTTTGGATGGCACAATACAGAGGCAGTGGTGCTTCCAGCAGCAGCTGTGGGGTGGGGTGTGAGGTACAAAGGGGGTTTAAATCAGGTAAGGCTGTGTGGAGAAACTCATGAGCCATCGCAGGCAGGTCTAAGGCTCATCGCAGGAATTTGCAGGTAATTCCTGGAGCACGTGAGGAGTCGGTGAGCAGTGGGGGGGTGTCTGTGCTTTGGGAAGATAAAATGAGGGTGACTAGAAAGTGACGGCGTTGGAGCTCCTGCCTTTGGCAGTGATGGACTTGGTGCAGTGCTTGATAAAATTGGAGAGATGACCTTTGTGGCTGAGAAAGATGGAAAAGGAGAGAAGGAATGATGTGAAGGGTGAGGCCAGTTGATGTGAATGGATGAGGATACTGGAGGAAAGAGGGGGTAGGAGTTATCCATGGTTATGATTTGATTTTTAATGTATTTGTATTGTTTGAAGTTCCCGTAAGAGGGCTGAGGCAGCCAGGAGTTGCAGTGATCTGGTTAAAGGTGTATCCTGCTCTCTAAGCATGTTCCAGGTCTGCAAGCACAGACTTTTCAGTCCATCTGTGGTTATGGCACCATTTTCAGGAATGCAGTTTCTTGCTCCCAGATTGATGGCACATTACAGGCCTGTGCGTGTAAATTATTTATGACGTGGAAATTTGGAATAATTAGCTGTCATTCCTCAGTGGAGTAAATGAATTGCAGTGTTCATCATGCAGGAGACAGCCCATTTCTTACTCTCAGCTGTGACCTGACTGGTGTGCATTTATTCCGAAGATTTCTCTCCTGTGCTTTAGACTCTTTTCCCTCCCACAGAAAATGCCTTTAAATCTCCATGTGCTGCTTCCCCTCAACACCTGGTGCTGGTGTTTCTGCCCATCCCATCTCCCACACTCCAGATCTGCATTTTCATACAATCCCAGAATGGTTTAGGTTGGAAGGGGCCTTAAAGCCCACCCAGTGCCACCCCTGCCATGGCAGGGACACCTCCCACTGTCCCAGGCTGCTCCAAGCCCTGTCCAGCCTGGCCTTGGGCACTGCCAGGGATCCAGGGGCAGCCCCAGCTGCTCTGGGCACCCTGTGCCAGTGTTTTGCCACCCTCACAGCCAAGAATTGTCACTTCCTCCATCGTTCCTTACCCTGCAGGCTCACTGTCACTCACATTTATCTCTTGGTCGTATTTGCTCTGGATATGCCATTGGTGCAGCTCTCGTGCTGTCAGGGGAGTTTGTGGGCGCTGGGTGGGTGCTGATCCTGGCTCGGCAGAGACTCCTGCCCTGCGAGGGTTAATGCTCCCGGAGCCCCCTGTGCATCAGCAGCTGTCCCTGCTGCTGGGACAACAGGATATCGACAGGTTAATAATGGGATCTGTGCTATTGACTCCGCTCAGTCCTGCTGTGCCCCTTCCTGGTGCTTATCTGCCTCTGAACATGGTTTGCAGAGCGATAAAGGCTCAGCTTATTAAAGGCTAAACCCACGTTCTGGCAGCACTCAGGCTCTGGCTTTGAATTTCCTGGCTTTTGTTCATTTGTGTAAAAAGGCCAGATTAATCTTCGGTGTAAACAAACTGCCTTCAGTTAGGAAGGAATGGGACTTATTTCATCTGAATGTGGGGCACAGCCCAGGCAGGGAGCAGGGTGTTGCACAGGAATAAGGAAGAACAAATCCCCTTTTCTTTGGCATCTTTTGCTTTCAAGGAAGAGCAGTGCTCATGGAGGAGGAATCCCAGAATGGTTTGGGTTGGACAGGACCTTGGAGATTTTGGAGTTCCCCCTCTGCCATGGGCAGGGACACCTTCTGTTCATTTTAACCAGTGAAAGGCACCTTTGTCTCATGTGTGTGACGTTAATTTTGTCCTGATTTGCCCTGGCCCAGCCTTAGATGAGGTAAAGAAGCTGCCCCAGCCCTGGCAGTGTGTTGCTTGGAGCAACCTGGGGTGGTGGAAGGTGTCCCTGCCATGGCAGGGCATCCATGGGATGGGGTTTAAGGTCCTTCCAGCCCAAACCATTCTGGGATTTGCTCATCAATGACAGATTCCTTCAACTGCAAAGGTTAAAAACTGAGTGGTGTTTCCAAATGGATCCCTAGAATGTTATCCAAGCATCCATTCTTTAGATTTGGATTCCCCAAATCTCCTTTTCTGTATTTCTGAGGGGCTGGAAATAAGAACTGGTGCTGTTATAGGGAGTGAGGAAACATATTTTGTTCCCACTGCAGCTCCTGCTCACTGTCAGAGCCATCAGGCTTAGGATTTTTAGCTTTGAGAAAATGGAATTTCCTTTTAAAGCAGTCATACATACATTGATTTACCTAATAACTGGATCTTCCTTGAAGGAAATGAGTGTAAAAATTACTCCAAGATTTCAGACCTTTTTTGCCCTGTATTTCTGGTGGTTTGGTACAATGTTTTTATTTCTTTTGTTTGCAAAACTGACTGAATTATCTAGAGTGGCTCATCTGACATGGATGCCAATAAAATATTTATGGTTGATATGCTTATGCATCTAAAATAAACACACAATATTTTTGTTCCATTATATGAAATTATAGTCTGTGAGATCTAATCGATAAAATGTTCCATTAAATATAATAGAGCAAATTGCCACCCAGTTACTGTGTTCTGTTCTTTCAAAAAAATGAAATGTTATTTTCCAGCAGTGAAATCCAGCTGCTGTTGGAATTAATGTAAGGTAGGTGGACTCACCCGAGGAGGGCGAGGATGGAGGTGCAGAGGTTCTCTGTGGCCCTGGTGGGTGTTTGCCCTCCAGCGAGCCCAGTCCAGACTGCAGTCCAGTCTGTGCCTGCCCAGCGTGGCTCGGCAGGGCTGAGCCGTTGGGAGGTGCTGGCACGGCCACGGCCACGGGAACGGTCAGTTGGGGAAGGACAGGGTGTGCTGGAGCTCCTCGGCTTGCAGGGAGCCTGAGCAGCACAGCCCTGCCTGGCCGTGAGACCGGAGCCCCGGCAGGACACGGCCCTTGTGCCGTGGCTCTGGGCCTGGGCAGCGACAGCACGGGCTCTGCGCCGTGCCACGCGCTGGGGCCAGCGTCCCGTGGGAGTGCTGGGGTCTGCACAGCTGCAGGCTCTGCTCCTGTGCGGAGCTGTCTGAGCTCTGCTGGGTTTCCTTTCCAGAGCTGTCTGAGCTCTGCTGGGTTTCCTT
>VZTX01016964.1:14258-26158 GCA_013400915.1 Pardalotus punctatus
CTCTGCTGTGTCTCCTTTCCAGAGCTGTGTCTGAGCTCTGCTGTGTCTCCTTTCCAGAGCTGTGTCTGAACTCTGCTGTGTTTCCTTGCAGAGGTGTGTGTACTGCCGGAAGAGGATGAAGAAGGTGTCTGGGGCCTGCATCCAGTGCTCCTACGAGCACTGCTCCACGTCCTTCCACGTGACGTGCGCGCACGCGGCCGGGGTGCCCATGGAGCCCGACGACTGGCCCTACGTCGTGTCCATCACCTGCTTCAAGCACAAAGCAGCAAACCAGAACGTAGGGCTTTGGGCTTCTGTGCTGGGGGGTCAGATTGGGGCTTTTTGGGTTTTGTTGGGTTGCTTTGTTTCTGGGGTTTTTGAAAATAGTTTCTCCCCACCTGTGTTGGCTCTAAAACTTCTGTGCTATTGATGCAGAATGATTGTCCAGGAAGCCGTTACTGGGGCCGGCTTTCAGGTCCTTCTGACCCAAACCACTCTGTGATTCCATGGAGTCTTTGCCACAGCTGTCCAGCTGAGGCTCGCAGCTGATGCCCTGCCGTGTCCCGCACAGGTCCCGTTCCGGAGGGAGGTGGCCCTGGGGCAGACGGTGATCACCAAGAACAGGAACGGGCTCTACTATCGCTGCAGGGTCATCGGCACCACCACCCAGACCTTCTACGAAGTGAACTTCGACGATGGCTCCTACAGTGACAACGTTTACCCCGAGAGCATCATTGTAAGGCAGCTCTGGGGACGTTCCTGTGTCACAGATGGCACAAACTGGGATCTGTGCCTTGCTTCTCTCTGTGCCTTGGGGTGGAACAGCAAAGCAAAACTTAACTTTTTCATTTTAATTTTTGTGTTGCTGCTTGCCTAGAAAATCTCATCCTGCTCTTCATGACAAGCCTTGTTTCTGACATTATCTCATTTATTTTTTGGTTGCTTTACAAAGATGTGATCTTGCTGAATGCAGATGACTTCACAGAAAGCAGTGTTTGTTCTAAGTTTCATCCTATTTGTTTTTTGGTTGAATAATCTTATTTTTCAACTGACAAGTGTGATTCATGGGGGAGGCAGGTTGTCTGTAAGCACTTCTGGTTCAAAACAGGGAATTCACTTAATAGAGGGAATGTCTAGAAGAGGCTGATTTGTCAGCTCGTGCATTGCCTTCCTGATTGTGCCACTGACTCACTGCATTGCTCTGCTTGTTTTTGAGATCTAGGAGATGTGATGTTTTGGGATTTGTGATGAGAAATGTCCATGAGCTGGGTGCTGTCAGCAGAAGGAGGTGCCAGTGTTGATTCCTGGTCTCTCAGGCTGGTTTTGTTTGAGATGCCCACAATTAATCACAAGTGCAGAAACCCATCTTACAGCTCATTAAAATGTTCTGTGGTTTTAGCACACGGCAGTTCCTGAGCTCTGGTGGAGCTGTGTCTCTGACCCCTCTCCCTCTGTCCCCAGAGCAGGGACTGCATCCAGATGGGGCCCCCTCCGGAGGGGGAGCTGGTCCAGCTGCAGTGGACGGATGGGATCATCTACAAGGCCAAGTTTATTGCAGCCCAGATCAGTCAGATTTACCAGGTGAGTGTGGCAGAGGGATCCCAGCTCGGGGCTGCTGCACCAGGGATGAGCAGCCGGAGCTGGACAGAGCAGGAGGGGATTTGGGAGCACGGATGATTTATTCTCCCGGAGTTTGTCCAGCCTGAACTTGACACCCCTATTAAACTGTGCTCTGTGTCCTTCTGCTTTATCCAGAAAAGTGTAGTAAAGTCTTGAGCAAAGGAAATAAGAATCCCTTTAAAAACTTTTAATAGTTTTAACATTTTGCTGTGCACGTTTCCATGAATAAACATCCCTGGAACATCTGATGCATAATTCATGATATAATCAGTGCTTAGTGAAAAAGGTTTCATGGGAGGAGATTTTGTACCTGGCTGACTCTTTCTGCTGGTTGAAATACAAATGTACTTTAGTAGCTGGAGTTGTTTCCTTGTGACCTGTGAAAATGCTTTGTTAAGGATGAAAGAAATTCTTATTACCATATTGGCCTGAATACAGGGCTGCTTTTATTGTACATGCAAAGCTGCTTTTTTCAGGGTGTGAATCAAAAATCAGTAGAAGTGTGTAGTGCTGTGCCTGGGAGGGGGAGCAGAGGTGCTGGGCCAGCTGGAGTACAGATATTTTGGGATCCCTGGAGCACGGAATGAATCCACATGGATGAGACAGAGGTGCCTGACCAGCACTGAAAGCAGCACTTTTGGGTGCAGCATCCTCCCCAGAGCCTGGGAGTGCTCATTGCACAGCAATCCTGGAGACATCCATGGGGCTGGCCCCCGATGCTTCCCTGGTAGTCCCTGGGCTGTTCAAATGCTGCCAAAGCAGAGGCCAAGCTCTGATTTCATCTTCTGCTTCTGCAGGTCGAGTTTGAAGATGGTTCTCAGCTCATGGTAAAGCGTGGGGATATTTATACCTTGGAGGAAGAGCTTCCCAAGAGAGTCAAGTCTCGCCTGGTGGGTACCAAAATAGCAAACAATAAAGCAGCTGCAGCTTGCAGAGCCCCTTCACATTTTCTTCATGTGTTTTTTAGACATTAGGTGAATGCAGCCTCCAGTTTCTGTGGCTGTAAAACCACTTGTCATTCCCAAAATACACAGAGTAGAAGAAATCCTGGCCATGAATGAGAGGCACAGAAATGATTTTCTTTTGCACGTGTTCAGCTCAGAGTTTTATTTTCTCTGGTTAAAAGATTATGTTCAGATCATTTTACACCATATGAATTCAGTTATATGGAGTCATCCTGTCCAAATGTGAGGTGAACTGGGCTGCAGCTCAGTGGTTTCTGGAGAACTGATTATCAGTGTGGGACTAAACCCCTTTTCTCACCAAACTGGAGATTTAGAGTGTAGCTCTTACCTATAAATCTCTTAATCTATGAGATCAGGCTGTCTTTAAGTGCGTACAGTGGAGTTAGTGAGCCTAGAAAAGATGAGGGATTTATTTCATAGCTTTCTGTGGTTCCAGACTTGCTGGGTGTTCTCACACCTGGTGCTTGACCCTTTAAAGCCATTTCATTTAACCAAACGATGGGACTGGACAATGCCCGGGCTGCCCCGAGCCGCAGGCGCGATCCGCGGGCTCTCCCTGCTCTCGTGCTGTGCCTCAATGGTTGTGTTTGCTGTCTCCTGCAGTCCCTCAGCACGGGGGCCCCTCAGGAAGATGTGTTTTCGGGAGATGAAGTGAGAGCAGCCAAGCGTCCCCGGCTGGGGACTCCAAGAAATCCTGAAGAATATGGACAAACCCCAGATTACTTGGCCTTTATGGAGAGCCTGTTGCAGACACAGTACCAGCCTGGGACTCAGAGCAACATGTTTTAACCAGGATTTGTTCAAAATATTCAATTAACCCTTTTTGAGTTTGAGGAAAAATAAATAGGAAACTGTGGAATGGAAGACCAGCCCTGTGCAATAGTCTGCTGTGAATTTCTTTCATCTCCTCTTGGTTTGGACTGCAGGAAATCCCTGTCTGGCTGCTACCTCTACCTTGCCGGGAGTTGCTGACCAAGAGCTGGGGAGCTTGGAAACCCTTCAGCTTTTCACACGGAGACTTCGGAAGAGTTTCTACAGATGGAGCTTTGTGACTGGTTCTTTTTTATGAGGAAAGGGTTAAAATTTAACAAAATGAACTTTTTCAAATCTGTCAAACTTTTGTCTTTCAAGGTGCTATTACATTGACTACTGAAGCAGCCTTTGGAATCGTGTTTTCTGTACATAGACGTCACCTTTGTGAAGTTTTCTATGAATGAGCATTATTAAAAAAAAAAAAGCAAGCAAAAATAGGAAAACGAAAGTTTCCACAAAACATTTTTCTAGATTATGGCTTTAAAACAGAAAATAAACGAAATTCTCCCCCGTCACCCCCAAACGAATCATGACTGATGTTACAGTGGGGAGAGGGAGAGCAAGAGCAGATGTCCTGGAATGTTCTGGGTTCTTCTTTTGTAAAGAAACACTATCTTTGTAAGCTGGGGAAGGTGGGGGAAGAAATGTTTCACAGCTGGGATGTTTCTTACCATTTGCTCTCTTACAGCCTGAGATGGACGTTGGCATCGCTGCCACGTCACCAGGGAGGGACGTAGGGAAGAAATGGCCAGGTTTGGGTCATTCCTGTCATCTGCCTTCCCCATCTTTGCCATCACAGTTGCTTTCTAGTTCAAGATCAGCATGGCTTTGAGTTCCAATGTGCCACCCTGGTTTGGCAAGTGTTCTGTTGCTGCTTGTGTTAGTTCCTTACGAGCCACCCCCGTCTGGCTGTGGCGAGAGCTCCGAGGGGCAGCTCTGGCTCCCTGGTAGCCCTTCTCCCTTGGGAACCTTTTTCTTTTCTTTGTTTTTTTTTTTTCTTCTTCTTTTTTTTTTTTTCTTTTTTTTTTTTTGGTTTTTTTTTTGTAGTGTTGTGCTCCTTACAGTGTGAGAATCATTCCATGACAGAAGCTTGGGAGGTGTTTGTATGTTTTTCTTTTATCCTATTAAAGAAGAAATTCCCCAAACATCTGATTGTTGTGACATCCTTTTCTTAAGTAAAGACTGAGCCTCTGAGTTACTCCTGGGGAAGAGGAGTGCATGCCCTGCCTTTGACTGGACTCAGCTCACTGAGGATTGAAGGAGCACTAAAGGCAAACCCAACCCTGAAGTGTTGAGTGGGCGCTTGGAAATCACCTCCGGCCGAAGAGCTGATGTGGAGCAGAGCTTTGGGAAGAGCCCGATCCAAACCCTGCCCAAGTCACTGGAAAGTCTTCCACTCCCGTTGGAGGACCTCAGTCTGTTCAGAGGCAGAGAACGAGGCAGAGCTGGTCCCGAGCTGGAGCGGGGCGCGGCAGAGCTGGGAAGGGCCCGGCGAAGGGGAGAGGGCACCCGGCCCGGCCAGCAGAGCAACCTGGAATGCTGCAATCTCCTCCACGTCATTCCCTGACATTACTGGATGGAAAGAGACAATATTCTTGGTTCTTATTATTTTTTAAGCCCCTTTGCAAGGTGGTCATTGTTCTGGGGAGAGGCTTCTAAGCAACGCTCTGGCTGGATCTTTAAGGGAATAAGTGAGAAGGGTTTGTGGGCTAGCAGACGGTAGATTAGCATCTTAAGAGACTCCGTGGGTATTACACTGTCCTAGTGAAAGAGTGGAGATAGAATAAAGCAATTTAATTTTTTTTACTTTGGTTTTGTTCTCCCTTGAGGATTGGAGTTCCCATCCTTTCTCCTGCCTCTGCTACGGGTTCTTTTTGTGTGCGTGGCTGCGCGTGCGTGGTTGTAAGGCCTTGGAAACAGGGTTCTGTTTTGGTTTTTTTAAATTTTATTTCTGAGTTTTTGACGTTTTCACTAGATGTCTCCACGAATAAAACCAAACTGAGACGAATAAAAGTTAAAAAAATTGGCAAGGTTCTCCCGAGCCTCGGTTGTTCCTCCTACAGAGCTGTCTCCTGTCAGTTGAAATGTGATTAAATAGAAAACTTGCTGTATAAAAGACTAAGAATGTTGCCAGGCCATGAGAGAAATATTTAAAACAATTGAAAGAGAAATTTAACCAGCAGAGGATTTTTTTTGGAGGTGGGAGGGAAGGGTGGGACGGGATGAGTGGTTGTGAGCGACGGGGAATTTCCTCTGCATGCAATAGCACCGTTGCTGTATCCATATGTAGTACCTTTTCCAAATACTATTTATATTGTAAAAACAAAAGTGTGTTTCCTCACCCCATATTCAGATGCTGAGTTATGTTGAAACATGAACCTGGAACTGTCGAACGCCCTTCCTTGGTGCAAGGGTTTTCTCTCTTTTTGTTGATTTTTAAATCCCTCTTTTTGGTTTAGGAATGACTTGTGCAGATTTGGGATCATGGCCATATTGATGGCCTCTGGGCATCAGACTATTGAAAAGGAAATAGGAAATGCACATTCCTACCCCTTCCTCCAGTGAAATATATTTGTAAGTGTCTGATTATGTGCTATAAAAATAATGATTTTTTTCTTTCTCCCCCTAGATTAAGGCTGTGATGTATTTTTTGCCTATTTTTTTTCTCTGCCTCTAGGTTCAAAATGAATTAAAGGCTGTTGAGCATTTCAGAATGACACTTTTTGGGGGGTTGAAGTCTCTTCATTTCTACGTTTAAAGTCTTTTGTGCAGCAGGAGGTCGTTGAACCTCCTCAAACAGCATCTTCCTGAAACTTCATTTAAACACCTTAAATTTCCATCCTGAGCTTTTTGACCAATTCCTCTCCAGTTATTGCAGGATCAGGCTGGTGCTGCAGGTTATGTTCAAGAAAAATCTCCAACTTCCAGTCTTTTGCAGCTTAATAGCTTTTCTTGATGTGATCTGAGGAATCGTCCAGTGGGAAGGAATTGCTGGGAGGAACTCCTGGAATTTGCACCACACAAAGCTTACCTTGGAGCGTCCGGTCTGCTGCGTTGCTGCCGTAGGAACCGACGGGATTTTAGAGATGTCTTGAGCAGCAGCACTTCCCTGGATCCGGGGCCAGAAGCCTCAGCCCCTCCGTGGCTGCCTCGCAGCCTGGGGTGGGCATTTCCACCCGGCAGTGAGGATGGGGAGGGGTTCCAGGAGATTCTGCTGGGCCAGGGAATCCTCAGGGAGGCGATGGGAATGCCACGGGTGCTGCGGTGCCAGGCTGCGCTTGCTGCGCCTCCTGAGCGCCCTTCGGGGCTGGGAGAGCGGGGCTGAGCACAGATCCTCACCTTCCTCCTCCTGCTGCCGCTCCATCCTCCTGATCCTGCAGGAGGGGTCCCTGCAGGAGGGGGGCTGGGGGTGCTGACCCCTGTTCACCTGCACAGCTGAGCTGCAGCTCCACTAAAGCATTTCCCGGTTTCCTCCTTCGGCCTTTCCATGGTGCCAGCCCCATCCTCCGGCGGTGCTGCCTGGCAGATGTTCACGGGTGGTGCCACCGTGCAGCTCCCGCCTGCCTGGGCTCTGCCCTGCGCTCCCGGGCTGTGCCAGGCTGCCCTGGCAGGGCTCAGACGTGCGGCTGGCCCTGGAACCCAGGCTGGGCTTTCCCGCGGGCTCCCGAGCACCAGGACACGGCGCAGATGTTCTGAACCTGTGGCCCAGGAGCTGCTCAGATGCCCGGGTCAGTGTCACCGCCTGTCACACACGAGGCCGTTTGAGGTAACTGCTGGCAACAGGGACAGGGTGGGGATCGGCAGCTCCTTCCTCCTCCCAGGCTGGTGGAGACTCCCCCTGTGCCTGGAGAGCGGGACGGGGGCTGAGGCTTCATTAACTCCTGGCTGGGAAAGATCTTGAGCTTGGCAAGGTGAAAAATGGGGCAGACAATTCCTTTCTCCCGTTGTAAAGGATTAAATAGAAAACTAAAAATAGCAGTGTTGATTGGGTGAGGCTGTGCAGTGGTGGGGCGGAAGGGACAATCCCAACTTCGCTGAAGCCTGGTGACAATTCCACCTCTTTGTCCTTTGCTGGGTCACAATTCTCGCGCTTTGGTCCCATGGAACCAAGATTTGGGTTCTCATTTTGGTTTCCCATGGAAACAACTTTTCTCGCCAATGCATTTCTGCAAATCTCCAGTGCAGATCCATGTCCACTCATGGGATTTTATGGATTTCCCATCCATGGCCTCTCCTCCCTCCCAGCTTGTACAGGGTTGGACATCCCAGGATCTCAGACCCTCCCTCTTCAGTGCACTTGCTTTATTTTTGCCTTGTTTTTTTGACTGTTCAGCTTAGGGAAAGAGCGGATGATGGAAAAACCTTGTCACGTGCTGCAGGCATCTGTGCTTGGGCCAGTTTTGCAGAACTTCAATTTCTTGAGGTTACTCTGTGAGGATTTTTCTCTGTTCCTTTTCCCTTGCTGTTTGTATTAGTTCTTCATCAGTAGTTCTCCCTCAGCTTGAACAAATTGCACCAGTTTAATAAAACTGCTCATGAAACAGGTGCAATTCCCCTCTGGAAGCAGGCCCATGCTTTGGTGGGACTTCTGTGCTCTGGGAGTTTTGGCTTAAGGTAACCAAGAGCTGTTTTAGCCTTGGCTTCAAAGGTGCTGTTTTAGTTTGAAAGGAATTTGAGTTGAGCTCGTGGAATTTCTCACCCCACGAGTGAGTTTAACCCTGGAAATGCAAAGTGTCTGAGTCAGAGCACCTGGCACAGGTGGAGCTGCAGTGATCCCAGAGCTACAGGGACAAAGAGGGAATGAATGGTTTGAGACTCCGGCAGGAAGAGGAGCTTCCGTGGGTTCCCGATTTCCAGCCGCCCGTTCAGGTCAGCTCTTCTTCCCTGTCCCATGAACAACTGTGCTAGCACATGCACACAAAAAAGGCAGTTTTGGCACAATCCTGGGACTCAAATGAGCTGGAGCTGTTGACACAGAATTATTTGGCAGCTTTGATAGCAGAAGAAGAGAAGTCCTTGGGTTACTGGCTCACCAATAGAAAATCAGTGGGAGTTATTTATTCTGCATGAAAGCAGCAAAACAATTAAATTTTTGGTTTCCAAGAGGGGAAATGTAAAGGTCACTGTGCAAATACTGTTTGGAATTACACAGCGACCACAGCTTAACCACTTTTCCTGTGGAACAAACAGGATTTTGGCTCTTTTTCAGCACAGTTGACTTTGGCTTACCTCTCCATCCTAGCCTTGCCATTTCAGATGCCAGCTGCTAATATCCCCCAGCAAACGAGCTCGTAGCCAAGCTGTCTCTGAAACAGGAGTGATCCCCTCCCCTGTGCCCCAGATCAGGGTTTAAAAATAAGTAAATGGCCAGATCCACTGCTCATCTGCTTCATTTAACGGAGCCATCTCTGGAAAACACAGCAAATTGTCCTTGATTAGGAGTGAATGGTCAGTTACCCATGACCCAGGCCAAGATGCTGCTGCCCTGGAGAGGAGCAGGGATTCATCTGCTTGAATAAAGAGATGAATCTGAGTTGATTGGAGGTACAGAAGGGTCGCTGGACAATTTTCTCTGTGGAGAAGCCACGAGGTGGGAGGAGGGCCCTGGCGCAAGTCTGATTTCCTCGTGGCTCTGCTTAGAGCTGAGGTTTCCTTCTCTTTGTTCCCTGAACAGCTCGGAGCCCCTTGGAGCTGGAGACACGGTGTTTCTGATTAATCTGGGATTCAGCTATAACATGGAATTAACACTGCAATCCAGGAGCTTTGTGGCCTGGGTTGGGTGATTAGTGTGAGATTTTTGTCAGCACGAAGTGAAAAATCTGCCTGAGCACAACTGCGTGAGATCCCTGTGCTCGGGGATGGGGCTGGGTTACAGCAGCAATTTATCATCACATTTTTCACTAATTCAGCTTAGACACAACTGGCTGCTTGTTAAACGCTGCGATTTCTCTCACTCCTGTGATACTCCCAAATCAAGGACTTGGTCCATTTTGGCCAAATAAATTTCCCTGCAGTTTTCCTCTGTAGTAAGAGATGTCCTCGGGTTTTTCCTGGCTGGGATTCAGATGTTTGTGCTCGGACCCGAGGGGTGAAGCAGCGGCAGGGGCCATGGACCTGGTGGAGCTCTGCCGTGAGCAGCAGCACTGACCGGCCCTGGCACAGGGAAGCTGCGGCTGCTCCATCCCTGGAAGTGTCCAAGGCCAGGCTGGACAGGGCTTGGAGCACCCTGGGATGGTGGAAGGTGTCCCTGCCCATGGCAGGGGGCGAACAGGATGAGAAACAAAGTTTGTTGAAATCCAGATTTTCTGTTGATTTTCCTCTCCCGAATTCCAGCTGGATACAGCTGAGCACAAAAGACTCCTGAGCTCAGAAGTTTTTGTTGTTGTACCAAGATGAGAACACAGTTTCTCCTGAAATACTTGGGTTGGGACACCGGTGTGAGGGAGGAGGGAGCCTGGGCTGGGGACACAGAGGTGACCTGGGAGCTGCCAGCCAGGGGAACGGGGATCAGCCTGTCCTGGTGGAGCTTCCCAGCACCAGCGTTCCTTTTCCTTTTTCCTTTTTCCTTTTTCCTTTTTCCTTTTTCCTTTTTCCTTTTTCCTTTTTCCTGTTCCCTTTTCCCTTTTCCATTTCCCCTTCAGGAATCTCTGCCGCAGTTTCTCATTCCAGGTGCTGCTGGTTATAACCATAACCATCCCAGTCTTTCTTATTTTTATGTCAGTGCTCAGTGGGGGAAGTTTTTCCTTTTGTACAGCTTTGCTTTCAGTTTAACAACTCTGCTTTCCTGTAGAAAATGGCAAATAAAATTCCTGTAGGAAATTGCTGCTTTGTTCCTGCTCCAGGTTCGTTTCTTTCCTCAGGATTTGACCACACTGTGTTGGGAGAGGAGGAAGAAAATTCCTTCCATGAGCAGGCTGTCAGTTCAAGGAGCTCCTGATGCTTCCCTCAGGGCTTCCTCCAGTCCGAGCAGGGAAAACAAATTCAAACCAAGGTGCTGGAATCCACCAGAATATTTTACACTTATTTTTGTGATTTATTAACTCTGGAGTGGATTGGGGAAATTAATGGCATTGTGGTTTTGTATTGTTGGAGCATCCTGTGTGCATAATTCGGGGTAAGATTAATTCCTGTGTGATAAAGGAATAAAAAACCACAGTGAAGACAAGCTTGTGCCCTGGCAATAGTTTCCAGTCTCTGCTAGAACATGGTGAAACAGGAAAATGGAGAAGATAACGGGAAATGTGGTTTGCTGTGTAAGCACCAGCCTCTGGAGATTTTATTTTAGTGACTCAACAGACACAAGAATGAAAACTTGAGGCATTTGGCCACTGCCAAGGTCATGGTTGTTCCTCTTAGAGCAGGATTTGAAGGTTCACAATAAATTTGGGGCAAAAAGAAGGAATTCCATGGTGTTTTTGGCACCCATGGCGGCTGCCAGCATGCAGGGCCTGGCAGTGGGGTGGAATGAGGTCAGGAATGGGTAGAATTATTCCAAGTGCTTCATTTCTTTAAGGTAATTATTTGTTTCCAAGTCAGCTCTGCTCAGCACGGCACTACCCAAGAGGGGATAAGCTGGGAGGAAAAGGAATAAACCAGGGAAGTTTTGGGTGTTGTGAATGTTTGGGATCCATCTCAGGTGGTGTGAGGTGTAAAACCATCTTCGGCACCGCTGCAGCACCCCCGCCCAGGGGCGGCACGGGAATGACCCTGGAGAGGGACCCCGAGTGCCCCCAGGGCTGGGGCTGCTGCCAGCGGGGTCCCCGAGAGGGAGGAACATTGCGGGGGGCTCAGCAAAACAAGGAAACCCCCGGGAACGGCGCGAGGCTCCTTTGGAGCGCGGCCGGAGCTGAAATTGCTGCAGATCCGTCCCGGGCAGGGGATGCTGGAACCCAGCCCGGAGCCCTTGGGGCTCACCCAGAGACCCCGGAGCCCTCGGAGCTCACCTGGGGACCCCCAGAGCTCACCCGGGGACCCCCGGAGCCCTCGGAGCTCACCTGGGGACCCTCGGAGCTCACCTGGGGACCCCCGGAGCCCTTGGGGCTCACCCAGAGACCCCGGAGCCCTCGGAGCTCACCTGGGGACCCCCAGAGCTCACCTGGGGACCCCCGGAGCTTTCAGGGCTCACCCAGAGCCCCCCGGCGCTGCCGCCCCCCGCAAGGAGCAGCCCAGAGCCAAGGTGCGATGCCAGGATAGCCGGGAACAGCTGTCAGCTGACACGGATAATGAACTGGATTCATGGAGTCATTATTATTCCCTAATTAAAAGCTAATAACCAAGAGTTAATTGCCTTTAAAAGATGAAGCAGCGCCATGGCAGGGATTTATCTCTGTTTTTCTTTGCTCGCCTGGCTGTGCTGATATTTTCAGGCTAATTAATTGAATAAAATCTTACTGAAAACTAATAATCTCTCTGTGTCGATTCAGCCGATTGAATTATAAGGTGTTTGCTGTGTGCTGGGCTAAAACCCCCCTCATAAATATATATATAAGTATATTAAAGCTATTTTTATTTATTTATTTTTTA
>VZTX01016965.1:0-21422 GCA_013400915.1 Pardalotus punctatus
AGCGCCGTGCGCCGGCGGCCGCGCCAGGCCGACCGCGGCGACTCGCGGCGCAGCTGGCACGAGGAGAGCTCCTTCGAGAAGCAGTTCAAGCGCAGGAGCTGCCAGATGGAGTTCGGGGACAGCATCATGGCAGACAACAGATCCCGAGAGGAGCTGGGCAAAGTAGGCAGCCAGTCGAGCTTTTCGGGCAGCATGGAAATCATTGAGGTGTCCTGAGGGGCGGCGGCTCGTGTGACTGTGGCAGAGCTGCTTCCCCTTCCAGGCCGCTCCCCCAGCGTTTGAGAGGTCCCTGTAAATCTGAAACTTTGGGTTAAAAGGTGGGGGGAGGGAAGAAGCGGAGGCGTCGGTGTGAGCCGGGGAAGGGTCGGTACTGCAGCAAAGTGACAGTGGCCTCTGCCCGAGGAGACCAAGTGTGCTGCTGGGCCTTTCTCCTCCCCTCTCTGGGAGAAGGGCAGAACATTTCACAGACCTTCCCCTGACAGTGGAAGCAATTCTATGCAATGGATTGCACATCCTTCCAGTGGCTTTTAACAAGGAAGCTCTCTTGGTGTCAAACCCTTTCTCTGGTTCCACTGAACCGCGCTCCTACCTGTCAGAACTAGTTTTGTTCTCCCCATGCCCCACGTCTTCACCAGTGCACCTTAGCCCTGACACTGAGCCAACCTCTGGAGGGGAGACCTTTTTCCTGTAAGAAAGGAGTGGGAGCGATTCCAAAGGCCATAGGGACCGGTTACAGCAAGGCTGGTCTGAACACAGCGTTCAGACAAATGTAAATACTGGTGTAACTATTGTTCTAATGGATAGGCTTTAGGTGATTCGCTAGAGAGCTGCTTCAGAGAAAAAAAACAAACCCAGTACCTCAAAAATACACAAAATAAACTAGGGCTTTATGGCTGCCACACGCTGGTAGTCAGTTCATAAGCAATGTGAACAAGTAATGACTGGCCACGTTTGATTTTTTTTTTTTAAAGCTGTCTACGCACAAGTGTTTCAGTTGGCTCAGCAGCAATTCTTAAGATGAATGAACCATACTTAGGACTGTTTCCGCCAGTCTTTTGATATAGTATTTGTATTTGTGATACTAAGCTGGCTTCTGGGAGAGGGGTAGCTGCTTTGGCTTCTAAAGCTGTAGTGGAGTGGTTGATAGGTAGGTTTACATGCAAGAGAAGTGGCCACAATACGCTTTTCTTGCCCATTAACAATTCAGTTTCTCAAAAACAATTCAAAATGTTTGGGGTTTTCTGGTTTTTTTAAGGTAAAAATGAGTTGGGGTGGGCTTTTGTCCTTAACTGAGCAGTTCCGCTGTGGAACTGCAGACACTCAAGGCTGTACAGCATCCTCACCCTCAGCACCCCGGGGCAGACACCTCCAGGTCAAGGAGGTGTCACTCCCTGGTTTCACACGAGATGAGGCACAGCCCTTCTCCTGTTTTTGACAGCTGCTTCCCCTCCCACCTTGGCTGCTGCTCACCTTTGGCTACACGTGCATAGGTTTATGGTCAGCAAGAGGTGGTACCAGAGCCACTAAAGCTGCATCCTTTGTGCTCCCAGGGCCTTCCCCAGCACCCCTCAGAACATGTGTGTTGAGGACAAACTATATTGTTTTGTCCCATTTCAGTGCAGGCAGCTGAAAAATGTAGTAACAAATAATTAACCCTGGCCAACAGCTTTAAAAAAAAAATTTGTCAGCAGCAAACTGAAGCCCTAATTCAAGTCAGCAGCTTGGGTTATGTTTGGGGTTTTTTTACTGTAAGTTTAGCTAGTTTGTGACTCAAATCTCAGGTTTTACTATATTGAAAAGTGGAGAAGATTTTTGTCATTGTTTTGTTTTGTGGCTAGGATGTGACTTAAATTTCCTACAGTGGACCGTTGAAAATAGCACTGAAAGCTACAGCATTGATTAACTTGATCCTAAAAAGTGCAAAAGGCACAGAGAGAGGAAGCCCCAGGAGTCACTGAGCCCAGAGGCTCTTTGTGCTGCGTGTACAAGATGCTAACGAAGGGCCTGGGCGAGGGACAGGTTGACATCACCCTGGACAGTGTGGCAGGTGTGGGCTGTTCATTGAACATGCTGCCACTTGTCTCTGTTTACATCTCCAGTGGAAGTGATTGCATCACAACTATTTTCAGCACACATCCACACACTCTGTGTGTATATTTACCTATGTAAACAGCTGAACAGGGCTCCTCTCAGCCACATTTCAGGAAAAGCCCATGGCTTTGATTTAAACCAGTTCATGGGGATTAACACGTATCAATCCCTAGAGGCAGAAACAGATTCTTCCTCTCTTTTGTGCTCCTTCAGACTTGCGCATTCTCCTCTTCTGTGTATGTTTGGGGTTGGTTTGGTTGATTGCCTTTTGAGGAACTGAAATCTGGTCTTGTGGCTCCTTGTGATTCCCAGTGCGTTCTGGCTGGATCCAAGTCATAGGCTCAGTCCTTAGAGGGGGCAGGTTCCCATAGGAGGAAGCCTGAACCCCATGTCCTGCACAGGGTGGTGCCCTGGCTGATACCTGAACCAGAGTCCTGTCCCTGAACAATACTGGAAATGGTTTGCAGAAGTCTGGAAAGCAAAGTGGAGGATGTGAGAGGGAAAAACGTGTACATGGTCAATATGAATCTAACGTGTGGCATTTGGTGTGTGGCACACTTGGCATGTTTGGTGTATGGCAAGCTGGTGAAGTGGTTCAGAGAGATGTGAGTTTCTCATCTTGTTGTGTCATGAGCATTACCTGTATGTTACGATGAAATAAAATCAGAAATGGTACCTGTTTATACAGAAGGCTGAGGAAGCAGTTGTGCAGTGTTGTACCTGCAGCAGGACCCCCTGTCCCCCAGCACCCAGGAGTGCAGGGGCCTTGTCCTTTACAGAACACGCCCTTCCCTGCAGATGTGTTCATGAATGACAGGCCTGGAAAAGCTCTGGACCACTTGTCACAAGCAGTGGTGATTTTATAGCACCAGTAGCCATTTAGGCCTCTTACCTGTTCCTGATCATCCCCCTTCTGCTCTGCTCATGAGCAACAGTGGCACTTGTCTGCATTAACACCTTCCACTGTCTAACACAGGTGTGAGCAACCTGTTCCTCAGGCAGCTGGGGTAGACTTGTTGAAGCAAGTATTTCAAATTGATGAAGTTACCCAGAATGAACCCCATGTTTTTTTCTTGCCTCCCATACTTCTTATTTTAATAATTTAATGACTTGTTTAAATACTTGTTTTGACTGATGCTGTCAGTCTTGAAGCATTCAGAGCAAGTTCTGCTTGCTGAGATTGGAGTACACCCCCCATTGCTGCTTCAGAGAATGGCTCACACAAATATAGCATAGCTTAAAATTAAATATAGCATAGCTTAGCATAGCTTAAAATTAAATCCTGCAGTAGAATAGGGCTGCCACAGATGTATCCTTAGAGGGCAAAGCCTGCGAGCTGATATAACAGCATCTTCAAACTCAGGTGCAGTAACAGAAGCTTTTTCTTTAGAGAATTTCAATGCACAATCCCAGAAAGGGAAATGCAAAATCTTCAGCCTCTCTAAAAGAAACCAAACCATCAGTCAGAGCACAAGAACCTGTGTGAGTGTCTGTGCTTACTTTGTACAATCAGGATGTAGCAGATCTTAGGAAAACAAGAACCATGCAGATTCACTGGCATCAGCTGCTTAGCCTGCACAACGGGCTGACATGACAAACTTGTACGATTTAGCTGCTCACCCCACTCCAAAGCCCACTTCTGATCGCAGTAGCTCTGTTCATTCCCTCATGTTGCTTTTTGAAGCATTCACTCAGCTTTCACCACTCCTCCTCCTGCCAGCTTTGCAGGACTTGCTCTGCTCCTGTTCCCTCCATCCCTCCCCTCCTGCCCCTGCCAGCAGACAGCTCTGGGAAGAGACAGTCCTAACTCCATCTCCAGTCAAAACTCAAGGCGTAACTGAAATGTGCCTCATGCATGTCATCAACACTTCATTTTCATTTCACTGCCCAGCATTACTGGGAAGGGGTCCCCGAGGTCACTGGGCTCTTGATGTAACCATCACAGTGACATTCCTGGAATGAAGTGGACTGAAAACAGAGCAAACCCTCCCCCAGCAGGTATCAGGTAGCCCTGCTTGTGAGGGGCCTGGGGAGGAGAAGAGGGTAGAAATATAATTAGGTGAATTGCTGCCTTAACTGTGTTCATCAGCTAGGTGCTCAAAATGCTGTGACTCACGGCACAAGTTATAAAGTGACTTCTACCAGAAAGTGGGGGTATGAAAAGCCCAGAACAAGGGGGACAGCACTGCAGTCCTAATAAGATTGTTACTGCCACTTTTTAGATGCAAAATTACTGCAATTCAACCAAACTTACCTGGACAGACATTTTAATTAGCTAGCCCTACGCCTAGCTAGTCTGTATTTGTTATTAATCTGTGATAAAAGCAGTTATTCCAGTACTTCTGGACAGTGTAACATACACATACCACAATTATATTTCACACACAAACCCACAACTGAGAATTCAGGTAGAACAGTGGTCCTAATACAGCAGCTTTGCCTGGCAACAGCCTTTGAACCCTGCCTGCAAAGAACTTTTTGGCCCTCAGGTCCAAATGGTTGCTCTGAGGCAAAGTGAAGTGTTTGTGCAGTAAAGCCTTCAGCTAATTCTGCACATCAAGAATATTAGTCAGAGTCACCATAAATAGAGAAGGAAAGGGAGCTATTTATTGCCTTCTGCAACACCCACCCCTCTGGGAAGGGGCTGCTTTCCTGGCATGTAAAATGCTGCCAAACATTTTCAGAGCACTGTCCTGCTGGAAGGGATTGCTCGCTTTGAGGAGCAGATTTCAGCTGCTGTTTCCAGGAACCCTCACCATGCTCCACTGCTGTAGAAAGCCAAAGCATGACCCTTTACAGGCAACGAGGCTGGGGCATCAGGCCATTAAAAAAACCCAAAACCAACAGAACAGTAAAACAAAAAGAAACCCTGTAAATCTGCCTCTTTCTTTGTTCAGTATCCCCTGTGCAGGTGAGAGTCCATCACCACTTTGCTTTCCCAATGCCATGAGAACAGTGCTTCAGCTGCCTATTTGCCTCTAAATCACTGATGAAGTGTCTTACAGTAACCTGTTCCCTCTTGGGATTCCCGAAGCTCACCAGGTTCCCAAGAGATGCTCCTGGAACTACAGCAGAAGAGCAGATTGCCCAGATTGCAGGGCTGTCACTGCCCATCCCTGTCACTGCCCATCCCCGGGGCAGGGAAGCCCCTTTGCTGGGATACACACATGAACTGCACTGGGAAGTTCTCTCAAATCCCTCTCTATGGAGTGGCTGTTCACAAACCCCATGTTTTGACAAATGTGCAGCCCTGCCCATGTATTTCTGGTTGTGTCACTGTCCCACAGCAGGCCACTGCATTTCACAGTGTCACAGAATTAACAAGGCTGGAAAAGATCTTTGAGATCACCAAGTCCAGCCTACAACCTAACACCACCTTGTCAGCCAGACCAGCCCTGTGGGGTCAGCACTCACCCTCCATCTGTAAAAATACAAAGCTTTTAAAAAGAGGGGTTATTATAGACAGCTGACAGTAAGAATTGCCCTTTGAATGCTGCTGTCCTCCCCCAGGCCCCAGGATTAGTTCTGTGGGGCTGTAGCTGCCACCCCACTGCTGGTGAGTCCCAAACATCACTGCTCACATCTGGTATTTGAACTGGACATCAGTGCCAACCAGAATTGGGGGGAAAAAAACCAAACAAAAACCAACGAGCATTTATTTGCATTCTGGGGACGTTTCCTTACAGTGCCAGGGCAGCTGAAATCAGCCACCTCCATGGCACAGAGTGGGTGCAAAGTAAAGCTGAGCTACACCTGCACTGCCCACACCCTGCAGTGAGAAGTGGGAATGAAGAATGAGCAGTAAGGCAACTGGAGAAACAACACACTTGGAAAAGAGCCACACCAAAAGTTTTAATGCTGGAGCTGTGGAACACGGAGCATGTAGGGAGCTGAACAGGGTAACCACCCATAAGCTATGGAGAGCTCAGCCTCAAGGCTGGGAACCAAAATCCTCTCTGGCAGCTTGGGAACAGGAGGGACATTACAGCAGTACCTCAGGAAATGACTGGCACACAGTCTGAGAGAGGGGCTGGCTCATGCAACCAATGGGCCTGTGAAAACCTGTATTCCTTCTCTGTGTATAAGCTTAGAGGAGGGGAAAACACACATTAAATATTTAAGTATATTTATATAGATTTAATTTAAAATACATATATTTTAAAAAAAAAACAAAAACAAAAAAAACAAACCAAAAACTCTTTTCTCCCCTCCACCAGATCTTCACAGGAATTGCCCTGCAGGTAGGTTGGCACTTTAGCACCCTGTCAATGCGTTCAATGACAAAAACAATGGAAACAACAACGCAAACCTGCTCTGCATGGGCAGCACAGTGACCAGCGTGGGACACAACGAGCACCAGTGGCAGCACGACAGGAGACTTGCAACAGCAGATTCAGGGGAAGGGCCAGAGCAGCTCAGGCTAGAGGGGAACCACAGCACCAGTGGCTCTTCCTGCTCCCCAGCTTTTCACAAGATCACGTATCAAGAAGCTCAGCCTGTGGCACAGACCACACACCACCTCAGAAAGCAGAAAAGGGCAGCAATGTCTGGTTTCAGTGGAGCACACCAGATTATTCCTTGTTCACAGCACTACATTTCTGGTAGAAGTAACAGCTGGTACATTGACAAAAGATACCTGAGGCCTCCTCCAAGAGTGTTTGGCTTGTAAGAGGAAATTCATAAGCAGAAAGGTAATTCCAGTGACATCTCAAAGCTGGAGGGAAGCATCAGTCTCACCCTGCACGTCACCTGTACATGAGCTGAAGCTGAAAGCAGCGTGCGAAGCAAAGCCAACAAGGAGCAGCCAAGCAACAAAGAGCAGTTCCAGAAGATGTGGCAGGACATGTCTCCCCCTCAGCAAGAGGGCCAAAGACTTACAGTTCCTGGAGGCAGCGACAATGTTTTAAATAAAACTGTAAACCATTGTTCAAGGACAGTTAGAGGGTGCATGCTTCTTACAGTACCCATATGAGAGACTATCACCTGGGGAATGGAGGTGATGACATGTGAGCGTTGGAAGAGGTTGGCCTTCACATTTCAGCTCTAATTCCTTCCTAGATAAGTTATTATGCCTTCCACAACCTGCCCCTGCTGTTGGAGAAGCTGTGCCTGTGAGGCCCAGCAGCACAGCCACAAAGCCTACAGGCCAGCGTTGCTAAGAACAAATGCTTTCTCCCATTCTCAGCCCAATGCCTTGGTGTTTTCTGGCAAATGAGGAAGGAACTGATTTGCAGCCCTCGCTCCTGCAGCTTTCAGTTAGCAATACTATTCCTCTGCCCTCATTAGCACTGCAGGGAGCAATACTTTGATCTGATACTTAATGGCCTGAGGCCAAATGTCTACAAGCCTTAGAGAAGTGTCTAAACAGGAGAGAGGATCTGCCTCAAGATCCAGTATCAGGATCTTCCCACTGGCACAGGCTTCCAGCAAATCAGGGTGTGGGATATTTGTGATCCCATCTGGCAGACAGCTGAATGTCTGCCAGACATTTTAAACATCCAGACAGCATCATCTGGACAAAGAGGACAAAAATGGCTGCAGCCACTATTTAAAGCAGCTCAATATTCTTGTGTGTCTGGTGGTGGGAGGCAGAGATGTATTTCATGATGGACAATGAGGATGTGCAAAGGCATGGCCATGACAAGGAATTTTCCATTGGTTAAGTCTCATGTAAGCTTGTACCAAACCAAGTGTAAAACATGGCAGGAAGCTTGAACAAGGATGGAATTCTGATGTTCTATCCTGTGCCACACACAGCATATGCCTGTGTATGTACAACTGTGTAAAACCTTTGGGGTGGGAGCAGCAGGAAGGAGACCCCTCTGCTGCCTTTGCTAAAAAAATCTCCTGCTGAGTTCCCTGCCCTCCCTGAAGCAGTCAGTCCCTCTTCCCAGGGCATCATTCCAGGGGGCTGAATTTCTACAGGACTCTGCTTTCAGACAGTGTTCAGCAGGCTCTGGGATCCAACCACTGCTGTGGTTCAGATGCCCATCTAAGTTGGCTGCAGTCTGCACGACCAAAATTCTCTGCACACTACATGGCCTTTGGGAATGCAACAAGATGCCTGCTGCTTCTTGCCACCAGGCAATAATTACTACAATCAGAAACCTACTGCACTCTGACTTCCACATGCTCAGAGACAACCTCTGGCTGAATAAATGCTCTTAAATACTAAGATGTATCAAAGCAAGCTGCCTTTGGCAAGTGACCCAGCCTTGTGCTGTACTGGAAGCTGGGTTGTCCCTGACTGTCCTCACCACTGGAACTGCACTCCTGACATACAACAACCCTCGGGGTTCCTGGGCACTTCAGCCTTGGCTTGCCTGGGAGAAGGCAAGAACATCCCGTTGCCTTTGGTGCAGGTGGCTGAGAAGAGAAGGGCCACGTGGTTTCAGGTGTTCAGCAGCGTGCCAAGGCCAGCTCTTGGCACAAGGGTGCCTAAGCCAACACAAAGAGCCAAAGGGCTTCCCCTGTCTGCCCCTCCACCTGCACACACTTGAAGGTAAAGAAGCAGCTGCACCCCACTGGTAAAAAAGCACCAAGATAACTGGAGTGTCCCACTGAAAAAAGACACCTTGTTTCCAACTTTGGGATGCAAAGTGAGCAGGCTGGTACCGGTGCCTGTCAGAGGGACATGGAATGCCCCCAGCTGGGGCATTACAGATATACATAACAGACATACATATCTAGAACAGTTACTCCTTTACAGCCTCATAAATTAGTGAGCCCACAGAAACAGGAGCCTCAAGGACATGCCAAAACCCTGCCGTGCAAACCATGTTAATTATGATAATGGACAGATTTTAAAAGGCCAGTTCCTGGCTCCCACACTTTCACCTATAAAACACAAATATTTCCAGGCGATCTCAGGAATACCTTCCAGCCATCTAATTGTCTAAACCCCAGTGGCACAAAAACCATGTTAGAGAGTTCATCACACCCCGTATCCCTTTGAAATTTTTTAGTAAAAAAAATAAAATTAATCACATGAAAGGAAATTCCTCCTCTGTAAACCCCAACTAGTCACAGCAATGAAACAAATGTGTCTGCACAGGCGGTGTAGTGGCAAAGGAGACAGGAGGGCAGGAGGAGGGAGATGAAAGAACAGTAAATCATCTCCTCTGAGGAGCTCCTGGATTCTGGGCTGTGCAGCTCCGGCTCTGCTCTTCCTCGGGTGCCCTGGCAGCGAGTCCAGCAGCTCCAAACGGCCGCCAGTGCAGCCTGCTGGGAGCGCGCCCGTGCCCAGCGTGGAGCGTGCAAAGTGAGGAGGGGGAGCTGCCGGAGCGCTACGACCTCAGCTCCCGGTCGGGTTTCATGGAGAAGGGCTCCAGGCGCTCCCCCTCCGGCAGCAGGCTGTTCAGCCGCTCCATCAGCGGCACTGTCTGGTCGATGCCCATCTGGATGCGGCGCAGGATGGCAGACATCTCGTTGACCTTCTGGATCTGCTCCGCGTACTTGGCGTACTTCTTCTGGCGCTCCTGCATGAGGCTGTAGAGAGTTTCCACAGACAGGTCCATCTGTGGAAAAACAACAAGCAGAGCCAGGCTCGTGAGGCCAGCGGTTGCTGCAGGGCTTTCAGCACGCTGTCCTTCCCAAAAGCCTGAGATGCCCCACTAACAGGAGGTCACAGACAGCTACAGAGGAGCTCCTCAGAAGGTACATGACCAGTTTGTCATGGAATGGGATGATTCATAGCTGTGTACCAGGGAGGACGTATCATAACCTCACTTCTACACCCAAACACCTAAATATCTGATCAGAAAATTCTTCATTTACAGGACTGAATGCCAACAGGCGCTGCCAGGGATTTCCCAATAAACCATGACACACGTCCTCCAAGTTATCCAAACCCAGGGAACCCATGGCCTCTGCCTACAAGATCATTCATTTGCAAGTGTTAAGCTCTACCACTGTTGCCAGAGCGAATTTTTCTTGGTTTAGCCAGGTTACTCTGCAACTAAGCCACAGCTGTTATTACCATCATCATCTGGAAAACTCCTGCCTTGAGAGAACCACAATGGATTGCTAGTGTCCCTAATTTCCCTGAAACCCAAAAATAAGAGTGTTATAAGTGACCCCAGGAGAGACATTAAGTAAATTCACCATGCAATTAAACACAGTCAGTACCCAAACATGGCTTGAGCATGATGACAATGACAGGAACTGCACTGCTGTTCCTGCCATTGAGTGATGAAGGCAGCCTTTATAATTCACAGCCCGTTTTTCTGTTCAGCCAGACCTGCAATCCCCAGGCAGGATTCAGCCAGTAGCTGCCAGTACCTTACACACAAGCCCAGTCAGACGGTTTAAGGTGTTTTACATATCCTAAGATGTACCATATATTCCGAGAGCTTGGGAACAGGTCTGCTCCAAGCCCTCAAGTGCACATCGAGGCTCAGTTGCCTTGGCTCACAGTAGCCATACTCAACAACCCCAGTGAGAGCACCGGCTCTCCCAGCTGGGATGTCTTTGTGGAAAGGAGTCCCCTTGCCTGGGACTCAGCACAGGCCCACAGTGGTGTGAGTGAAGGGCAGGACAGGACACACTCTGAGCAGTTTTAGCCCACTGCCACCTCTTCCCACTGTTTTCCCAAGCCTCTCACATCTAATTACTCCCAGAGGAAGGAGGTCACTGCTCAGGATGAAGCGGCCTCCGGGGGTCAATGCTGAGAACTCCTGGTCTATCAAGAAGCACAGGTTCAAGCAACATCCCTGTCCTGAACTGGGAGACAGAGTCACCCACCCAGTGGAGAACAGTGACCACAGCTGTCAGGAGGGACAGCAGGTTTCCATGTGCAGTGTGACACGGCACACGGTGCTGACTGACCTGGCTTACACAGCACTGAGCAGGCATGTGCAATCCTGACCCCGTGCCCAGTGCTGTGGGTCTGCAGGGAGAGCCTGCAGCAAGGGAGGACTGGGTGCAAATGGTCCAACACTGGAAGGCCCTGCTGAGGATGGAGGCCCCAGCAGAGAGAGCTCTGCCATCCTGCTGGTGGCAGCAGGGTTTGACACTGGGGAGAAACTGCCGTAGCTGTATGTGGTCAAATCAAAAATAGCTGGGCAAGAAAATATTTCATTGAGAAACCTAAGTTACAAAGAGCATTGAAAAGAAGCACACAAGTTTCTGCTGAACTGTCACAGGGATTAGGGGGCATTTCCCCCCCCCCCATCAGCACCAACTGACCTTTTATTTCATCTGTACTTTCTACTGCTCTCAGGCTGAGTTCTTCCTCTTTGCTTCTGTGCTTTCCTGTGGATTCCTCCCTCCACGCTTTCATGCACGGGACAAAATAAAAACCAGCAGAGCAGGAAACTCCAAATAGAGTGGAAACAATTTAAGCCTACACAGGGGTTTCTATTAAAACTCCAGCTTAATAATTTAGTAGCTTGGCGCTAGCTCTGTAAAGTGGAGTGTGTAAAAAGCAGACCACCACCAACCAGCAAGTTCAATGCAGTGCCTAAAAACATCCTACCTAATGAGAGACAGTGGCCTGGAGTGGCAGCCAGTGGGAAAGCTGCCAAAAGCCAGCACGCCTCATTAAACACAGCAGCATGGAGACCCAGGCACAAACCTCCTCTGGTTTTGAAGTTCTCCACTGGCAGGTTCTCCACATGGCCTCACTGCACTGTGCAAGAGGCAAAGCTTGCACCTACCAAGCTTTCAAGCAAAGAACACCCAAGGCCCGCCTTCCACTCCATTCCTACAAGTTCCATCTGCTGACTTTTAGGCTCTTTGTGTAAGTATGAGTAACATCCACTTACTGGCAGGGAACGCAGGCAGAACCTGATGCTGACCTGCAATAGGAAGAAGAAAGGCAGAGTGGCCTTCCAAGGTCTCTGCTACCTTTGGACACATTCACAATGGCCATAAAAAAAGCTGCCTACAAAAAAGAGAAAGGGTGGAAGTGAGTGTTTCCTATGGTTTCCTTACACCTACAATCCAAGTTTGCCTGCTGAGGGAGGCCACAGCAGCTGCATAGCCAGAGACACAACAGGGAGGTCTGAGGTGGAGCAATTGTGAGGAAAGGTCAATTTTAACTCGGTCTGAACCCGGTCTTTTTAACTGTTAAAAAAAAGGCAACTAGGTGTTAATTCCTGTAGATAAATGCCAGTGTCTCTCTGCAGCTTTCCTTGAAGCAGGTCTAAGTACACACTCACATCCTTCCTGCCTCCTCCCCCTCCAAGCAAGCTCCTCCAGTGCCAGACCTTGTGCTTTTACCTCTCCTGGCATGCAGTCCCATTCCTCTGGCACTCGGGCATTCAGACTCTGAGGGTCAGCCCCATTTACCCACCACAGAGACAAAAACTGGCCTTCAGGAACCCATAATGAGCAGGGAACACACATAAGAATCCACTTCACTCCTATCTATTTAATTTCATACAGTAGCAATAAAAAGCATCTGGAGAAAGGGAGCTGAGACAGCCTCCTCCCTTGCTTACAGCCAAGGCAGTCCAAGACACCCTCGAGGGTCAGTGAGTGAATTTGCCTTCACTGAACAGTTCCCATCAACTCCTGCTTTGCTGACACAAAGCCCTGCCACATTCTCGTCTGGAAAACATTCAAGTCTCGGCCTTCTTGCCCATCCCAGTCTGTGAAGCTCTCTGGGAAACCCAGCAAGACACTCCAGAGCCAGTAGTTTTTCACTGTCCTCCAACCATCTGAGAGTGTTTATTTCAGTCATTGTTTCTGCTCTGGTTGCTTCAAGCTTCCTACAACGCCAGGCCACCAGAGCTGCAGACAACTCCCCATCACCCTGAACCTGGAAGACGTGACAGATGTGAAGCAGCATTGTCACCAGCCCCTGACAACATCACCATCACCAATCTGCCCATCAAACATCACCACTGAGTAAGCTACGGCCGTCCCCAGCTCCGTGGTACAGAAGAGTCTGAAGAGTTAAAAGTCTGGACTTGAAGCCTGTTAAGAAGCAACAGAACAAAACAGAGGGCAGAGCCCAGCATGTGAAGTCAGAGTTCTAATTCTCATCAAAGTAAGAGGTTCTGCCCCATCTGGACTTGAGAAAAAAAGATGTGTTCTCAATGAAGGGGTGAGAGCTCCTAATGTGTATGTTATTTCTTTCCAAAAATCGTTCCTCCTGTCAAAGCAGCAAACATGAGGCTGGACATGCCCCAGAGCAGAAGACAGGATCCTTTTCCCCTTCCTACATCAAAAATGATGGAGGTGTTTCTTCAGTTTTTCTTTCAGAAGTACAGGATCATAAAATTGGACAAGTCTAGAACTCACCCTCCATCATGACACACTTTTTCTGTACAGCCAGTGACATTCAGAATTTGTGTCTGTTTGTTTCATGCCTCCTCCATGGATCAGCAGCAGCAGGACACTAATTAATGCCTGAACTTCACATTTAAACATGAAATGACATCTACTGGCTTTTCTTCCGTCAAATGAAAACAGATTAATAATTACTTCCAACAACAGTGCAAGATGGATATTTCCCCACTTTAAAGGGCTCCAGCACAGCCCCTCCTACTACACCATTCACACTGTCAACCCTAAGAGTCTCCTCTGCATTACACAGGCCCATTTGTAACACCACACTGATGAAACACAAAAACAACTGAGGATACTGTCAGACATCTTGCACACCATAAATTCTTGCATTCATTTAAAAATTCTTCTTGGCCCACACTGCCAAGCAGAATAAAGACATTAATTTAGCCCACAAAAAGAGTGAGGTCAGCACTGGCCACCGCCCAGTTCTTTTCAAGAGACCACACTGAAAACAAACCAGTGCCCATATATATACACACACATACGTACATATATATATATATATATACACACACTTCTTACCTGGCATGGTTTTATAGCACCATGGGCACGTGAGTGTCCCAAGCTCTTGGAAACAGAGGTCACATCTCATTAGTTCAATGACTGAGAGACTGAAAACTGCAGCTAGACACATTTTCTCTGGTTGCAGAACATGCAAAAGCAATCAGAAGTTCATTAAACTTGGAATCAATTTTCTAGAGAGGCACTGCTGACATTTATAACAAAACAAATGTATCTCATAAGAGGTTGTTCGGACATTCCCAGCTTCTCCAGTCCCTCCTAAGATGCCAATAAGGCAAGAAGATGTTTTTGTTGCCCCTGACATTTAGAGACAGCCTTCAAGAGCTCAGCCAGACACGCATTTGTCCCATGTCCTTCTGTCCCAACAATTTCCTCTCAGCTCCCATCCCCTACAACTGCCCCTGCAAAATACACAGCTATTAAGGTGTAGTCCTTATTCCAGAACGTTCTTTTGCTAGAACAGCATTCTGAGCACAAGCAGCCTTTCCTCCACATTGTCAGGTGCTTGACTGGGGTTAAATGAACATCTTCCTGCAGCTGCACACAAACCACATCACAAAGTGACAGGCGGGAACATGACTGCATGGAATATTAGTCACGATGTGCTGGTGTGAAAATACTTTTCAATCAACGCACTTAAAACTGAAGACAGCTCCTCTTTCTGTACTGCCTGGAAACAAATGTGCTCAATGAATGGCTTTTTTTCCCTTCCCCTCTCTCTTTGATAATGTCACGCAAAGTCAGCACAATAGATGGTGATGACTTCCTGACGATGGGAACATCCTCTGTTTCTCCCACTCAGCGCACACTGGTAAGTGATAAACTGATGGGGCAGCTCCTGTGCCAGGGCACAAAACACAGATGCTCAACCAAGGATCCCACACCCTTCTCTTCAGCTTCACAACGAGTACAGCTCTCGTGGAGCTGTACCCTTCCTCTGCCCCACTGCCAGGTAAACAACTAGAGCCTGTGTTTCATTTTTCCCTGTCACATCTAAGATCGAATCCCATGCCAAAATACTCGTTTTGCTCCCTCTGTGATCTGTCATTGCTGTAAACAATTGCTAAGGGTTATTCTGTCTAAGCACTGCACAGATCACAGTCAAGTTAGAGAATGAAGAATAACCATTTTAACAGGCTCTGGAGCCAAGTTATACCACTATTAATAGGTACATCAAGGCCCTTACTCCCAAAGACCTAAATTAAACCCATGCTTGGACTGCTAGTACTATAGTAGATACATGATAGCGTAAGATAAGCTGCTGCACCTGTAGGATCAAGATTTAATTATTTTGGGAGGCCCTGGGACACACAAAAGCATTTAGAATTCCAAAGAACAAGAAGGTTCATTCTTGAAATAAGCTTTTCCACCTTTATGTCAGTCTTTCCCTACTGTCATTGGACAGGATGTGTTTGTCACTCCCACACAGCGAGGTCTCCTCAGCCCACACCTCCCTCCCAGCTCCAACTGGAGCCTTCTTCCCTGCCCTGGAGCCACCAGCATCCCTCTGCCAACTGCCAGGGCCCCAAGATTAACTTAGGGCTGCTATCACTGACTGGTGCTAAAAAAAGAGTCCCAAAGCTAGGAGTGAAACAATACCTACCTCTTGCCCAGACCTAAGGAACCCACAGACTTCCAAACGTTTAAAAACGGCAGGGCCCCATTCACAGAGGTGGGAGAAGATGGGCAGCAAATCCTGACAGCCAGGGGAATATGTGGAGCTGCAGGTGCTACAGCCAGCTCTCCAGTTTGGACACAGGTCACATCACAGTCCCTTTCTGCTGGTCTTTCTTTACTTAGATTTCTCTCAACACTGCAGATATCCATCATCTTTGTCTTTCAAACCAGCTGAAGCATTCACAAAAGTCCTGAAAGCCAGGGCACTGCAAAGCAGCAGTCACACCCTCCTCCTTCAAATGAGCTCAATAATCACAAGCTTAGTTCTGCACCAAAGTCCTCAAAACAAACCGAGTCTTCCCAGCCTCTCTCTTCAGTGGTGTGTTCTTCTGTCCCCTCGGCCAGCCTGACCACCAGCCTGGCAGTGACAAATCAGGGGATCACACCATCAAAAGCACCATCCCTCCCCCTGCACATGATCCTGGATTCCAACTCAGTGATTGCTGTGGCCATACCATACCAGATTTAAAGGCACAAGACTCTTGGAAAAGCAGAAAGGAAAAAAAAAATCTGATTTTACCTATAAGCTTTCTAAGCAGTCACCAAAAAAAGGTCACAGTAATTTCTAGCTCATTGTCTTTGATTAGTTGACACTTTTTGAGAGCTTTCATTTGCTGCTTTTGTAGAACAATCTACACCCATCTAAGAACGCATCTCTAAAATTTATCCTGGCTAAAAATGTTAAATTACATTCCAAGCATTAAGAATGTTTCCATACCAATTCTAAATAACCAAGTTTATAAAAAATAAATTAAAAAACCCCACTCAAACAATACATAAGATTATTGAACCTATGTGTGTAATGTGCTCACAAAACCTCTCTTTTGTGGAATACAATTCCACAGGAATTAATAACACACTCCTGATCTGTCTTCAATTAGCTGTTCCTGGAAAAGAAAAAATATATATCTGTTACAGATCTGTTTCCTAAATGATAACTTGCACAATTCTTATTTCAGGCTACCTAATAATTCTGCTACAAAACACAGCCTTCAATTTCCTCATTTCCTGATTTTACACTGCTGACTTGTCCAGAACACTCCTATATCCAGCCAGAGCTTGAATGTTACAAGACAACAGCACTTAGAAATGTTATTTACCCTTAGGGGGTTGTTTTATAATAAATTTCAGTTTTGTATTTCAACATGTCAGAATGACTAGCTTTAAGCAAGATGGCTTTCTCATCACAAATAAGCTCTGATTTGAAAAGAGATGACCACTATCATTAATGAGATGTTTCTCAGAAAACACCACCATTCTCATTTCAGAGTGAAAATAGTCAGCACCATTACATTTGCAAACCATCTGCTATTTATTCTCAGCTTCACAGATGGAACCTGATAGCTGTAGGTCTTCTTTTCCACGTGTCCCACAGATGTCTTTCAAAATTTTTTGAGCAGGAATGATATTGCTGTGTTTAGTCAGGATTAGACACACCAGAAGAAAACTCTATTTAAGCAGAAAATGCTCTTAAATCTGCTCTCACAGAATGCAAAGGAGCTGAGTTTTAGCCATTTCCTACTGTGTGTGAAGAGCTAAAAGGACTCCCTCTTTTTCCTCTGGGAACTGCAGACAAAGCTGTGCTCACGGCCCCTGACACACTCCCACTGCCAGTCCAACACACTGGGGGCAGCAGAGCCGCTCCATGTGCTCTGCAGGTGCCTTGGACACACATGCAAGAGGGCTGAAGTGTCAGATGTGCATGGACACGAGCCCAGCAGTCAGGATTTGGGGATTTCTGGACATCTGAGAGCCCTGATGAAGCTTTGCTCTTTTCCTGACAGCCACAGTTCCCATATGAAAGTCCAACTCAACTTCCCTTCACCAGGGAAACTCAAAGGCACGTCAGTTCTAACAAAGTCAGTCAGCAATAACCTGAAAAACTGAAATATTTATTTGTAGCTTGACATCAGCTGCTCCATGTTTGAAAAGCACATGGAATGAGCCACATACACCCCAGTGATGTTAAGGGGAGGATCTGCTCCTTCCTTCCTAGCAGAGAGACTTTCAAGGCTGACTCCACCACACCTCCACAGCGCTGACGCTCAGATGTCCCCGCACCTTTCTGGAGGTCACAACATCTGGACAGAGAATCTTTGGCTTCAGGAAAGCCTCAAGGAAATCTGCAGCACTGGAGATCATTTCCAGACCAAGCTCTTCTGAGGCTATAGACTATTGTTGAAAATACAGCAACAAGAGTACAAACCATCAGAGATCAGTGACTCACACAAAAGTTCAGTGTGTCAGTAGTGCCAGCCCTGATCCACTCTGAGCATTCATTTTTATTGTATTCAGCTGCAGTGGCCTCAAGGGTCACAGAAAGCTGAGTATTTCTTTCTTCTTTTTTTATGTCTACTAATGGATGTCTAGAATAAATTGATCAAATGCGAGAAGGCATTTGAAAATTTGTACTACTGTCTGGTAGGAGAACTTAAAATTGAAAAGTTAGTAGCTCATCTTCAGTTTCTGAGTAGCATAGGTCAGGCATAAGCAAGAATACAACTCTGTGGACTGGATTAAGCAAAAGGAAAAGCTATGACCCAATAATCCTTTCTGACCTTAAAAACTCTTACAAAACCTTTACCATTTACTGCTGTTATGTTGATTTCTTTTACAACTACTACCTGAGCCTCTTTTTCAGCTGGAATTAATGTGATTTGGGATTTTGTCTTTCAGACAGTTTGCAGCAAGTCCCAGCAGCCGCTCTTCAAATGCATCACTTGCTGTTCCAGTTTAAAAAAAGAGTTAAAAAATCTTATTTCTTGTCCAGTTCACTACAGTTTTGGCACAGTTCACACACCTGATTAGAGGGAATTCTACTATACTATAATTCAGCATTTTATCCAGGCTGCTAGAGGTAGATGACACATCCAGTCAGGAGCAATGCCCACATGAATGAATTCATAGTAAACCACATGTGTGTCATAGCTCCAGTGGTACGGCACTAATGGCCAATAAATGTTCTCATACAGAAGCATTCATGCCCTGATGGCACAGAAACATTTAGGAAACCTTACCCTTCATGAAAAGCAAGATGGACAGATTACTTGCACCAAGGCTTTGCAATACTTTCAACATGAAGTCATCTCTGCAGATCACATCTGATTGTTATCAGAATGTTCATTATGGGGCTGCTAACACAAGGTCCAGCCTGCTCACTCAAGTCTGCCAACCAGCATCTTCAAGTCATCAGTGCAACTCCAAATATTTGCAAATAAGGCTGGCTCACCTGTCTCAAATGAGCATTGAACTACTGAAAAGCTTTCAGCTGAGATTCCGAATAACACTGCCACACCCCATCCCAATTCTCACTTAAGGGCAAGTTGACACCTTGAAAATTAAAATTCAACACTGAAATAGGAGTTAATAGTTAAGCATGAAAGCCTGTAATTGACTTTTCCTGTATCAACACAATCCATCAGGGAGGGAGAAGACCATTTTTAATCTACTTTTAATCTAATTAATGCCAAACTTATTTAGAAAGAGAAATCATATCATTTTCTATGTTCATTTGACCAAGCCAAACAAATAAAGCATTTCCAGTTTCCTCCCCAAGGTTCTCCACTCCCCACAGATTCTTACAGCCCTTCTCCTGTGTTCTGGACTTGCCTTCCTTGAGCACTGTGAGAGCTGCACACCTTGTGTCAGATGAGATCCCTCAGCTTTGTGCAAGACAACCAGGATGCTCTTATTTCTCCTGGAAGAACAAGGTGTGACACACCCCAGGCTGACACTTGCTTTCTTCCTATCTCCAATCCATTTCATGCCCAAATCCAACATCAAGTCTGCTAACTCTGACGAATTCTAGCCCTTCTTATTCCTGTTTGAAGTTCTACAGTGTTGGGACAGGGTGTTGTTGGAGGCTTTTTCCACCTGGGAAAACAAGGCTAGAATAAGAAATCCAATTTCCTAGCTCAAGCAAGTTGTGAGAAGGAACAGAATTATATTCCTGCTGGTACCTGATGACCATAAACTCCATGCACTAATCCCAATGAAAGTGTTCCTAAAAGGTTTTGCACACCAGACCTGGGATCTTCAGTCACAGTTTCTTAAGCACCTAAGTTCTGTAGTAATACAAACCTTTCTGACTGCTAGATGCTTGTTTAAGCTTAATTTTCTTCCTTGGAAATTCAGTTATGGAAAGGATTCCAGTTTAGATCTTTCCTCAAAAGGCTATAAAAAGCACAAGAGAAACCAAAGCAGAAGGAAGGGAACATGCTGGAATTGATTACAAACATATATTCTAGGAGCACGTCACTGGTCTTTTTTGTGACACCAGACGAAGCAGTGCATGTCAGCAAAACAGATTTAAGACTGTCACAAGTGCAAACAATCTTTCCTCTTTCTTTATAACTGCTAGATCCCTTCAGAAAGTTCATGTACAACAGAGCATTGGCCATCTGCCTCAGGCATACACTGCAAGACATTAATTCTCTGTATTAAAGTGACAATTGTGAAACTTTTTCAGGAGCATTTTCACATTTTGACGCTGGCTGGTTTAGACACCACCCCACCACTCGGGTATTCAAGCTACTTGCACGTCAGACTGGAGAAAAATGAGCAAGATAACTAAAGGACATGAAGCTTAACATGTTTCCAGCTTAATAATCCTCTGCATTTATTTCTGCATGATGGTGCCTGTTAAGATTCCAGTCTTTATAAACAACCCATCATTCCTGATGAGATGAGAAGTAAAGAGCTGGATAGATTGTCACAGTCCTCATCCATCAACTTGTAAGATGCCAAAGACTAAATTTAAGGTATTGATTCCTTACAGAACACAGCGTTCCCTGTTTTTTTCTAAATGGCAGTGTGGCATTAAATCCCTTGAAAATACAAGTGGCATTTCAACCCAGGTTCTTCCACTTTTCAGAAATATTATATAACAAGGAATTCTCAGGCCCCTTTATCTGGATTTGAGGCATTGCTAATTAAAGTCTGTGAACCAAAGGGCTCAGTTTTGCTTGCAAGTTAACACAGCCTCATCTAGAACGTCTTTATATGTCGTGTCAAAACTAAATGCATCTCCTTTTTCACTTTTGCCAGGCTTCTTTTAACAGGCTGACCTTTGATTCCCTGAGCCCTTCCCTTTAATGGGATGAAAGGTAACTTCATATTCTGACCCATATGAACATGTGGGCCTTAAAGCAAAAGCCTGAAGTTGAAGATGCATTTTGGACTCAGTGAGGCCGTTCATCTTTTGCTGACCTAATTCAGTTTAGTCAGAAGGTGCATCATTCTCAGGGCATGTCTGCTGAAAACAGGTTTCACTGTCTTGGACACTACAGAGAAACCGTAACAAACAGGAATGGCAATAAACACCTCACTCAGCAGAGTCCTCAAACAAACCAAACTGAAGCATGGGCAAAAAACACCTCCCCAGAACTTCCCCTTCACCTGAGTCCATCCCTGAAGGGACTCTGCTCAGCTGTGATGAAGCATGGGATGAATCCCAGATCTGTGTGCCCATGGAGGAACGGGGTCAGAAGTGCCCGTGGTGCTTCAGGAGCAGAAGCTCGGTGTGCCCACAGCAGGTGAACACCTCGAGTCACCCTGCAGCTCTGGCTGACACAGTCCCCAGCCAGGCAATGTCCTCCCCACGTTTCTGACCCAGGTCTGGTTCGTTCCTGGTGATGGAACAACTTCCTGCACTCAGGACAGCTTTTCCCTTTATCACCACCTTAAGGTACGTTATTGTAGTTGCAGTGTTTTAGGATTTTCCTTTATCTCTCATGGAGAATACAGATAAACTGTACTTTCTTAATCTCTGTGTTTTGTGTTAGAGCTGTCCAAGCCATAACCAATAGGTCTTTGGGGGTGGATTGTCTTTGGCCAAT
>VZTX01016965.1:21588-40023 GCA_013400915.1 Pardalotus punctatus
CATCCACACATCCATCCATCCATCCATCCATCCACCTGTAGTTGCAGTGTTTTAGGATTTTCCTTTCATGGAGAATACAGATAAACTGTACTTTCTTAATCTCTGTGTTTTGTGTTAGAGGTGTACAAGCCATAACCAATAGGTCTTTGGGGGTGGATTGTCTTTGGCCAATAGACACTTGTTTATTACTGTGTATAAAAAGAACTTCTTGTAAATAAAACCTTCTTCACCATCTTGAAGCCTGTCTTCCTGACGACCTCTCTACCTGCTTCCACAAATCCCACCAACAGAAAAGCAAACCATACGTTATCCTTACGTTTCCAGCAGGGAACTCAGACTCATGCAGGCTCTCCCTACCACAGCCACTCCTCCCAGCCCTAAGGACAGGGGTTTCAAGCCATGGGCTCTGCCCACAGCAAGCCCATCCTTCCTCAGGGTGAGCAAAACCACGGCCATGCCTTCTGCACGCCACATTCCCCGGCAAAAATTGTGTTTTGCCACAAGATGATGGGTGTCTGAGAAAAGACCGCTTTACGTCACAGAAACAACACAATTGCAAATAAAGGTCAAAAGGCTACACAGCATTCACAAAAAATAAACTGAAATCTCTAAATCCCCAAACCATGGCGCACATGCAGTGACACGAATGGCTGAATCACAGTTTATGAGTTTTAAATGCATGAGATAAGCTACAACATGCTTGCATATAATGCTTGTGCATAAAAGTGATTTTCTTGTCAAATGCATTAGACTTGCTGCTTACAGGAAATAATGATTAAACTCCTGCTCATAATTTTAAATAGATGATATATATTGGGAGACATATGTGTTTGTGTGGCTGCAAAGGTTATTTACTTGCCAAATATTAAGGGATGTATTTCTGGACAACTTAACTTCATACTAGAGAAACCCATTATATTTACTTTTTTGCAGCAAGCTGGTAAAGGAAAAAAAACAAAAAAACCTAAACCAAACCACGTCAAATCCATATAAATGCAATTCTGGAGTACTTGTTCAAAATAATGAGCGATTCCCACAGAAGAATTTATAGGTATGAAAAAAGCCATACACTGCAATTTGCTGCATGGCAAACCAATTACTGACATTAATGCCTGCCTGGACAAAATTTATGTAACTATTGTGAATATAAAAGTAATATTTATATTTGAAAATGTGGGGGGTTTCTCCCAACTCCCCCCCCCCCCCATAGGTGTGTGCCAGCTTAGACTGAGATATTTAAAATTAAAATTGTAAAAAGTGCTCTGTTCTCAAAATTATTGACAATCTGGGATTCCTATGGCAAAAAAAGCTACAAATAACACTGCATGAACGTTTATTTTCAGGGCAAAGCATCAGAGCCCTCCCAGTAAACCATTTTCAACTATATTTTAAGCACAGGGAATCTAGGAACTACATTTGCTTTTAAGGGTACATCCGATACTTCAAAAGCACAATCCCTTTGACAACGCTGGAAGTCTAATCAGAAATGCTGAAGATTTTTTCATTCAAATCTTCTTTGAAACGAGCTCAGAGGGCTTTTGGCTTCCCTTTTGCTTTCACAGAAAGAAGACAGACCTCAATTTTCATGTGTGACTAGTAATTTTTGGAAACTTACCTTCAAATATTTTGTAAGGTGATTTTTGAGAAGCTTAGTACCTTGTGCACACAACAATCCCTTTTTAAGGCAACAACACTATTTTAAAGGCACACAAAATCATGGGCTCCTCCTGAAAATTCAGCTCTGTTCCCCAGCTTTTACCTATTCCACTTGTTTCCCACTCCCTGTTATTCACCATCCTCTATCACACGATTCTTGAAATTCTCTCCCTGGCACCCAGAACAGATATCCTCCAGTGATAAGGACTTAATGTAAAGTAGTTCTCTCCCCACTTAATCTGCTGCTTTCTCCCCATTCTTACTTTACTGCTGGTCAACATTTGCCTTCAAACTGACCTTGTCAGGAACCCTCTGTTTTGCAGACCACAAAACTGGGGCAGACACTCCTGGTGAGGAGAGCACTCGTGGCTCTATCAAACCCACAGCAGCTGGAGCTTCTCAAAACTTCAGATGAGTTGCAATGCAAATCTACAGTATTTTCCCTAAAAAGATGCAAGCACATCTCCTTTTTTTCTTCTTGACAGTGAAGAAAAAACCTCTTGTCATAAGTAAATCACTCCCTTCCAAAACCAAAACTCATTCTGGTTTGAATAAGAGTAACTGCTGAAAAAAGGCACCTAAGTCAACCACCTTCAATCATGTCTTCAGTTCTTTCCCCTTCAAGGAAATCCTCAAATAAATGGATTTATTCTTGAGAGAGAATGGTCAGAGCCACCTGGAAGCTGCACAGGTTCTACATTTAGGATCAGATATGGATCCAGCCAACACTGCAGAGAAATTCTGGCTGAACTGGGAAATGGGATGGAGAGCAAAGCGAGACCGTTCTGCTCCGTGAAGGTACGAACACACAGATGGGTCTGCTCAGATCTGCAGTCACCACTGCCATGCAAGCAGGGCTTTTTTCCTTAGCTTATTATCTTTCCTATTAAGAACCATTGTAATTCAGACATGTGCTGATTTACAAACCACCCCAGTGAATTCTGAGTTATTGAGGACCAATTAATTTACAGCAGTACTTCGGAGTTTTGACAGAATCCAGGAAACTTCTTTCCTGGTGACACAGACAATGAACAAAAGAGATTTGCCCTGGGACATTTTGTCAAGGAAAGACTAAAAAAAAATCCTGGCTGCAGGCAATATGAGTGTACCATATTATACAGCAGGACTGTTACTCACTGAGTACAGTTAGTGAGAGCCTGAGAAGTGAACAGACCTCCGACAAATGGTAGGAAATCAGAGACCAAAGCTCACCAACATTTTTAAAAACATCAGTCACTTGCTAAGTCTGTTATCAGAAGAACAAAACTTCAGTACTTACAGTGTTAAAGAGAGGGAAAGTGAAATACTGGCTACCAAAATGAGGGTAAAAGAATTTACTGTCCAAGCTCATGCACACATTATGCTTTTCACAATACACTTGATTTTCTCTTTCATTTTTACACTTTACTAAGGGTCAAAGCTTTGTGTACATGGGAAAACTAAATCATCACTGACAAATGGGTGAAGCCAAAGGCGATTTCCTTTGTCTGCACTTGTAAGGAGAGACATCCCCTGCTCTGGTTCAGCTGCACCCCGCGTTGTCAACAACTGTCAGCAGTGGTTCGATTTAGTGCATCAAGGAGAGCCCAAACTATTCGGAAAGAATGATTTAAGCTGAGTGGGTCCCACCCAGCTCCTCCAGAACACACATGCAGAACAGCCAAAGCAAGAAAAACATTAAAAAATTATTAGGGAAATGAACAGTAAAAACCCACCAGATCTGGCGCAGGGACTGAAAGCATCTGAAGTTACTTAAATGTTGTGACAAAAAAAACCAAACCAAACCACAGCTGACTTGTCAGTTCCCTGACTTACAGAACTGCCCATTTCTCCATCACTTTGTCAGAGGAGTCTGTTAAAAAGAAGCTAGTGAGAATATCAGTATCATAATTTAATTTATTTTAGCTGAAAGATAATCACAAGCCTTATGAACCAGAAGAAAACCACCATAGCTAATTTGAAAGGGACTCTGCTACTTGCCCTATAGAAGGCAAACCAAATTAATGAAGACTGTACTGGTGGTGTCTACCATGACTTTAAATCATGTCACTTATTCCCTCTCACACTTTAACAGCCAAAAGAATTACAATCTGCTTGGATTAATGCAGTACACTGTCATTAGGCTGGCAATTAAATCCCATTTCTGAGATTGTGTGATCTGAGTCACCAACATCTGCAAATATCTTTACATCTTGTGTAATAGCTGGCCTCAGATCTTGATACACCAAAGCAAAAAGTCCTTTTTAATGCTTCCCACATTATTTTGGACTTACAACTTCATGATGACAGCAGCTTCTCAAAACAGCCCGTGAATCAAATTTATTACCCAGTTTGTCATGTGGGATTTTCTTAACTCTAAGCCAATAGAGCAACAACAAATCAAGGTCAGTGTTTATACTGCGTGAATAAAAATTAACCGTATGCTCAAAAATGTTTTTTTGACACTGAAAAGGTATTTGGTCTCAAGGACTTTTGACATATGCGGCATTCACCAACTCTTCTACACATCTGGGAATATCTGAGAAAACACCTCATGCAACATTTCCCTCTCATGCCAGTCTGTCTTGACTTAAAAAAAATAAAAAAAAATCTGGCAGCCATTCTACTGCTTCCAATATCAGTAGTCACACATGAGAAAGACAATCCAAGTGCAGGATGCTCATCCCAGGAATTAACTTAATCCCAAACAGTATCATTCAATATTTAAATGGATCAGTGGTTTCCAAATGATGATTTAGTGGTAAAAAGCAGCAGCACAGGAGACCTTTTAGCCATAGAGGTCAGAAACGAGATGGCATGTTATGGGCTTTGAGAACAAGTCTAGCTCTACACACTCACTGAAGTAGCTTCTCCAGCTACAGAAGATGTCAAGATAGCTGTTTCCTTCCTTAGATTAGAGCCTAACCATGGGGCTAATAAAATGTATGCTGTAGAGACCTAAACAAGGAACACTACCTTTAAAAAGTCAGTACTCTTCTATTTCTTATTCTATTTCTATTACACACCTCTCCTTACGGAGATGTTCGCCAAGGTATTCTAATGATTTCCTTGCTGTTGCTTCTTGCTGTACCTTGGGTATGTACCTCTGTTTATGATTCTTCTTTATGTATGGATATCGATGCACAAAGAGCTTTGTCAAATGTGTTTGATCTTCCTGATGATTTCTTTCCAACAATTAATGACTTGATTAGAGACACAAAAGATGCTTTAGAACCATTTATTAAAACTGGATCCCTCAAGAAACATGTGGTTTTGCCTACTCATTTCTTAGACCTAGTAGAAGATTTCTGGGCTACTACTAAGGGAATGCATGATATTGCAGAGGCCTTACAAACATTAATACCAGGTGATGTAGCACCTATTCCTGAGAGTAGTTATACTGAAAAATCAGAAAAACACTACCTTTAAAAAGTCAGTACTCTTCTATTTCTTCCAGAGCTGCCTGCAGCGGAGGAGCAGCCGCTGCTCAGGGCCGCGCGTGGCCAGGCACGGCCAGCAAACACACGGCCTGGCAGTAGCCACAGCGCGTGCCCGGGGCCCTGGCTCGCAGGGCACAGCCCCAGGGCTCCCCTTCCCCGCATGGGCTACTCTGGGAGCTGCTGCAGGCAACCTGGGGCCACCCCGAGCCAGCCCGTTCCCCGGCGCGCACCTCCTTGATGCGCTTCACCAGCGCGTTCTGGTCGAAGGCCACGGCCTCTGCGCACTGGTGCAGGTGCTCCTGGTAGCGCAGGCACAGCTGCAGCACCTGCTGCGGGTCCAGCTTCTCCAGCTTGGCGGTGGTGGGAGACGTCTGCCCGCTGAGCAGTCCTGCAAGGAAGAGCGAGGCCGGGAGTTAATGGGACTGTTGGTACGGTTAGTTCAAATCCAGTCTGACAGACAGCACAACAAACCCAGCAGAAAAGATTCATGAGGGGTGATGAAAAGCTAATTCAGAATCATTTAAGGATGTTTCGAGTTTCTAGCAGTGCACAGAATGGTTTGTCATAGAGCTTAGCCTTCCCTGACAGAACCTAAACAGACTCTAAAGGCAGGGCTGTAATACACATCTCAGTTTTCAGCAATATGCGAGTCCTGCTTTTTCTCCTCCACAAGCAATCCCAAACTGTGAACAATGAACCCCCTCCTAATTTAGATATGCCAGAAGAGGAAGGAGTTGAGATCTGCATTCCCAGAAGGGCACTGGACTCATATGATTTTCACCAGACTCACACTGTCAAGACCAGAGCTCTAAAATTCACTGGTCCCCCAAAACAAACCTGAGTAAACAAATTGCCCATCTTAAGTTAAATTATTAAGGGTGAAATGTCCACATTTTGCCTACCTTGCCTTCTTTAAAGCTTTGGAACTCTTTTACCTTCTAAGGCTTTTCTCTACACTCTCAGAGACCAGCAATATACCACTTTCTTTCTTTAATATGCAATTTAAGATCCTTACCTACCACAAAAAGCTTACAAAAAAAAGGCACTGAACTTAAAAGCGGTACACTGATAATATCCAGAGGAGCAAAATTGCCCAGAGAAATGTCTCCTGCCCATTGTTTGTTGCCTACATAATGCAACTTAGGAATGTTTGCTGAGCTCAAGCACGTGTGAGCCACCCCGACCGCCCTCCCCACAGCAGCTGGAAAAAATGACATGAAGCTCTCAGGCCATCCTTTTTTTGCTATTTCATTTACTTACTTTCATTTCATTTTCCTTCAGCATTAGCACAACTTTTTTCTTGTTGGGACACCATCTGTGACAAACTGCACATACACACAATATGCTTTTCCCAAAACATCCATCAAGCTATGTAAACTGAATTCAGTGACTGCACGCACGTGCCCTTTGGGACTCTCATTTTACAGACAGGAAAAGACATTAAAACAGCAAATGTAAGCAAGTATCGCACTGAGCAATTAAAAAGTAATAAATGCCAGTTATTTGGATTGGAAAAGCTCTTCTAAGAATGTACTCAGTGGGAAATGGAAAGTATTTTGAATGGCCCTCATGCCTATTGGAAGCTAGAACTGGTGACATTCAGTTCTTGCTAAAGCACAAGAACAAGACAGAAACCAAGACACGAGTCAGAAGTATGTTATGAAAATGAGCAAGTCAAGCCTCTCTGAAAACATTTGCAGACCAAAATGAAAACAAAACTAGGGCAGTAACTTCATCAAATATAAAGAAGTAGGTTTACATTTCATCAACACTCAACATATTCTTCCCCCAGGATGCTCTCCATTTCTCTCCACACAAAACCTCATCGTAAGAGATTAAAAAGAAAGGTAATTTTGTTTTACTGATTTGTCCACTACAACTGTGCTGCCTCAGTCAAGAGGTCAGGAGAGGAAACAAACACTTCACCATTTAGTCTCAAAACCCTGTATTAGCAACAGTCAAATTATTTTTTATGTTTTGGAGGGAATAATTTCCAACAAAATCTTAGGTTCATCAATATCAGTTGCAGATCTTTCAAATCTACTTTCAGGTAAAGTACAAAACTGTGATGGGAACGAACCCACGGAAGGAAATACAACTTTTTAAAACTGTATATGTTTCATGTTCTAGTGCTTCCTCAGTTCATGAATTGTGATCTTTTACAGTATTATCTTGTCAGAATGAATGTTCAAATAATGTTGTCAACTTTTAATATGCTGAATGTTCACACAGGAATGAAGAGTTCACCACACACCTGAGGCACTTATCCTGTCTCTGCACTGATCAAATACATGATGCTATCAGCCAACTAATTTTCTTTTATTACTAATCTCTCACCAACTTCAAGAGGAAGAAGAAAATTAGACACTATTTAAGAGATTTAATTAACATGAAGTATGTACTTTGTCCAACTTGTGCTGCTTATGAGAATTTTGAAGTGGAACAGGCCGAGGACTGTAAAATGAGCTAATAAAGAACATGCTACTTCAACTCGTGTACTTACAGCCTTGTACAGGTTACATAATACTAAAGGAAAAATTAATAAACCTAAGCCTCTAATTTCCTTTCCAGAAAAACATGAGCTCAAGTGAAGGGAGACATTCCCTATTGAGCTGGAATTCCTTCATAAGAAGGCAGAGGGGGAAATACAATCCAGTACAAATGTTTGGAATAGGGATAAAAAATAAACATCATATGCTGCTTAAAGATAGACTATGGTATTATTCTGGGTGATGCAGTAGGGAGAAACCAAAGGAATTAGCTCCTCCAAAGACCTCTGGGGTAATGCTGACAATGCCAGAGAACAATTTAGCTTATTTTCAACTTGCAAGAAAGGAAAAAGTACAGTAAACAACAGCCAAAAAAGGCCATGCAGCCTGGCAGCAATTCCCATTGTCAGAAAGTCAATCCACCATTTTTTGCTGCTCACTGTAACCACTTACTAACCATGCTATAAATATTAACATTTCTTACTAACATTCCCCTCTGCCCCACGCAGGTGAGACCCCAGCTGGGGCGCTGCCTCCAGCTCTGAGGTCCCAGCACAACACAGACATGGCTCTGCTGGAGAGAGGCCCAGGAGGGACACAAAAATGGCAGGAGGGATGGAACATCTCTCCTCTGAGAGTTGGGGCTGTTCATCCTGAAAAACAGAAACCTCCAGGGACACCTTATCATGACTTTCCAGTATTTTAAGGGGCTTGTGAAAAAGACAAAGAGAAACTTTTACCAGGGCCTGTAAGCGACAGGATAAGGGACAATAGCTTCAAACCACAAGAAATGTAGATTGGACATAAGGAAGACATGTTTACAGTGAAGGTGGTGGGAAGTTGGATGCCACATCCCTGAAAGTGTTCAAGGTAAGGCTGGATGGGGCTTTGAGCAACCTCATCTAGTGAAAGCCACTGAAAGATGTCTCTGCCCACGCCAGGGTGGTTGGACTAGATGATCTTCAAAGGTCCCTCCCAACCAAAACCATTCTATGATTTAATTAATTTGCTGTACTTTATTTTTTAGCAAACCTTACTTATATTATAATAATATAATGTATTAGTTAAAATCTCTCCTCTTGAACATCATTGCTTCCTTCTTCAAGCCTTGTTCCAAATTCTGACCTCTCCACTGAACAGGGCCATCCCTCGGTGACTGGTCTACATGTGGTTTGTAAGAGGATATGAGATCACATCTGTTGCAATAACCTATTTATTAGGTCACTCCTTCAAGTGCCAAAAAGGGGAGAGACAGAGGTCACTGGGTGGTTCGGGCTCGCTCCTGAAACATCGAGAATTTGAAGCTGGCCACCAGCAAATCTCAGAGCGACCAACCACTGGGGTACTATCTCTTCTTCACTGAGGAAATGATGTTCCTGTGATTTCTTCTGTGGGATTATTACTCCCCAGTCCCCAAAGAGCACAGTCTTAAACGAAGAGAAAACAGCATCGAGAGCTTTCATTTCTCATTAAACTGAGTACTCATTTTTCAAGCTGCTGGCTCTGTTCCAAAGAAGGAAGCACACCAGGAATCCTCGGCACACTGTCTGGAGCCCTGGGAAGAGGCTGCTCGGCACACGAGTGACCGAACCCAGCCCAGTGAGACAGGGGTGGGCAGCGTGGGGGGTGTCGTGGCTGGGGAAAACAGGAACAGGAGAACAGGAGAAGGGCTGCAGAGCCCCAGGGCACACACCAGGAGTGCTTCAGCAGCTGCCAACCCCTGCACAGTCCTGGCTATCCAGTTACACCAAAAAACACGAAGAGCACAGACCACCTCTGTGCCCACCACGATGAAGAGAAGTCAAATCTTCACCTACTCAGACACATCTGGTGGGTAAACAGCACGACCAGGAGGTGACAAACAGCAGCTGGGACAAAGGAAGAGTCGCATTTCTAAAGCACAATGGTGCTTCAGAAAAAAAACAGCTCCATACACCAAGTATGTCGTGCACAGAGAAATATCATATATCACTACAAGGCTAGCCGACCCACAGACTTGACAAATGTGTTATTGTTTCCATATTCCTTGGCAAAGCAGAGGCATGTTAAAACCATTTTCCTCCTACTTAGTCATCTCCTTGTTGGTTCCAGGTCAACATACACGTCCAACAAATCACATCCTACTGAGCAGAAGAAAGCTGTTAGTTTAAAAAGCATTTTTATGACTAGAAGTGAAATTCTTGAAAGAAAGCTTTTCATGCAATGCTGATTCTACACACATACAGAACATGGTACCCCTCCGTAGTTATGTTCTGCTGCTTTAATGAGCAATCCCAACAACACCTTGAGTGCTCTCCAACCTGAAAAGTATTAATATTTCTTTTTGTCTTCTGTATTTCCACTTGTCTATCCCCTTTTCAACCAATAACAGCAGGCATTACAAAAAGAAAACCAATAGGTTGTCAATTTATTATTACAGACAGCAAAGCATATGATGCTGTGGGGTCTTGTTACTAATTTTAAGGTCAGAAAGAGCTGCTGTCATCAGCTAACCAGTCTTTCTTGGAATGCAAGAGAGGACTTCAGAATCTACACTTTCTTAAATCAGACCAGAAGTCTACCTCATCCAGAACCCTGATTCCAACATTAGACAACAATGGACATTTAGAAAAAAAAACCCATCTTTTTCAGTTCTTCTCCCTCTTCTGCAATCTTCATGCCTCCCAAGTTATTAATAAAAATTTCAGGCACAAAATAGTGTGCCCAGTGAAGCTGTTGATACTTGAATTTCACTAATCCTTCTTGAAAGGTATACCTTTACCTCCACAATATCCTGTGACAATAAGTACGAGGCTTATTTACACAGCATGAAAGAAACCCTTCTCACTTGCTTTATGCTCTCTAGTTTTGCTGTGGCACAACAGAAGACTGAGCAGTCTTCATTCCAACGTCTTTCCAAGCTCAAAAACCCCATTGATCGGTCTCCTCTCCCATAGATGACTTAATTTCTTTGATTATCTCTTCAAATGCATCTAACCTGAGGCCTGACTACCCTCTTTAAAAGCCAAGTCATTTCTTCTCCAGAGTATACTGGTCACACCTCTAAAAATGAGTTGCTTTTATACTTGCTACCCCCTTGCAGGACCTGCTAATCACCAACACCCTTCTGAAGAGTGCATTCCAGTGTACCACACATGTCATCACCTCTTCCCCCAGGACCAAGGTTAAATAAAGCATCAGATTCCACCCACAGTGGCTTGTCAGCTTTACAGAGGCGTTCCCGGTGCTGGTACCTGCTCTGGAGGTTCATTACAATGGACAGCACCACTTTTTCTGAAACCCCTTCTGTGAACATTTCTCATTCATCCTGGTAAAGAATGATGCTTTTCTGAAAGTCTTCTCTGAGGACAATCCCACAGACTTACCAGCAGGCTTCTAGAGAAGCTAAAAAGTTTTTATTAAGTACATACAAGTAGAAAGCAATTTTGGAGGAAATTTCTGCTCTGGTTTTCTGATGACTTCCTATTTAATCCGCTACAGTTTGTAATCTTTTGCTCTCCTAACACAAGTTTCTTTTTTCCTGGGTTTTTGTCTGTTTTTTGGTGTGTGAGTATCTTTTTGCCTTCACACTGCTTTAACTATACTGTTTTTCCTTCTCCCATTCTTCAAACCCACCTGTACTGCCTGAAACTTATTTCAGCCATTCCCCACTTCTCTTGCTACCCTCATTTTTTTATGATACTCCTTCATAAAATAAATCCAAGACAGTAATATTTTTCAGCTCTTCTATTCCTCATTGAATTTGAGTAGATAACAGTTACTACAGTATATAATAATAATGTAGTATATATAATAATTTCATTTACTCTCATTAAGACAAGACTGGTTGTAGCTCAAAAAGAACTAACGTTGTTCAAGTCTCCAGAAATCTTTCTGTGTTCCAAGGGCATTTAAAAATGACCAACCCCACAACTTGCCTCATGAAGCATTTTTAAAGCTCTCACATAGAAGCTGCCCAGTCTGGTCAGCTTCTTAGATAAAGTCTGGCCTCAGTGGTCACAGATTAACCATTACAGTTGTCTTCCTTGTTGCTATTTGCATGGGAAGATTGTTTTGCCAGTACCTTCAAGATTCCTAAGTACCAAAAAAAGATCCACACAAGAAACAGATGAAATTACATCCCTAAAGAGAGAGTCCAGTTTCTTGACTGTTGCTGCTTGCACATGTTTGGAGGGAGAAACTTGTTATTAGCGGAAATAGAGAGCTCACTTCCACGTATTTTCCATGCAGGAGCACTTTAATATCACCTACTGAAAAGAAAGAATTGCAGCACACCTACGTGCAGCAGAATAAGAGGTATTAAAATACTTAAATACAGAAATGGTAATCAGATTTACTGGGCTTCTACTGACTAAATGCTTTGAATTCTAATTGTGTACTTCCTCTCTCATTCTAAGAAAAGACTAGATTTTACAGCAAAGCCTGCAGAGTTAAAAGGTTGTTTTGGTTTTGTTGAGGAAGTTTTGGTGGTTTGTTTTTCGGTTGGTTGAGGGAGATTTTGTTTGTTTGTTTTTCGTAACACCTGAGTTAGGAAACACCAACATTTATACACTCAAATTTGCAAACTCAGGCCATCCTTAAGAAAAGGGCAATTAGTAGAAGTCAATCATAAAGAAACTGAAAAATGAAATAAAATAAGATCACTACTATTGACCCAGAAATCTTTAAGCTGAAATGTGAATGACCACATGGTCTTTTTCTCAGAGCAGTTAATTTTCTAAAAATCCTACTGATAAAATACCTTGTACTAAAATACGAACTCACTTCAAAACAAAAGCTGGCTTTGTCGCCTGTGTATTTTCAAATCCTTTGAACTTTAGCGGGGGGAGCACAATGACTGTAAGCAAACTGAATAGCTATTGTGTGAGCAAAGAACACATTTGTATTGTTGCAAGGAATGTTGGCTGCAGCAGCAGATTTTCCCTCTGCTTTGGAGTCGGCACCATGTGACCCTTTACTTCTGCATGGGTGGCAGATGGGCAGAGGACTCTCCTCTTGTCTTATCGTTTAAAAAGCAAATTTTCTGACCACAGAGCTCAAATATGCTCTGTGTGGATTCTCCACCTGGGTCTCCTAACACTCTCCAAGTTATGGCCTGCAAGACATTACTCACCAAGGTTCATATATCACCTTCCCTTTTGCTTCTCCACCGTGTGTCTTAAAAAAGAAACATTAAGAAGATTCAGGACATTTAGGCTTCTATAAAAATGCAGTTTGCTACAATTCTAAGACAAACTCCCCACACTCTTACCCATTTCCACCTATTGAGATCACATTAAACTTACATTAAAGGAACTGTGATTAAGAGGGGAGTTTGTTATTGTTATTATTTACATTAAACAAGTATTTGTTTCTGCTTTCCTACTGAGGTTCATTTTGCTTAAGACTTAGATTCTGCCAAGATTTCTATATATCATTAGAGCTTTCTCTGTCACACAGGGATGGCCACACATAACCACCAAGGTGCACACAGTTTTTGGCACCACTGAAGTTTGCAGCTTCTCTCACATGATGACTTTTGCTCCATGCTTTGTATGAGCCACACAGCACAATGGAGCCAGATCGTGACCAGGACTTCGAAGAATGCTGAAAAACACAAATGTCTTTCAGTGATGCACAAAATGCCGAAATGAAACCTTCCATTTTAAAAGAAGTGAAGCTGAAAGAAATCAGAAATGGTGCCTCATTGAGGTAGTTAGGAACTTGAATGTCCAAAAGGAGAACACAGTGCACCATCTGCATGTGCTGAGATTTCAGTCTGGAGTCACTCAAGACAGACCTCTCTGCAAGTACAACACTGCCCATGGTTACACCTTCAAACAGTTGCTAGAGGTTGTCACAAAATTGGAAGCTTCTTTTGAAGCTTCAGGTAGGGAAAAAGGTACACAGGATACTCCAAAGAAAGCACATAGCTGCACTTTGCCAGCTAAAAGCGAACAAGAGCCTACTCAATCCATCTCCCCACTGGCTTTTCACTTCTAGAGCACAGAAGTAATAAAGAAAAGAAGTGGTTTTGACCACACAGTCACAATATTGTGTGGCCAACTTCCTGCAACAGACCTCAGAGTATAAAAATAGACACGAGGCTGGAAAAAAGGAGGGGGTTATTCACAGGGAAGTGAGAGACAATGCTCTTGTCCTATGCAATAAACAGTATTTGCTATGCAACAGCCTTTTTTTCTTTTTGCAAACACACCAAGAGAGACCCAAGGCTTACCATCATCTGATTGTGTAAGCACGTCATTTCTGCAGGCTATGGCTGACCCTGTCATTCTAAGTACTCCACAAACCCAAAAGACTAACGTGTTAAAAGAGGAGGAATTGAGGCACCAAGAGATTCGATGATTTATCTGAGACCACAGAGAAGCTGCTGTCCCTTGGCCTGATGACTTCAGCACCAGAGCATCCCTGCCCTTCTCCGGCCCTGAAATCCCAAACTCCAACGGGATGGGCAGCACAGGAGCCTCATTTCCTGCAGCACCAGCAGCACTGAGCATTGACACGGCCTCTCCCACACGGATTCTCAGACATTTAATAAAGGTTCATAAAAGCCAGAGCCACATCAGCAGCTTCTTCCTTCTGCCTCCCAAACTCACGCTCCACGGAAGGGAAGATCCAACTCCCACCTTCCTCTTCACATGCCTCACCACAGCCCTTGCACAGAAAATTATTCACTCCACTAAAACCACAGACAACTAATCCAGTGGTTTTCTTTTTCCTCCAGGGTAGCAAAAAGAATCAGAGCACCACGAGATCAAACACTAGAACTAGTTCCAGGAGAGGCAGGAGAAAGGGAAGGAAAGGACAGAGGGGGACTTCTCTGTTTTAGCAGCAGCAAGATGTCACTTCCATTATTTTATGCACCCAAAGTCTTGAGTGACTCTCAGCTTTGCCTGCCCACCCATCTTCCTTAAAATAATAAGCCTTAACTATTTCTGTATCTCTCTCTCACTGCAAAGTTTTCTAGGGTGTAGATGGAAGAGACAGGGGACAGCAGGATAAAATAAACTCAATTTCTTTTAAATAGATTTTTTAAAAATCTACAAGCTAAAAACCATGCAATTGATTCTATTGCTAGTACTAAAGAGAAGCTTCACAGCAATTTTGATTTTACTTTAGGCAAAAATGCACAGATATTCATCCACATGACATAGCCCATACCAGCAGAAAAAAACCCAAAAAATCCCCATGGTTTGTGGTTTAGAGAAAGGCGACATCTAAAGTCACTTCTAAGCACAAGGGCAGCCATGTGAAGCTGGGGTACATTTGCTATTCCACGCATGGAGAAAACTCTTCTAAATTTGGCTGAGAAAACCTTCACTAAAAGAGTTCTTTTAAAATAAGTAATAGGATCTGTTGGTGAATGTTTTATCAATACTTTATAATTGCAAATCAAGCCCAGTGTGGTGCTGGTATAATCATCATTTATGTACATGAAACACACAGTTTTTATTTGGTACTTATCAGCACTTCACAGAATCACAGAATATTCTGAGTTGGAAGGGACTCACAGCAATTATCGCCTCCAACTCATTTACTTCCTATCAGTTTTGTACCATCACAATACAGTGGACAGAACGATGGCACACTGCCATAATAAAGAGAATTATGGCCATGTCATGGCCTTTGCCATTTTTCAAGAGCACTCTTTAAAATATATATTAAAGAAGCACTGTCCAAAATATACTATTGGCACGTGCTGCCCACAGGTACTAGGAACAGTAATTTATCTCTACCATATGCATTCAGGAAAATATAGCAAAGAACAAGAGTAAACTTGTAAATGCAACAGAATTGACATTTTCTACTTTATCTTCTTTTCTCACATGCAACCCACCTTATCACTCAGCATTTTTTCTAGCAATGTGGGCTGCCATTTCACATCCAATTTTAATTTAGATGACACTTGTTTCTTCTCTGAAGGCTTTACCAGCATGACTTGAAATGGCTGCACTACTCAGGAGTAGTGAATTCCAAGTGGGGCTGATGAAATGGTTGAAATTTTATAATCCACACATACATAGCTCATACAGTATATGCTTTACAGAAATTAAGGAATTGCTCCTTACTTTTTTCTCATAGCAAGTATAACTGGATTCTTTTGGTGTTTAGGGTCAGTGGTTATTTACTAAAAAGTCCAGAGAGAAACATGGAGGTGTGAAATCAAAACAACTAAATTTAGGATATTGAAATGACCTAAAAGCTGAGTTGGGGAGGGAAGGAGGGTACAACACACACACAATTTACTTCTGACAGTATTTTAAAAAAACTGATCCCTCAGCTTCGAGGGCCTTATAATAGCACCTAAAACATTCAATAGTTACACAGAATTAAGTGGCCCACTGTGCTCTGTATTCATCATCTTCTGTCAAATACTGTCAAGTGGCAAAGTGCCTTGAAGAAAGACAAAGCACAATAAGGAATCCTTAGCACAAAGTGTTTTAAAATTCAGGGGGGGGAATAAAGGCAACTGCACCTCCTCAGTTTACATTCCTTCTGCACTTCAGTAAATGAACTCATTAGTAAAAATATTACGGAAGAGCATCATCTCACTATTAAAATAAGCTGCTACTTCAGCAAGCTTTGAAAACCTAATGACAACATTTGTGTGATCCTGCCCTTAGAGGTACCTGCAATCTAGGAGTGCTGCTTTTACCAGCTCCAATAACAGCCCAAGGTTAGGATGCCTGGGAGCTTCTTGAGCCTGACTCAAGCACGTGCATCACTCCTCTGCAGTTAGAAATAGCCAGAATATAACAATTCATTCATTCCTCCACTTAACCCCCTCCAAACAGTGCAGCTGTAAAAACATCCCCCTTATTTTTTATTTTTCTATATACAGCCTGCTGATGGTGTGCTCACACACAGCATGAACCTATTTCCTAAGTCTGTCATGGAAAGTATCAGTCATTGTACAGCAAAACTTCACCATAAAGCTTTTAAATACGTGGCAGGTGGAGTTTTGCTCATCCTAAATCACATCTCCCTCAAGGTACTTATAAGGTCCATTACAAGACCTGTAAAATTTTTCCAGCTGGAAAACCTCCCAGCAGTTGGAAAAGTCCCCTGTCCCTGTTAAAGACACACTCTCTCCAAACTACATCCTGAGTAGACCTTGGGGTGTTCTGCCACTGAAAATGGAATTAATCTAGTTGCTCTGCCACCCCTCCTTGCCATTCCTGTCCCAGTTCTGGTTCTCACTGAGCTCCTGCACAGAAGGACTGAGCCCACCAACCCAGCAGAAAGGTACCCACTTTTCACTCCTAGATTCTCCTCTTCCCATTGAGCCCCCATGAAGCCCAGCTGGCTCACAAGGGGGCCAGCAAACCTCAGAACAGCACAGAACACAAAGCCATAGGTACGTCCTCCCTCCTCTGGGGATGGTCTGGAGACAGACAGACAGACAGACAGACATTCTTCCACAGTCTGAGGCAGAGTCTGGCATGAAAACTCTTATATAAAAGCACCTCCCCAAGCACAGAACTCACTCTTGGCATCCTCTTCCTGCACTATGAGAGAAAGAAAAATACATCATGTTATGTATATGTACAGCATCAGAATACCACCAATGAGAGTAATTATGGTACACGAGGCCATACTAATACCAGATGCTCCTAATACTAAAAAATATGCACAATAGCCAAATAAAACTAAAAATACTGAATAGTTACTCATCTGCTGAGTATAATATTAATATATATACATGTCCATAAAGCTCACTTTCTTTTCATTGAAACAACGACTTGGTTTGTGACATTGACAGCAATTAATTCTGCAGCTATTAACAGAAAGTAGCTGTTCCAGATGTTGTTTTCATGTCAAACACCTGCACTTTTGCAGTGATTTTAGCACTGCTTTTTCAAATGACACAAAACCAGTGAGAGGTAGATTTTGGTAAAGGCCACACTTTTTTTGAAGTTGTAGGGAGCAGAATTTTGGTATCTGGGAACCTGTAACCAGAGGAGTGATGACAGAAGAGCCATTTTTTGTTCTGAAATTACGAAGCATTTCTTGTTCTTACTAATGTAAATACATATCAACATGTTGACTCCACTTCTCCACTCTAACAACGGAAATCTAAAAGTAATAGGAAAAAGAACTGTAGTAGTGCAGATACATACGCATCTCTTCTTGGAATGGGGGAGAAAGAATAGGAAAGCCAGTTCTACACAACCACAAGCAACATCAACATATAACAGTATCTACCTCCTCAACTTCTTTAAAATTAAGGTACAAAAGAATTTAGAACATGTTAGAACTTGAAAGTTCAGAGCTTTGACTTCTTAAGGCTCTCTTAAAAATTCACTAGAGCCTGTAATGTTTTCATTCAACTCTGTAGTTAATGAATGTGTGATTTTTTTTTTTCCCTTCTTATGACTGAATTTAGAAGAGGAGGACAGCACTTGCAACAGCAGTTAAATGATTTGTTTGATTTTGATAGGCTTCAGTAAAGGAGTGGAACATGCAACAAACCTTCCCAAGTTAAACTGCCGGCACATAGCAAAGGCTCCAGCCAACACAATCACAACTTTTTCTTTTCCTTGTCCAGTGTGCCTTGAGAGCCAGTGCTGTGTTCTCTGCTCATGCCCAGAGCTGAGTCACTGCAAAGGTCTCGGGGGTGCCCAAGCCCAGTAAGGTCACTCACCGAGAACACCGATCTACTCCATCAATGCCATGCCAGCAGAGTGTTCTGAACAAGACAGCACGGTCCAGCAGGACAGGAGGCCATCAAATTGAAAAGCTTCCAGAGGGACACACACACCCAAGGGAATCCCAGAACAAGAGGGTCAAACACAAAGCTTTGCCTCCTTTACACTCCCACAGCAGCTCTACAAGCCTGCTGGGGAGAGCCAGCTGAACATTTGTATTGC
>VZTX01016965.1:40486-56683 GCA_013400915.1 Pardalotus punctatus
ATTCTCCTCTTCCCATTGAGCCCCCATGAAGCCCAGCTGGCTCACAAGGGGGCCAGCAAACCTCAGAACAGCACAGAACACAAAGCCATAGGTACGTCCTCCCTCCTCTGGGGATGGTCTGGAGACAGACAGACAGACAGACAGACATTCTTCCACAGTCTGAGGCAGAGTCTGGCATGAAAACTCTTATATAAAAGCACCTCCCCAAGCACAGAACTCACTCTTGGCATCCTCTTCCTGCACTATGAGAGAAAGAAAAATACATCATGTTATGGATATGTACAGCATCAGAATACCACCAATGAGAGTAATTATGGTACACGAGGCCATACTAATACCAGATGCTCCTAATACTAGAAAATATGCACAATAGCCAAATAAAACTAAAAATACTGAATAGTTACTCATCTGCTGAGTATAATATTAATATATATACATGTCCATAAAGCTCACTTTCTTTTCATTGAAACAACAACTTGGTTTGTGACATTGACAGCAATTAATTCTGCAGCTATTAACAGAAAGTAGCTGTTCCAGATGCAGTTTTCATGTCAAACACCTGCACTTTTGCAGCGATTTTAGCACTGCTTTTTCAAATGACACAAAACCAGTGAGAGGTAGATTTTGGTAAAGGCCACACTTTTTTTGAAGTTGTAGGGAGCAGAATTTTGGTATCTGGGAACCTGTAACCAGAGGAGTGATGACAGAAGAGCCATTTTTTGTTCTGAAATTACGAAGCATTTCTTGTTCTTACTAATGTAAATACATATCAACATGTTGACTCCACTTCTCCACTCTAACAACAGAAGTCTAAAAGCAATAGGAAAAGGAACTGTAGTAGTGCAGATATTGGAAAGGGGAAGAAAGAATAGGAAAGCCAGCTCTACACAACCACAAGCAACATCAACATATAACAGTATCTACCTCCTCAACTTCTTTAAAATTAAGGTACAAAAGAATTTAGAACATGTTCGCACTTGAACGTTCAGAGCTTTGACTTCTTAAGNAAAGGCTCCAGCCAACACAAACACAACTTTTTCTTTTCCTTGTCCAGTGTGCCTTGAGAGCCAGTGCTGTGTTCTCTGCTCATGCCCAGAGCTGAGTCACTGCAAAGGTCTCGGGGGTGCCCAAGCCCAGTAAGGTCACTCACCGAGAACACCGATCTACTCCATCAATGCCATGCCAGCAGAGTGTTCTGAACAAGACAGCACGGTCCAGCAGGACAGGAGGCCATCAAATTGAAAAGCTTCCAGAGGGTCACACACACCCAAGGGAATCCCAGAACAAGAGGGTCAAACACAAAGCTTTGCCTCCTTTACACTCCCACAGCAGCTCTACAAGCCTGCTGGGGAGAGCCAGCTGAACATTTGTATTGCCGAATTGATTTCCAAAGTTCGGGCTCCAAACAATCCAGTTCTTAAATCATTCAATGCTCTGAAAAAGAATGGCTCAATTTTCCACAAGTGCTCAGTATCCTGAAGGGCTGCTGGATAACCACACCAATACCTTACACATGTTTGGGGAGCTGCAGGTTGCATGTACATGGTGGAGACGAGAGAAGGGAAGGATACATGACACAGGAAATACCTCACATCTGTACTCCCCAAAGGCTCAGCACTGGCACCCATTCCAGCCTAGGAGAGCTCTTCTCTACTTTGATTTGTGCCATTTTACAAAGAGTCTGCTCTGAACTAGAATGCAGGAAAAACAGAGCAAACACCATACAACTCCTATTCTTTTTATATGATTTAAAATTTTTTTTATTTATTTATTTTTAAAATCCCTGTCACTTCCATGCTCTACAGGAGCATTCATACAGGGAATGATGACCAGTATGTTTCAGTATAGACAACTCATAGATCAGATGCTGGTAAAGATTTCCCATGTTTTTTGGTTTTAAAAGATTCTTTGTTTCATTCCTAGAAGCAGTTTTTTCTAGAACTCTTCCATCACTACATCAACTAATCATATCTACATCTTTTCTGAGGTGCTTTCCAAGACTTTCCAACACTTCAAATTCACCAAATTCCTACCAGTTATTAATTTATGGCTTCAGAATGGTAGCTGTTGAAAGGCAGCTTTCACTGCTCTGCTGCCTGTGTGGTGTAAGTCTCTTTTTCTACAGAGAGAACTCTTGCATTACTTGAAGTATAAAACATTATGAAGCTTTAAAATAAGCACATACAGAGACTGAGGGTGAGGGGATGTCCTCCTATTCACTGGCCAGGCACAGAAACTACCAGAGGTCCCAAAAGCTGAACTTCTTTATTCAAGCAGAAATTCCCATTGAAGCCAAATGAGGTTTTGTTGAATGAGGGCCACAGGAACAAGGCTGTAGTACACTCTGGACTGGGAATGAGTCAAAGCAAATTACACAACCGCTGTCAGGAATGTGTGCACAGGTCTGCAGAGCCGCAGTGCAGGAGGAGCCCTGGTGCATCCTTAACTCTATTTATGTCCCAGCACTCAGACCCCTTCCAACAAAACAAGCCATGCTTTAATATATTTTTATTAGATCAATTTATAGCAAACAGCTCTCTCCTCCTCTTCCTCTTTCCCCTCCCCTCCTTCCCACCCTTCCCTCTCCTTCCTCTTGCTGTGTTGTGCTGTTTGTGTGGAAAAAAACGAGCTCCTGCCCTTGCCAAGAGTGACATCAACTCATTCTTATCCGGTGATGTCCAGCAGAATCTTCCTCTGATAAACATTTGCTCAGTGTCAGAGCCTCAAGGTTACTGGCTGCATTTTGTTTTCATTGTTTGTTTTCTGACACTTTGCTGCTCGTTATACATTAAAAGCCTCCCCCCTGCATGTCTTCGACCTGGAGCTGAGTGAGGCCCTGAACAGGACATTCCTCGCTGCTTACCCGGGTCTCCCACCACCCCCTTCCCTGAAACAAGAGTCTGTTTGTCTCTCTGTGAACAAGAAAAAGCTGATACTGCAGACAAGCAAAAAAAAAAAAATACCTTTTTTCAAAAAAAAAAAAAAAAAAAAAAAAAAAAGGAACAAACATATGCAAAAAGAAATTCAGGAGTGCAGACCTACGTATTTTTAACCTCAGGGGTTTTTTTTACAGATTTTCTTATACCCTTTCCTATGCTCTGATGTTAGTGAAGAGATAGCTGATTAATGGGCTGGTGCACCTTGCTCCCACCTGATGGAGAAGAACCTCAGATGTTTTCCCTTCTCTTCTCCCTCCTTTATCCATCCTCTCCTAACAAGCCACCAGTTTCCTGGAGAACAGGGATGCTTTCCTGGCATGTTCTCCTAACCCCTTACCCAAGTGACATTTATCTGAAGTCCATCAAGCTGTGCCTTCAGACAACTAGTGCTGAATGAAATCATCGCTGTCTGTCCCAGCAACATGAAACCCACAGGCAATCTATTAAAGCAAGAAGGAGAGAAAATTTTAACAAACCCTAAAAGGGCTCAGTAAAGGTCACGAGTTCTGAAATGTTCAGCAGTGAATAAAGACTGGAAACAGACACCTTTTACCCTGAGTGGCTCTTACACACAACTCCATCAAAGAGAGAGCGCTCTACAAAAATTTCAACTTACAGGATAATAGATCATTGCAACTACAACTGCATCCCTTCCCAGGTCATTGGGGAGCAAGAAAAATCCAGTTGTACAGTTTTCCAGATGGAAAGGTCTGCTGGAAATGGAAGATGTTCTGCTAGCATCAACCTATTGACTCCCACTTTTCTAGGAAACCAATCCCAAAACCTCCTCCAGTGCTCAGGAAAAGGTTGCAGCTGTTCTTAACAGCTCATGAAAACAATGTTCTTTTAGCTTATATGTGACAGAATGAACAACAAATATCTTCAGAAATAAAGTGAAGAAAAAAGAATTCATTCTGAATATTACCATGAACAGTGCCAGCTGCACTAGAGCATTGGAAGTACCAAGAGAAACCAACCTAAGAAATGACTCCCTGTCCTGACACCGTAACTTGGGGGAGGCTGCTACAAGAAAGAAAGGAAGATGACAACATCTTCCAACAAAGCACAGGAATCCAGCGATGAGACAGGCCAGCCAACCTGTCTGTGGGCTCCTCAACCTTTCCAATTCTCAGTGGTGCCTCTAAGATCACTTGGATCCAACAGCTCTTTCAAGTTCACAAATTCCAGTGATACCTGCGGCCACAGGGCAACATCCTCTTACAGAACAGAGGATCTTACATCCTCTGTTCTTGTGTAGTTCCTTTTCTTGTTTTTTCTATTTCGTACAGAAAATAAGACATGCTTCGTGTTTCTTGTTTTCATACAGAAAACAGGACAGTTCCTCATCATCACCTCATTTTCTAAAAGCCTTGACTGCTTTCATGGAAGTAGGCAGAGTACAAGTAACAATCACAGTCAAGGTCAGGCAAGAAATATGTTCTCAAACCACTTATGAGGAAATAACATCCAGGCTCTCAGATTAACTTTAATCAAGAAATGTGACACATTTTATATCAGTTTTCAGTGAGAAGGCTGCTATCTTTTAGAAAGATGTTTTGGAAGATCAAGGTCTTATTTCCTCTTTTCATTTCATAGCAGTTCTTTTGAAACTGTAAAATATTAGTAGCAGCTGAAAAATAAAGTCATCAAATATAAATTTTACAAAGTAGTTTGCTTAATCTTATTGGGATCCCCTCTCTCTTTCCAGTAAGACAGCCAGCCTAAAGGAATGGAAATTCTCTTGCCTTGAAGGCCTGCTAAGATGCTACACCACTACTGCAACAGACTGCCCTCAAGGTTATCCTGTCCCTTTCCATGACTAAACAGACAGGCAGATGCACCAAGACCTCACACAGAAACACAACAAACCTATAACCAAACATGAACGAGCCTGCCATAAAAACCTTACATGAACAGAAACAACACACGCCAGTCTAAAAATACAATTTCAAAAAAAGACTGATTTTCCAGAATACACAAAGATCATTTTTAGCACGAAATTGCTTACAAGAATTTGCACTGAAACACATCTTAACACAATGTCCAGGCAGAGGGGGAATGTTTTTGGAGGGATACAAGCACATCCATTTGATTCTACTTCATCAGTGGCTGTTTTGCTGTACTAAAGGTGAAACAAGCTGTGGCTGACAAGTAGGGATGCAGCCCCACAGGAAAGCTGGGTGACAAGTCACCTGTGCTCATTTTAGGGTTGAGTTCTTTTCTAGGGTATCCTTATTTATGGTATTTGAAGTATGTGAGTATTTCCAGTACCCAGAAATAGGATGTTTGGTCACAGAAATACTGACAGGAACACAAATTCCCAAACGACCTTGACTATAATTACCCATCTAATTTTAGTGGCATTTGGCTGACTGACACCTCCCTGGCTGGTTTGTTTCAACAGACAGATTGACTGCAGGATTTGCCAGAGCTGTCCTCCAGCAGGATGCACCCCATGCAGTAAGGGAGGTGAGAGTTGCAATATAGGAACTCATATGCCTGTGAACAAAATAAACATTTTTTTTTTTTTTGCAACAGGAATTAAAAAACATATAGCAGTGCTGTCTCAGGGGTTTAATTAGTTTCAAGGGAACCCTGATAACAAGGCATCTTATCAGAAGCTTTGCTTTCAACAAAACCAATTAGTATCAATTGAAACAGAAACAGCTGAGATAAACATGTACATAACATGCATAACCTTGAGGTCCACAGTGCCTAATAATTAAGTACTGGATCATTTCCCATACTCAACAGAGAAAAGTTTGTATAAATCAATCAGAATCAAAGGAAAGTTGTTCTCCTATGGGGACAAGTAGGGTTTGAATCCAGTACATTTATTTCAGCCAGTTGTCCTTGTGAAACTGAGCCATGGCACAGCTCAGGTTTTCTGTGCAGCTTTTTGAGATCTCCAAACAAGATTGTGAACTTTTCCTTCCTAACATTTTGACTAACATTCCTCCAAAAATCAGTCCACATTTCCAAAATCTTTTGCAGACAAAGGAAAAGCTAAGCCACAGCTAATTAGCAGAACTCCCACCCAAAGTGTACTTACCCACCTCCCTTCCTCTCCCTGCTCTTTTGCAGCCTTCTCTCCCTGCTTTGGCATTACTACTCCGTTTTAATATCCTGTTTCCAGAAATATTTATCTGGACCTTTTAATTAGCAATGGTTCTATGGCAATGGTCCTTAGTTACTGACATAGATTTTAACTTCATGCAACCTCTAAATGGGCTGGAGAAGGAGAAAAGTGAGGTAGATTGAAAACTGGCTGAGCTGCCAGGCTCAAAGGGCTGTGCTAAGTGGAATGAAGTCCAGCTGGAGGACAGTTACTGGTGGTGTGACTCCAGAGTTCAGTACTGGGGCCAGTATGGCTTAACATGTTTATAAATGACCCAGATGAAGGGATAGAGCCCCCTCAGCAAACTTTCAGATTATACAAAATAGCTGGTAACACCAGAGGGTTGTGCTGCCATTCAGAGGCACCTTTGGCAGGATGGAGAAATGTGCTGATGGGCATCTCATGGAGACCAGCATCACAAACTGCAGAGCCCTGCACCAGGGCAGGAGAGAGCACCCTGGCAAGAGCAGGACTCCCTGACAGACTGCCAGTTGAACCTGAGCCAGCAGCAAGCCTCTGCAGCAGAGACAGCCAAGAGATCCCGGGCTGCACAGGGAAGAGCTGCCAGCAGATGGAGAGAGGAGGTCCTGCCATGCTGCCCAGCGCTGCAGGAGTCACTCTGCAGTGCTGTGTCCAGTGCTGGGCTGCCCAGCACCAGGCACACAGGACAGGCTGGCAGTAAGGCCAGTGAAGGATCTCGGAGATGATGATGAAAGGACTACAAACCTGTCACACAAGAGAACGCTGAGCAAGCTGGAACTGCTCATCCTCAAGAAGAAAAGGCTTGGAGGGAAATCCTATCTATGATAAACACCTGATGGGAGGCAGAAAAGGAGGAGTCAGGCTCTTCTCAAGAATGGAGTGAAAGGGTAAGAGGCCGTGGACACAAAGTGAAACACATAAACATTTGCTTGTTTTGGTTTTGTTTTGGGTTTTTTTACTATGAAGGTAATGCAACAGTACCCAGTGGGGACAGGTACCCAAACAGGCTGGGGAGTCTCCATCTGTGGAGATACTAAAAACACAACCAAACAGGGTCTTGGGCAACCCACTCATGCTGATTGAGCTTTGTGCAGGGAAACTGGACTAGGCTGTCTCCAGAGGCAGCAGCCACCTTCAGCAGTTCTGAGCAATGGGCAAAGACAAATGTTAGGGTCCTCAAGAGCACTGATGAGTTGTAAACAGTGTTTATGTAATCTCTGCTGCTCTTAAAGAACATTATAAAACTTCTCAGCACACCACCCCTTTGCAGCAGGATCACACTGTATCCTTCCCACAAAGAGCTACAAGGAATTGCTTCCAGGACAGGACTTTTAACTTACACCCAGCTCTACCTCAGTGTTTGTACTCTGCCTCTTTTCTCCCACTTGGGTAATGCAAACTGGTCAAGTGCAGCCTGGGTTAGAGAAGCAGCAGCAAGGACCACACCATTTGCATTCTGGTATATGGCCATCACCGCCTGAGACCACAGAATGCACATGTTTCTTGTAACATGAAGGAATGTTTCTGAGAGCATTTCAGATTCATTCACAGGGCCAAATTCCTTTCTTAATTACTGAAAAATGGAGCAAGCTCACTGTGGTCAGGACACAAACTTCAGGCTATTGTAATTACTGCTGTACCTATGAACGTGCACACACACCCATCCCACACGCTGAGACTCAGTGCTACTTCCATAACAGCACTGCGAATTTCAGGATGTATTTTTTCTTTCAGCATGAGCAAAGTCATAGGCCCATCCCCTGTACTTCTAGACATGCTGGGTGCAGAGAGCTTGAAAACACAAGCTCTTCCCATACTTCTCCATTTGCCTTCTGATTTTTGTCCAAAAATAAAAAATTCTAAGTGGCAATTTTTGTGGTTAGCATACAACTCTTCAGTCCTTGAGGCTGATAGAGACAACTGTCATTGAACCATAACACTTCAATCCCCATCAAGTCTTTCCTCAGAGAGAACTAAGGTAAACACAGGCATTTCAGCTTACCATTTCTGTGATGCCCATGTACGTTCTTCAAAATCATGCATGACTGTCATCCAAACTTGTCCTACACAGGAACACTCCCCCGAGGTCACAGAGGAACAAGCTACAACTCCCCCCCTTGCATGAGTCATGCACCTCCTGCCACCTGCACCCACCGCCTTCCACAATCACACAGAACTTGTCTGTCCAACAGGAGTGGCTTCACCCTCCTCTCCTCCAAGCCAAGGGCATGAAGCCCTGCTCTGGTCCTCTTTACCAAAAGCATTCCAAGCTCTATGACTGAAAGCCACTCCTTTTGCCTCATTTAACCCAACCTCTCCCCTCTCAGAGCACACCAAACTTCACAGCTATTTATCTCCAACCTACCTACATTCAGTCTTTAAAAATGCACTCTCTTCTCCACCAGACTAACACCACAAAACACGTTTTGCAGATTCCACCGGTTTTGAGACCAGAACACTATCATGTCTCAGTTCAGTTTTAAAAGGAGAAGCAAAGTCTTTGAACATTTTGCAATAGCACCATCATTCCTGCACATGCTTTAACCAATCTGTCCTGGTTTAACCAGGTGGGGGCAAGAGCTGGGCAGTTTTGTTTCCATCCTCCAGTTTCACTGCAAGAGTTCCATTGGAGAGTGGTGATCTCAGCAGAGAACCTGGAAGAAAGGAAAAAACTTGCATCCCAGACATTAACCTTCTCCCAGCCACTGCCAGACACCGTGACAGGTGGGAAACAGGAAACCACAGGGCAGAAAACCCTTATGCTGGAGAAACTAATCGCTTCCCAACTATGGCTGCAGCACAAAAATCACAATGTAAAGAAACTCAGGTTTCCCTGCTTTAATGGTACTGTATTGAAGGTACCAATGACTTTGAGTCACGTCACTGAAATGATTTTTAAAAATGGTGGCTTTCTCTACAGCCAAATGTCAACTTCTCTACAACCATCAGATCTTGTGGTGCAAGGTTTCATTCATTCATCCATGGTGCTGTACACACTGAAATCCTGGAAGCTTCTTTCCATCCTATTGTTATTTCCTAAGGAAAAGTTTAAAAACTGGTAGAAGCATTGTGTAAAATCCTACCATTGAACTACCAAGAAATCATATTGCTGCTATAGAAAACATTAATGAGTAGTCCTTGACAATATCACTGCCCTTGTTTGCAACAGGTCTTTCCAGCAAGCATAGGAAGAGAATAAAAATTCTGTCCTTTAAATTTTTATCCAAAAGCAGTGGAATTAACCCATAGGATTCTTTTTATTTATTTTCTTTTATCTTAAAACTGGCAGCAAAATAAATAAATAAATAAATAAATAAATAAATAACCTCTCACAGATGAGGACAGTTCATGAAAGCCTGAGCTCAAACATTTAGAGTAAGGGCATAAAACCCCCAACTTGTTTCTGCTCTGAATTTGCTTTTAGGATTGCTGGAAGAAACACTGCATTTCAGCATACAAGGAAAGCAAATTTAAGCCAAAGCTGCTGCCCTACATCCCCATAACACAACCGGTCACACCATACTGACCTCTCCCTTACATCACCGTTGCTTTTACAGCTAGGTGGAAAGCTAGATCAGGGAAATGAGATTGAGAAAAACCAGTGTTATTTTAGAGAGGGTAGGGTTAAGTTTTCAGTTGGCTCAGCTCCCTGTCTGGCTGCATGAGAGGCAGGGATAACACAGGGGAGTAGGGAAAACAACACTGCCTTCAACCAGCTTTAAGCTCCAGCTGAACTTGGCAAGCCAGCTGGAACGCCAGGAGATGAAACCTGCTGTGCTCATGCCACTCCCCAAAGACCACTGCAGTGCTTGAGGTGGGCACAATGGGCATGTTTAAAGCTAAAAAGCTTTGTGGAGAGGCACAAGTCAATGCTGAGCAAGCAGGCAAAGCTGCAAGCCCAGGGCAGTCTCTTGCAGAAGACACAGGCTGAGGTCTGGAGGAAGCGCACAGCCAAGCTCAGGGACACACTTCACTTTACTGGCTGACAACCATTCTGCCCCCCTGCTTTGGTTTGAGACTCCCTGACACTGCCCTGCACTGCCTAAAATCAGTCCCTAACACCCAAATCTGCTCTTTGCCAAAGAGCTTTGGGTGTTACCAGCAATGGTACTACTGCTGAGGGTGTACGTATCTTCCCTTACCACGAGCAGCCCTCCTTTAAAATGTGTAAAACCAAGAGATTGTAACTGCATTGCAAGCCAAACCTGCAAATTTCATTTTCCCAGTTTCTGAAAAGCCTCAGGCGTAGTTTTCAAAAAGAGAACTGCCAAAGGGGATCAGAAGTAGAGGACTGACTAGCGTTGCATCGCACCCTAATAGGGATTAATAATATTAATCTCATTAATAATCCTTAATAGGAATATTAGGAGCCCAGGAATCAGCAGAAGACAGGTAACCTCGCCTGATACCAAGAAACCAGCACAGACTCAAAACCATAAGGTTTGAGACTCCCTCCAAAATGTTTGGTAATCATTTATTCTGACAACTCCCTCTATTCCTAACCCCTAAGCAAACATCCAACTCCTTTTTGAACCTTGTTAAATTCTTGGCCCCGGCAGCATCCTGTGGTTGACTGTTCCAGCATCTAATTGCAATTCCTAACTTCTGGAGCCGCCTGCCGTGGTCTTTCTCACTTGAACACTGAGCCCACTCCACCCACGTGCAAGCAAAGAATGTTCCTGATAATCCTTTTGAATACATCTGCTTCAGAGCAGAGCACTGCCTCTATGCAGGTCTGCACCAGGTCTCCGAAACCCAGACATAAACTGCCAGAACTGTGGGAAGGCCAGAAGGAAAAAGTCTAGGGCAGACTAATCCCTGCAGAAATATCTGGAAGAAGCACTTAAGAACTCTGCTAGGCAAAAATAAATAATGCAAAGGCAGAAAACAGGACAGCTGAATAAGAACAGGAAAATATTTGAGCAGTTAATAGCAAGGAGATGCTGTGTTTACATCAGAGCACACCTGAATTAAAGACTGTGCTCTTGTAACACATCAGTCCCTCGAAAACACAGACCAAATGTGTCAGGCACATATACAGACTAATGTTGTATCATCTCCTCCCTTGCATCCTGTGCATCAGGGAGTCCAACTGTACTGGCCAGTTTCCAGAGTGAAATCATATAGTCTGCTATCAGCACTATGAATTTATATTTCCAGAAAATCCTGATGTCATAGCCTGAGAGCAATTATCAATGAGGAATTACTGATTTTAATGTCAAGTTATGCAATCACTTAAGAGGGGGAGAAATAGAAGAAAACAGCCAAGAATGAACAGGCTATTCAATGATTTTAAAAACAAAAAAGAATTAATAGGAGTCTTTGATATACAGAACAATTTCAGTCATGGCAAAAAAAATTAAAAATCTAATTTTATTCCACTAGGGAGATTTATTGTTGGGTCCAAATTTCTTACTGTCGTTTGTTGATAAAAATCAAACAGTTCTGCTGAAACGGAAATAAACACGTGACTGACAATATAAAGGGCAGGAGTATGAACTTTTAGACCTATTTTACTTAGCAAATGCTGCAATCAGATGTGAAAGCCATGATTTCATCTAAAGGGATGGATGCACCCTGGAGTTCTGAGCGGGATCAGCCCCACACGTGTGTGCCACGGGATGCCCGTACACACCTGCCAGGCTAACGCCATCAGGGAGCTAAGTCCTCTCTGAAACCTGATTCCCACCAAGAGAAAAACAAGGAAAGCTCTTTCATCACATCTGGAGACCACGGTTTCATGGCAGGGTAGGTGCCAGCGTGTTTCAGCACATCACCCAAACAAGTGCTGGCAGCAACACAAAGCAAAGGGGAAGGGACTGGGTCATCAAACAGCAACACTTGCTCAGTACCAGAAGAGCAAAGCCTTGCATGAAGTTCTATCAGCTCCCTCCTAATGGTTCAAGTTCTATCAGCTCCCTCCTAATTGTTCAGGTTCTATCAGCTCCCTCCTAATGGTTCAAGTTCTATCAGCTCCCTCCTAATGGTTCAAGTTCTATGAGCTCCCTCCTAATGGTTCAAGTTCTATCAGCTCCCTCCTGAAGGTTCATCACTGTCACAAAGGGATGGTGGTCCTGCATCCACCTCTGCTGCTGTACCTGCTCTGGCACTTGTCTGATAGAGCAATTGACCAAATCCGCTTATTAATGGGAGAAAATTAACCTGGCACAAAAAGAGTTCTCTGCCATGTTAGCAAGACAAATCAGCTTCACAGCAGGTCAGATCAATGTCAGACTCAGTGAGGATGGAGGGCCATGCCAAGGAGGAAAGTGGGGGGTGTACTCTCCTCCCTGGACAGGACAGACCTGGTACATCAGCTCCAGCTGTACTGTGTAAGTTGACCCTGAGGAGCCAGACTGTCTCACTTTGCCCTGGAGGGGACATCAGCCTCTCTTCATCAGCCTCTCTTCATCAGCCTCCCCATGCAGAGTGTTCCAGTTATGCACAGCACCAGTTTAATGCTCTCCCATCCATCAGCACAGGCAAATGAACCACACAAACCCCAGGTATAACCTGCACAGAAGACGTGAACAACAGTCCCCATGGTACCCATCCTAGTAGAGCCCAAGCCAAGCACGTTCCCCACACAGGCCAGAAAAATTTTGCCTTCTGCAAGCTTTCAGAGCAAATACCCTTTAAACCTGCAGTTCTTCAGTGACTGCCTCACTTTAATACAGGGCTGTATGATTGCAAGGCAACAAATGTCATTTTGATAGGAATCAAATGTTCACTTGAGAGGGGAAAAAAAGGAAAAAGAGAGCAGCATGTTTCCTTATTTTACTTTTCCATATCCTCCATGAGGGCTAGTTTATCAGATGTGGCCAAAAAGCAAAACTAACACATCAGTCTGATCCCTCTATTAAGAAATTATGAATCTAGAACATTTCTGAACTATATTCCAGGCATCCTCTCTGTGCATGGACTGATTCAGCCATGCACTCGATAGCTGCTCAGATAACAGAGATTGTATTCACTTTGCAGAAATAGCTTCCTTTCAAAGACATCAGAAAACAACTATGCAATGACTGTTTATTTGCATTTGAAGCAGGGGACAGTGAAAATTCAACTTTGTGACCACATTTTCAACATTTACTGAAAAGGCGCAGATAGTCACCGAACAAAAGACTGCAGTGGTTTAAGATGTTCTTAAAAGTAAAGCATTTTTTGGTTTTTTTAAAATTTAACTGTTCCCAGAAGCAGAGACAGCAAAGCACAAGACAGGACAACACCTTTGTGTGTTTCAGTGTACACCTGCCATGTGATCCATGTGACAACCAGCAGCATAAAGCACTGGAAGCTGCACATCTGCTGCAACCCAAGACACCAGGGATACTTCCAGTACTGGGATACCACAAAGGGCTTGTGGAAAGGAGCCTTTAAAGACATTATTAAAACCAAGTATCCAAAAACCAAAGGATTTTGTAATCCCTGATTACTCATGAAAATATAAGCATTTACTTTTCCAGTAAGCTTGAACACAGAAATCTTTTTAAAATCTCTTTCTACAAGGAATGTACACGTCTAGTTACCAAGAAGGTTTATTTTTACTAATACCTAAACAGCCAGAACTAGATCAGCCATGGAGTCCTGGCCCATCTGCTCCAGTGCTTGGAAGATTATCTCCTCTGCATCCTGCAGTGTTTTACCTAACACATGTGTGTGTGTATAAATATTCATGTATATACACACACATACACCCCCCCAGCCCAAAGATGCCAACATCCAAAAAAAACCAAAAAACCCCCAAGAGATATGTCAAAGGTTTGTAAGTTATTCCACTTGAGGAACATGTTTCTCAATGCAGAACAGCTTTCTAACACAAACCTATAGTTATTATCCCCAAGCAGGGGCGCAGGAGTTAAGTACAACCCACTTCATATAGTTTTAAAAATCCATTAGCTACTGCTTCCCTTCAGACAGCACCATTAACTGTAGAACAAGAACATGCCTGAGGGCAAGCACATTTAGTGTCATGCCAAACTCCTTGATGACACCTCAGGAGGGCAGAGCTCTCTGGGGCTACAGCAATCAATTGTAAGAACAAAATAAAACAAAAATTCCCAAACAACAATGATTTTAAAAAAAATCCATCTAACAATTTTTTCTCCCTTTTCAGGTTCAGGCAGTATGACCCCCTGGACAGAGGAGATCCCCTCAGTATCTTTACAGTGTCACTTCAGAAGAAAATGAGAAGGGAAGGCAGTGAACTAATCCGTACATTTTACATCTTGCTAGCCCCTACCTACATTCAGGCAACAAATGTCTTTAAAATCTTGGGAGTTGTTGATGGAATTATCCTACTGTGAGGTCTTTTCAGTGAAGACACAACAGTATCCTTCCAAGGCCCAGAACACTGATGTCACCTTCCTAGCTGAACTCCAAATCAAAAGCTGCCCCAGTGAAATTTGAGCCCATTTAGAATGTCAGGGCCTGCTGTTAAGTGGCTCTGTCTTTTGCCTCATGGAGCATACAGTTAAAGAAGAAAAGGGCAAAAATAAAACATTGGCACTGCCACTTGTCTTACTGCTTTCTAAAGTACAGAAGTCTTGATGATCCATTTCTGCTTAGCGCTAAATATTTATAAAAACCAAAACCAGCTCCTTAACTTTTTTGTTCGTCTACTACAGTCAGAAATCCCAGCTCTCACTTCAAAGGCTCACTGCTGAAACCAAAACCAAAAACTAAACCTAACCCAACAAAACCCAACAAGGCACCTAATTGGGTAAGAAGTCATTTGTTGTGACCCGAAATATCAGCAAAACGAAGCTTTTTAAGGCAGTGTAAAGTAGCAGATCTCCATTCCCTGACCTGTTTTACAAGAACAATACCTACACCATCACCTGTGAGGGATCAGGATTTGGCTCCTCCAGCTGCAGCAACCCTGGCTCTGAGCATCCCTGGAACTACAGGGAACTCCACAGGGAGCAGCTGCCCCCTCCCCAATACACATCCCAATGCAAAGTCCTATTTTAAGGATAAGACTTTTCAGGTAAGTATGACCTAAAACGTCACTGTGAATGAAAAAAGACAAACCAAAGGAACAAGAACAACACATGAGCACAGGAGTCTTTCAGCTCTCTGATCCTTAAGGACTGAAAGAATGTTCATTCCTTTAGTAAGAAAGAAATTGATAAACAAGAACTGAAGTTTAGTATAAACATGAGATAAGACACTATTTTAAGGTCATTTATTACATTTCCTGTGGAAGAAATACAAAATTTTCTTTCAAGCTTAAAATTTTTGTGTTTCATGATCAACATTTTGGCTGGAACAAGTCTAGAGTGTTAAATGAATAAAATTAGTTACAAGGTACAGTAATCTCCAAACTTTGATAACTGAGACTCAAGGGAAAAAAAGGCATTTGCACACAGCTCCATTCAAGTGAGCACATCCTGGCTTAATTTCAAGAGAAAATATCCCACAGCTGAGACTCCAAATTGGGAGAGCAATAGCTCTGACCAATGTTTAATGAAACAGTACTAAGATCTCACCAGCAGAACTCTCACTCCTCCCTTAAATTACACTGACACAGATGAAAATGGACAACAGAGTCGATGGCACAGCGAGTTTGAGACTTTACCTCACTTTACCACTATGGAGAGGGAGTAGAAATGTACTGACAGAACAGCCAACACCAGTGTGTTCAGGCATATTACAACCTCAAACTTTGGCACACATCTTGCCCTAGTGCTCAGAAAGGGGATCCAGCCCCTTCGCTCACTGCATCTCACCCCATCTTACTTCTGCTTTTTTGGGTGTGCTTGCTCCAGCACAGCCTGGCACGAGGCTCTGTGGCTCAGAAGGGAGACAGCAACCTGCCTGCTCAACTGCACAGATTTGCATGGCCAGGTGTTGGGAGCAGAGGAGGCTACAGGGGTGGCTTCTGTGCAAAGCCAATGCCACGGGCTCCAGGAGGCTGAGCCCATCAGGGATGGTTGGTACCTCTGGGATAACAGATTTACAGAGGAAAAAAGTTACTGGGCAGAAGTAATTGTGGCCAGAGAAGAGCAGGGTGAGAATATGTGAGAGGAACAGCCCTGCAGACACCCAGGGCAGTGAGGAAGGAGGGGCAGGAGATTGCCCTGTGTCCCTGCAGCCCCTGGAGGTCCATGGGGATGCAGAGATTGCCCTGTGTCCCTGGAGGTCCATGGGGATGCA
>VZTX01016966.1:0-18481 GCA_013400915.1 Pardalotus punctatus
GGGGTGGCAGGGGGTCTCGTCGGGGGGCCAGGAGCAGAGGAAGACGGCGCCGGGCTGGGCCACGCCGGGCTGGGAGGTGTTGGCACGGGGGGCCCCCACCGCCACGCTGGGCCTGGGTGGGCAGAGCGGGTGTCAGAGTCGGGGGGGGGGGGGGCGGGGCCGCNAGTCGGGGGGGTGGGTGCCGTGCCCGACCCCGACACCCCGGTGCCTCCCTACCTTCCCTCGCTCATGTGGAAATCCAGGGCGAAGCCGAAATAGCTGCCGGGGGGTCCCTCGTAGATAGTGGGGGGGTCCTGGAGAAGCCCCGGGATGAGGGGCAGGCGCAGCCCCCCGAGGAGCAGCAGCACCCGCAGCAGCCCCATCATCACCCCAAAATGTGGCCACAGCCCCGGCACAGCCCGTCCTGGGGTGTCCCTGGCTTATCTCGGGGGACGCAGCTGGGGACGGGAGCAGCGGGAATGGGGAACACAGGAAGGGCCCCCCCGAAGGCACATCCGCTCCTGCAGGGAGCCGGAGAGGTGCGGGGCGGACGGATGTGGTCGGAGCAGGGCGGGGGACAGGAGGTGGCAGTGGCACCGGGACACAGAGTGCCGGACGGGGGGACACGGCCACAGCCAGCCTGAGCCCACCGCCCGCCGGGGCCCAGCCCAGCCCGCTGCGGGGTGCCGGGCTCGGGGTGCCTATCTCGGGGTGGCTATTTAGGGGTGCGGGCAGTCCCTACGAGCGCAAATGTGGCGAGGAGGGGGGAGGACAGCAGGGCACAGAGCCCCACCATCGCCCCCAGCGTCCCCCTCCGCAGCCGGGTGGAGCTGACAGCACTGAGCCCACCGGCACTGGGCATCATCCCCACACCGTGTCCCCTTCCCCAGGGCAGGGACACCCCAAAACCCTGCAGGGGCAGAGGGGGCCGGCAGCACCACCGTGTGCAGGGAAATGGCTCTGGAAAGGCAGCGGGGCAGGGTGGGGACAGCCCAAAGCCGAGCGAACAAGGCGTGTCCTTGTCCCCGGGGAAGCGCCCGGCCCGGGCAGCCGGGGGGGCTCAGTCCCTGAACCCACCTGCAGAACTAATTTAAACGGTATTAATTAAGGACTCTCGGGCTGCCCGGGAGCTCCAGGGGCTCCTCGTGCCCACCCAGAGGCGGTGGCCCCGGAGCCCCTCCCTGGGAGCCAGCTCCGAAACGGGGCCTTCGTTCTCTCCCTCTCTGAAGCTGCAGGTGGAAGGACAGGGGAGCCGGGGGGTCTTGGGGGGCACGGGGGGGCCCCGCAGAGCCCAACGGCCCCTTGGCCCCTGACGGGGGGCACAGCCCCGCAGCCGGCTCTGCTCCAGCCCCTTGGAGCAGCTGCGGTTGGAAGAGAGCAGGGTTTGCCCAAAGCCCCGGCACAGCTCCGAGGGGTCGGAAGGGTTTAGCTGAACCCGGATCAGCTCCGTGCCCCCGGAGAGGACACCGGACTCAAGGGCAGCTGCTCCTCCTCGGGAGGTCTCGGCCCCGGCTGGCAGCAGCATCTGAACCCAGCTGGAGCCCACACCATACCCCCTCAGGACCATTGTAATTATTTCTTCTGTCCAATTACTTAATTTCCTGTTTCTTTCAGCACTCCGCACCCTCAGCAGCCGCCCCCTCCCAGGGCCACCCCGAGGACAGCCAGGGAATGGCAGGTGGCACCCTGGACCCCCACCCTGCTGGCATGCAGGGGTTTTGGATTTTTTCCTTTAACCAAACCAGGGCCTTTGGGGAGGAAAGGAGAGGCTGGTGCTCCACACCCACCACACACCATCACATTTTTTTTTCCACAAATCATTGGTTTATTAGAAAGGTTTTTTCCCTCATTTTACAGCATATATATATATTTATATATATATCTTATGTGACAAAGTTAAATACAGTCTGTTTATGCTCGTTAAGTAATGACAGGTTAATTATTTTTAGCACTATCCTGATGTCCAAAAACAATCCCTGCCCACAGCATGACAGGGCTGGGACATGGATGGGCCCTATGAAGCTCAGCTCTGACAGTAACACTGAATTGTTCGGTATTTACAGGAAATTGAGTCCCTTTTTTGTGACTGCTGTCACTCTGACCTGTTCCAATTTCTCGTTTACAGTGAGGGAGCTCAGGGGGTTTTGATCCTTTGACTCTGCCTGGTCTCGTGCTGCGCTCCTGGATGGGACAGGAAGAGGGTGGGGATGGGGAAAGGACAGGGATGATTCCACATCCCCCACTGCTCTGAAGCGCCTCCCTACAGCAGCGGTGCCCCAAGAGCTGTGACCCCTGCAGGGCCCTGGGAGTGGGGACAGCAGCAGCTCAGCCCAGGCACTGGGGTGGGGAAGCTCCCGCGGGCAGGGGCACCTGCAGCTGGGGCGATGCTGGGAGAACAGGGAAACAAATCCCCCATGGAATAAATTGGGGTGATCGTGGGTGTGGGATGGGAACGGTCCCAAGGCTCCTCCTGCACCATCAGGCCCCACATCACCGGTTCCAAAGAGGGGGGAAAGGAAAAAGGGAAAAAAAATGGCTATGGATTAGAGAGCACCCCGAATTCCTGCTGCTCCCCAGGCTGCTCCAGTGTCCATTCCTATGGCAGGGAAGAGCGCAGCATTACCTGCCAGAGTCACTGCTAATCCCACACCCCTCACCTTGCCCAAGTCTCACCTGTTGGTTGTTTTTTTCTTCTGCAAAATTCTAAATGAAGATTTTTTTTGTTTTTACATTTTATAGTACATAAAAACTTCAAAAATACATGAGCTTGATAAAATATACATGCTTAGTTGTTCTGCGTCTAGCTGAAACTATAAATTGAACCTTTACAAGTGTCTTGGGTCACCTACAGCAAACATATTTACACAGAAGCCACCAGAACAAGTACCACTAAGAACTGGCTGTAAAAAATATTATTGCGATATACTACAAATGTAACCTTTGATAGGAGCTACAAAAAGCAGCATCTTTGTTTACAGAGTTCAGTGCAATTCTTTACATTAAAAAAAAAACAAAAAAACAATCCTATAAATTAATAAGGAAACCATCAGTGTTACAGAGGAAAGAACACGCTTTACACCCTGGCCACGCTCCCCTGTCCTCTGTATTGCTTCAATTCCTAACAGGATTTTCCTTCTCTCTCCCATCCCAGTGCCTCTTTCCCACCACCACAGAAGATGGAATTCAGAGTAATTTTCCCCCCCTTTCAGGAGAAGAGTGGTCAAAGCCCAGACTGGAATCCCAACCCCCAACCCGAGAACCTCTCTCCAGTCCGGGATATCCAGGCGTGGTCCTGGCGCGGGAGAATGCGGATGCAGGATGGAGAAGGGTGGGAGCTCTGGGCACACACACAGAGCTCCTCCTCCCCTTCACACCGAGATCTTACTTCCACCTTTGCTGCTCACACCAAGAAAAACCCACGTGTGCAGTGACAGGAGCCAAGGAACCTCCTGCAACGCCCGAAAAGAGGCCTCCAGCCCCTCACCAGGATCCGCAGCCGACAGCTCCCAATGTTCCATCACCAATTACAAGCCAGATTCAATCATGCTGACTATTTTAATTAGATGACCTCATTAAAAGGATTTTTAGAGAACCTATTAGTGTGTATGAAACCTCATTTATCATATACAAGGCGGCAGAAGGAAGATGACCAAGTGTAAGAATCCAGGGGGGAAAAAAGCCTTTCCAAGTGTCTCGCTGTTCTACAGGTGAAATGGTTCTTCTGGAGCGGTGCTGCTGCGTGCACGGAGGTGTCGGAGCGAGACATCCCTGGGAGCGGATACAGCCAACAGCCCAGCCCTCGAGCCTCCTGCTTCTTTGGCTGCTCAAGAGGGAAAGGAAATGCTCAGGCCTCACCTGCCCGCTGGCTCGACTCCAACCCCTTCCCAAAACACCAAATTTTCTCCTTCCTCCGAGGTTCCTTCATTTTGTCCTTCATGTGCCATGGCTGGGTGGATGCTGCAAGTCCTGTCCTGAGAAAATGGGGTGCAGCAGGGGGTGGAGGTGCAGGGCCGTGGCAGCGGCGGCAGCTGCGGGCCTGGGGGCCAGGAGGGTCGGGTAGAGAGCGTGAGGGACCGGGTGGAAGGTGAAGGGGCCTGGGTGGATGGCGGATGCCGGAATGATGTGGATGGGGTGGCTGGCTAGGAACGTGGCGGGGTGCCCCGGAATAATCGAGTGGGTCAGGTGGGACAAGGAAATGGGCGTCAGGTGCGGCTGGGGGATGTGGTGGACCTGAGCGAGGGGCTGCGGGTGAGGGTGGGGGTGGATGCCGATGGCGGCGGCGGCGGCGGCAGCGTGGTGCTGCAGGATGGCGTGCTGCACCGTCGTGATGGACGTGGCCGACGCCGCCGCTGGCTGCTGGATGTGGATGGGCTGGAGCGCGGGCGCGGCCGGAGCCAGGGCGGCTGAGGCGGGGAAGGCCTTGACCTGCTTGGCCAGCAGCTGCTGCTGGATGTGCTGCTGGGCAGCCTGCTGCAGCTTGCTGTACTTCTCCATCTCCTCGGGGGTGAAGGTGATGGGCTGGCTCTCCAGCGGGGCGAGGGAGGAATCTTCCCCCCCCTCCCGATCCCCTTCCATGCTCGGCTCCCCACTCTGAGGCACATAGCCGGGAAAGTGCTCGACATCTGGAACTAAGGGCATCATACTGGTTTCCACTGGGACCGGCTGGTTGCCCCCATCCATAGGCTCCAGCCCGTCGCCATCGCCCGGATCCGAGAGGAAGTTGTGTGGCATGACCAGATCTCCAGAGCCAAAGCACTCAGGGAGCGCCGGCGTGTCCAGGGGAAGGGACGGCAGCTCCACGGCAGCTTCGTCACGTTTCTGCTCATCCAGAGGTTTGTCCTGGATTACCATCACCACATCCTCCAGGAGAGACTGGCCGGCCAGCTGACCCTCCTCCGTGCCTTGGGAACCCTCTTCAGCATCCGACAGCTCCTGCTCCTCGCCCCTCTCCATGCCAGACTCCTCATATCTTTTGGAGTTCGGTTTCCGAATCGTTGGCAGCTTCCCAATTAAGGGGAGAACTGGTTTGTTGCCTAAGGAAGGAGGAAGTTTGGGGCCAAAGTAGCCCTGGGGAGGATCTTTGAGCTTTATGCCCACCTTGTTTGCCCCTGACAGCATCTCGTCAGTGACGCAGGGCTTCTTCTCAACCTTCCTGGACTGGACCTTTTCCAGGAGCAGCTTTGCAGTGACCGAGTTCCTCTCCTCAGGACTGCAGTCCCCTTCCGAGGCCCGCCCCGTGCCGGAGCCACTGCTGTTCTGAGAGAGGGAGCCAGATCCTTTCAGATCCTCTCCTTTGCCATCCTCTTTCTTCAGCAGCGACCCTTCACCTCGGCCTGTCCGGAAATAGTGAGGAGACTGGGAGCGATAGATCTTGGACCTGATGAAGTCCCTTCTGCCAGACCTTCTCTCCTCAGGGCTCTCGTGGCCCCGCGAGCCTTTCCGTGACAGGGACCTCTGCGAGTGGCTGCGGGTGCTGCGGCTGCGGTCCCGGCTGTAGCTGCGGCTGCGCTTCCAGCTCCGGCCCGTCACGCTGCGGCTCCTCCTCTTGCTCCGGCTGCGGCTGCAGCTGCTGCTGTGGCTCCTGCCCCGGCTCCTCGATCTCGACCTGCCTCGAGGGTGGGTTCGGCTCCTGCTCCGACTCCTGGACCTGCTCCTGCTCGAGCTGTAGTCATCTTCCGACGAGGAGTATTTGCGCCGCTTTGAGCGGTGGTTCGAGCTGTTGTAGTCGGAGTCATCCTCCGAGTCCTGGGAACGCTTGGAGTGGCAGCGGGAGCGGTCGCTGTAGTCGCTGTAGCTGTCATCGGAGTAGCTCCTGCGGCGGCTGTAGCGGCTGTGCTCCGAGGACGCGTCCGAGCTGCTGGAGTAGGACCTGTGCGAGGAGTGCCTGCGGCCCGAGCGGGAGCGGCTGCGGGAGTGCTCGCTGCCCGAGTCGTAGTCATCGCTGTACTGCGACGGGGACTTCTGCCGGCAGTGCTTGCCGGGGGAGCCCTCGTCGCTGTCGTAGTCGCCGCTGCTCTGCCGGCTCCGGCGGCCGCTCCGGGCCTGGGACAGAGCCGGGCAGCGCCTCCTTGCCCCAGGCACCTGCTGCAGCTCGGACTTGTGTTTTTTGCTGCCGTGCTCTTGGCAGGAGTTACCCCCGTCCTCTTTTTTACTGCTGCTTCCCTCCTCGGCAGATAGGGATTTCCTCTGGGACTCCTGGGAGCATCGCTTTTTCTTCTGGAAATGGCTGCAGTCTTCAGACAGTTCAGGTTTCAGCGCCCGGTCTGATTCCGTCGAAAGGGAGGATTTACCTTTTTTGTGTCTGTGCCTTTTCCGTTTCTTGGGTTTCTCTTCCCCGAGCTCAGCTTTCCGAGCCTTCTCCTCAGCTTCCTCCTTGTGTTTGCGTTTGTGTCTGCTGGACTTTTTGTGCTTCTTTTTCTTTTTGTGTTTATGGGACCTCCCAGATTTACTCTTCCCTGTGATGCTCTTACTACTGTCCTCCCCCTCTCCCTTACAAACGCTGCCCAGACCGGATTCCTGCTTGCTCTGGGATTTGTTTTCCATTTTTTGAGCAGAACTGTTCCCTACACTTTCAGCCTCCTTGGCTTTGCTCACCTCGTCAGATTCTGTGCTCTGAGTGTTGTCCTTACAAAGCCCCCCTGGATCCTTGGATTTCTCTGCCCCTTTCCCTTTCACATCTTTGTTCCGGGAGAGCTTGAAGTCAAAGTACAGGGGGTTGCAGCTGTAGGACACCGAGGGCTCAGCTTTGGTGAAGATGAGCAGTTCTGAGGGCCACTGCAGCGTCGTGCTCTCGTCCTTACTCAGGACAGGGAAAAAAGGTCCCGTGGGGTGCTTTGGTCCCTCAGAGCCATCCCTGCAGCCCGGGGCAGGCGGAGCAGCTTCCTTGGCAGTGTCTGGCTCAGGGGGGTTGCTCTCTGGAGGGTGTTTGCTCTCCTGTGTATTGTCATTCTCCGGGATGTCTTTTCGCTCTGTTTTGCCCTGCTGAGCTGCACTTTCAGTAGTACTCTGCTCCTTCTGCTGCCCTGTGCTCTCAGCAGCCTTCTCCGTGTGCTTACCGGGTTTGGGTTTGGGGGAATTCCCCTTTTTCACGTCGTGCGCGTTTTTTTTGTTCACATTTTCAGCTTCCGTTTGCTCAGTAGCCTTCATGAAAAGCAGGAATTGAAAGTTGGGCTTTACTTTACAGTGGGCTGGGGGGATGTAGTGGTAATATTCTGGTTCCACAGCTGTTGGTCCATCTTCTCGCCTCATCTTCTTCAGTTTGGATAAGGTAGTAGCCAGAGCCCCGCTGTCCTTGTCATGCTGGTCGTCGTCCTCTGCCTTGCCATCAGAATTATTGGTGCCTTCACCCTCCCCCGACTTCTGCAGGCTGCCAGCCTCCGAGGACCCCCTCTCATCACCTTTTGCCCCATCTGCAGAACCAGACTCCTCCCCGTGGTCCTTGAAAACAGAAGCGATGGTCTCCAGCTTCACTGGGGTCTTCTTGGCGAAGGAAAAGGACACCCCGATCTTCTGCAGCGGAGTTCCCAGAGAGCTCTTAATGCCGAAGCTGATGGCCTGTGCCCCCTGGGCGGATGTCTGGCCTGACATCCCAGGGCCACCTTGTCCAGTGTTCAGGAAGCCTCTGTCTGTGGTCATCTCCGTGGCCTGGCCAGAACTCGTCTGGACGAAGGAGCCGCTGTTGGCTGCAGAATCGTCGTCGTCTCCACCTTCCTCGTCCACAGCCACCGTGGTGGTTCTGAACATGGGCCCACTGCCAGGAGCACTGTGGAACAGGAGAGAGAGAACACAGCTGACTGCTGGCCCTGTCCCTCTGCAGGAGGATCCATCCCTCAGCTGAGACAGTCTTACACAGTTCAAGGGCTCTTGTACCCAGACACATGCATTAAAATATCTTTATACAGCCCCTTGAAGTTTTCAATAATATTAAATAACTGAAGAAAACGTATTGCTGGAAGAAGCAATTTGGGGATGCTCTGCTGAATTCACTCCTAAGAAAACCACAGCACGGGCCCCAAGCGGCAGAGTGAAGCTTTGCCCGTAAAACCTGCGCAGTATCCCAGAGCAGGAATGCCAGCACAGCCCAGGGCTGCAGCCCCCCAGGCTCCAGGGGTGCTGAGGACCACCCAAACTCACCACTCAGGCTGCCTCCTCTGCTCAGCCAGCTCGTGCAGGCGCCGCAGGGCTTTCTCCTGCTTCCTCTCATCTTTCCGGGATCTCGACGAGACATTGCGAGCAAATTCCCTTTGCTTGAGATCTTTCAACCTCTGAGGCAAAAGAAAGCAGGGACGGATCAGATCAAAGCTGTTTGTGATTCATCCAAGAGCAACTCTTTGCTGCAGCACTGGAAATTGCGGTGTCAAGCCCCTCCCCAGGGACATTTATTGGGCCAGGATGGAGCAACAGCATCCTAGCTCAGCAAAGCCCACGGAGCACATTGCCATCCTCCCAGCAGCTAAAAGAAAAGACAACTGGTGGTCACTTTTGGCTATGACTTCAAGTTCTGTGTATATCCCTTTCCAATCACATTACTGGTTTTCTTTAGCATGGACAACAAAGCTGATTTCAAAGCAACAAGCAAATTCTGGAAGGAAAAGGGGAAAAGAAGAAGGATTGTTTACTTTGCTGCTCTTGCAGGGTGCAGATGTACTTGACAAACAGTGCATGACACAAGTCTGAAGAGCATGGGCCAAGGACAGGAGGGATTAGATGGTGCCAGTTACCCAGGAATGACATCTGACAAAAGCAATGTACCATTACATTGGAGAAGGAGCCAAAAATCCCATGCAAATGATTCCGTAAAAAAATCCAGAATCCAACATACACCACAACCAGTTACTTGTTTTCCTGACAGTAGTTCTGAGAGGGTGTCTCAAGAAACAAATTGCTCTAAAGGCAGGGGGGTTTTTTGGGGTTGAATACTTTGGAGGGCAGAAGCACCGAGTTCCCCAGAACTCTTTTCATGAGGGAGCAAACCCAATCCCAAGGAATTTCAAACATTCTAACATCACCGAGGAAGTTTAGGTAGCCAATTCTAAGAGAAAATAAACATCCAAGACTTCAGAACATTTTGGAAAGTCCTTGTCTCTAAGCAGTAAGAGAAGAGGCTGCTGGTTTCCTTGGAATATATGTGGATATTCACAATATTTTTTTAGAGTGCTCTACAGAAGTTTAAGTAACAGAAAGCAACAAAGACAGACCTCTACCATCCTAAAGGGACTCACTGTTCTTTTTTAGTGCACAATTCAAAACCCTTTCAAAAGGCCCGGTTCCAGAACGCATCCTGTACTCAGCTTTTGGAAGAAGTTTCATGTTTTTCAGGCATTTCATGCAGGGCCTGAGAGACTAATGGGACTCAGAGCAGGAGTCACTTTGGAAAAATTCTTGTACAGGATGTACAAATCACTGGTGAATTCTAAATACTTCTGGCTGGCTGACTCTGCCTCTTTCCTGGAGCAGAGTCAGACTGCCACACACAGAAACAGTGGATCTGGAAACCAACCCAAAGCTCAAATCAGGGGAATTAAGCTGGCCCAATGTAAAGAGAACATTGCTTTGTGAAAAAGGGGAACTGGACAAGACAGAGGATTCTCTTACCTAATTGTATTTACTAAATGTGGTTGATTGTTACCAAAATCAGGGAGGACACACAAAAAAGATACAACTACAGACACCAGTAGAAAGAAACTCACTCTTGTGATCTGGACTCCCAAATTAGAAGGGTTTGCTTTCAATACATCAGCTGAAAATGTCACATCACAAAGAAAAAAAGAAAGTACAAATATAACAAGAGTGGAAGAGAGAAAAAAAAAAAAAGCAAGCATTACTAGAGAGCTGTGGGGGAGTGTGCCAGCTATTCTACGGAGCGGGAGCGGAGCCAGCGGAGCCACGGGACCAAGCTGGGGTCTGGAGCAGGGGGACACACACAGACACACACGGACACAGCAATGATCCCACCTGGAACAGCAGAGCTACTTTCACCAGGACAAGTAAAGGGCTCAAGGGTTTTGTGGTGTATGTTAAATGTTGAAGAGTAAATTTTTTTCCAAGAGGAAGGAAAAAAAATAATAGATGGACTGAGCAATGCTATCAGCTTTTTCATGCTGATTTCGAAAGCGTGTCTGAAATGCTCCGGGAAGTTACAGCCACCAACAGCTGACAAAACTATTTAATGGGGGCTGATGCCAAGTCTCGAGATCACTCATCCATTTGGAAAAAAGTATGACCCAGCTATTTACACCAGACACGAACTGTGACCTTTTCCTCTCAAAAGGAAGGTGCCATGGTGCACTCAGAGCTCCCGGTGCACCCAGGCATGGTCCTGATCATCCCCCAGGACACAAACTGGGCTCAGAGCTGTTTGGAACGATGCAGCTGCCCCCAAGCTCTCCTGCCTCCATCACATGACAATTTTAATGCAAACAGAATTAGATGCCCATTATTAAATGCTGACCTTTGTGTGTCTCTGCTCCCCCAAACCTCCCATTCTCAACAGTTAAAATTTAGAGGTGTGACTCAAGTGGGGTACTTCCCCACAGCACTGTAACTCCAGAATATGCACCACAGCAACTCCCAGCTGCACCCAAACCTGGGCCCTTTAGGATGACAAACCCTGGTGTTGAGCCTGCTGAGAATTTGTTACTTCCAAAACTGGGGAAGAGTTGGTCTGGTTTTACAAAGGACCCAGAGATCTCAAGGCTGAGTTTCTTTTTGTCACACAGGACTCAGAAGGAAAAAGGGTCTTGCTGGGGAAGTACAGGATAGAAAAGCTCCGCAAATGCACTGTGCCAGATCCTAGGGAATATAAAATATGGAACAGAACATAGCTCAGCTTGTTAGACTGACCCAAACCAACACACCTATAATCAGAAACAACTCCAAGTTCACAAGACACCTGGCTGGACTGCATTATCTTCCCTAAATACATCCTGGGGTAGGGAAAAGGGGGAAAAGAGGAGCCCACACTGCTCATCTGTAAGAACAACCTGCTGCAGGAATGAAAAACACCCAGAACTTTTCAAAATACCTGTAACTCTCCCCTCACTTACTGCTTCAAGGGTGACACTGAATCCAGTCATTCATGCCCCCACAGAGTGGAAAACCGGTTAACTACAGCCATGCCCACCCTGCTCCCCATCCCTAACTGGGAAGAAGCAATCCAAAGCCTGAAGTGCAATTTCCCAGGGTGAAGGGAGCACACGGAGCACTGAAATGCTGCTCACACACTCCAGGCCTCAGCCTGCCCAGGGAATAATTTGAACTAAACAGATATTTAAGCTCAGCTTACACTAAAGAAATTTCCATCTAATCCCAAGGAGAGTGTTTGTTATTCTAATCCTCCAAAATCTCTAAATGACTTTTTGGAGCACACCATATGTGTGGGGGTGGGGAGGCTGGATGGCTGTGGGAGGGTGGGCACAGAACTGCCCCTTCCCCAACACCGAGAAATTCCAACAAGGATTTAACACAGACACTCAAGCATCCTCAGGGAGCTTCTCCCCCCAATAAAGGAGTCCCAAGAACTCTTATTTTTGGGGTGAATCCTGCCTTTTTAAGTCTTCCCATTGTGCTTAGCTAGACAATGATTTTTTTCAATGGGATTAGAGCCACCAAACCTGTATTAAATCAAACACATGCTTCATGCTATTACAGGATTGCAAAATTAGGAGGCATTTTTTCCTTCAAGGGCAGTGTGTTTTCTGAGGAAGCAGCAGGTTTATCTAAGCAGCAACATCTTTTCAGACTGGAGGATCATGGGGACCATCAAGCCAAGGAATATTCTGCTGCTTTATTATTACTTCAGCTGTCAGAAGGGCCACACTGCAGTGACCAGCGGTGACACAATCACCAGCACTTACATAAAGTTTCTCCAGATTTCCACAGGCTGTAGGCAGTACTTCACTACCTCCAGCCTTCCTGGGATTTATTAATAGCTGCCACCCCCTTAGCTTTGGAACAAAGAATTGTATTTTAAGTTTCCAGCCTTGTTTCTAACAAAATTCTGAACTCGTCTCCGCATTTCCACAGGAGTGCAAATCGAGCTCCTAAAGAGCAGGATTGGTATCAAATCTGCAGCTGCCTCTGGACTCCAGCACAAAGAGGCCACAGTGAGGGATTATCTTCCAATCCCTGCATGGGCTCAGGAGGGGCCAAACCGGCAAACACCACCAGTACCTGACAATTCTCACAAATCAGCTTAAATCAGCTGCACTCCAACACCACTGAAAAGCTCCCAAGAGCCCATCCCAGGCACAGCAAAGTAGGGAAATCAAGGGGGACAAGCGGGAGTCGGGAACTGTTGCAGCAGGAAAAGCACTAGATCATCACAGGATATCCTAAGTAGGAAGGAACCCCCAAGGATCATCCAGTCCAACTACTGACCCTGCACAGACACCCCAACAATCCCACCCTGGGCATCCCTGAGAGCGTCGGCCTCTGGCAGCCTTGGGGCCATGAAAAAACTCAGCACACACCAGATTTTGCTGGTGAGATGGAACCAGGCAAGTGCTCAGCTGGGGCACAGAGCTTTACAGGCTCAGGACCAGCAGCAAATCGATTTTCTTGGTTTAGGGTGCCACAGCTGCACAGCATCACTGAACTGAGGCCCACTGAGAGACGTTCTGTGCCTAGAAGTACAGAGCAGAAANAGTACCTGACAATTCTCACAAATCAGCTTAAATCAGCTGCACTCCAACACCACTGAAAAGCTCCCAAGAGCCCATCCCAGGCACAGCAAAGTAAGGAAATCAAGGGGGACAAGCGGGAGTTGGGAACTGTTGCAGCAGGAAAAGCACTGGATCATCACAGAATATCCTAAGTAGGAAGGAACCCCCAAGGATCATCCAGTCCAACTCCTGACCCTGCACAGACACCCCAACAATCCCACCCTGGGTATCCCTGAGAGCGTTGTCCTCTGGCAGCCTTGGGGCCATGAAAAAACTCAGCACACACCAGATTTTGCTGGTGAGATGGAACCAGGCAAGTGCTCAGCTGGGGCACAGAGCTTTACAGGCTCAGGACCAGCAGCAAATCGATTTTCTTGGTTTAGGGTGCCACAGCTGCACAGCATCACTGAACTGAGGCCCACTGAGAGACGTTCTGTGCCTAGAAGTACAGAGCAGAAAGAGCCCCTGTCATTCTCACAGGACGAAAGCACTGTCACACTGTGTCACCAGACCTGGAGATGCGAGACTTTCATGCCAAACCTCACACTGAGATGGGCCAGACCAGATCCACCTCTGAGGCTCGAGACAGGAGGCAGCTCCGTGATATCAGAGTCCCCTCCTCCCCTGCCATTGTTCTCATGTCCCTCTGCCAACCCACATTAAATAAAATAATAATAATAATGATGCACTTTTCATTCCGTGCCAGCAGATTTCTGGGTTTCTGAACTTTTGATGTCTGCTCAAGTCTTTGCCACAAAAGCTTCTGGGAGTGAACGACACCATTAAACACGAGCTCAAAGGATGGCAACCTTGATCGTTTTATTGAAGTGAGAACACAAGCCTGGCTTATCTTTGGTCATCAACATTCTTTGCACGATCATAAATGAAGTGAAAAGAATGGAGGGGAAATGGTCTGCAAATGCTGTTTTATTTAATCTTAATTCCCTCCCTGAGAGGAATCAATATTTTTCTAAGATGGGTTAAGAAGAATATAGAACAGTTTGGGTTGGGAGGGACCTTAAAGCTCACCCAGTGCCACCCCTGCCATGGGCAGGGACACCTTCCACTGTCCCAGGTTGCTCCAAGCTCTGTCTGACCTGGCCTTGGACACTTCCAGGGATGGGGATTAAAGTGTCTTTTCTGGACAACCTGTGCCAAGGCCTCACGTCCCTCACAGCAAAGAATTTTCTCCTCATCACTAATCCAAACCTTTTCAGGTTAACTCCCTTTTCAGTTAAATCCATTCCCCTTTGTTTTATCACTCCATGCCCTTGTCCCAAGTCTCTTGTAGCCCCTTTATTGTTAATTGATGGGGTTTCTGAGGGTAAAGCATTTCTGGGTAGAAGAACCTCCCATGTAACACCAAGTACCTCAGAGATTCTCTCCTCAGTCTTCTCTGTTCATGCTGTGATCAACCTATTCCCAAGGTTTTGGGAATCCCAAGTCTCCCCAAAACATAAAGTTCAGGGTTTGCATTCAGAGTATTCCTCAACCCCAGCAGTGCCTGTCTCAGTAATTTTATAGTGCTTGAACAGAACACCTCCCTCTGCACGGGAAGCAAAGATGCAGCTAATTAGGGTACAAAGGGAACTGCACATCTCTACCTTCAGTTCTTAGTTCCACCCTCTTTGGGAAAGAACTTCTTCATGGAATATATTCCCTTTGTCCTTTCACAAAGAGAATCTATGCAGAATTAATCACCTACACCTCCAAAACACCACATACTTAGGGGAAAAAACCAGCTACATAAAAGGCTGCATTTCAGTGCTGGTTTGTGTTCTCCCAGGGAACCTGGCACAGGTTCACTCAGGAACACGTTTGTTTTTCACAGGGAATGCAGAAGGGGAATGTTTTGATTCTGCTGGGTCAGTGGCTCAGTAAACAGCTCGAGCCCTCAGCAGGCACACGAGCAGAACGAGGTGATGGTGTGAGATTCTCCAAGTTCTTGGATTGTTAAAAAACCCCACAATAAAAGCTGACTGCAAATGCTACATAACTGACACACAAGGTAATTCCAACCATAACAACTCCTGCAGGCTGCTCCAGGTGCTGGCCCTTCACATCCAGGCTTATTTGATATGAACACACAGACCGGGTACAACCCAGATAAGGGGCCCGCACTCATCTTCACACAAAACTAACACGAGGTTTTTATCTTGATGACAAACCTCAAACCAAATAAAGAGCCCTCACAGGTGTAATGCCCTAAGGCCACATTCCTACTGAGTCCACAGTGTTCTAGGACTGTGGGAGCTCCCAGGAATCAGGACATCATGGATCTGCAGGAAAGCAGCACAGATATCACAGATCACAGACTGGTTTGGGGTGGGAAAGATCTTAAAGATCACCTTGTTCCACCCCTGCATGGGCAGGGACACCCTGCACTATCCCCAGCTGTTCCAAGTCCTGTCCAACCCGGCCCTGAACACTCCCAGGGACATACACTGGGTCCACCTTCACTACCCAAGCTCCTCATGAGCTGCAGGAGTTTTCTTTATGCATTTGCCACCTTTTGTCTGTTAATTATCACAAATGATTACTCTGTTGACTGCCAGGACTGGGCACCATCAGAAATGGGGCCCTTCATAACCCATCAGGCCTTCAAGATCAAGATCCTGCAGCTAAAAAAAGCCACCATTAAAGACATCAGCAGCTGTACAAGAAGTTATGAGATCCAGCCTTTCCCAGTTGCTCACTGAAGGATCTGTGAGGGAACTGAGCTCATTGTCCCTCCTGCAGGGCCATCTGCAGCCACTCCAGCTGCTTTCAGTCCCCCGAGAGGGACAGGCCATGTGCTGACCAGAGGGTGACTGGTCCTCAGAACAGCTGCACTTCTCATCTCAAGTATCAACCTAATTAAAAGCAGCTCCAGAACAACACTGCACACCTCCAACACGATGGCTAAAACACAGAGACTGAAACAGGCCAATGGTTTGGGAGAATAAATGGAAGATTCTTTTCCCAGGTAAGGAAATGCTGTCTTTTGGAGAGAAACTTGGTGTTGAGGTTGATTCAGATGTAGCCAAACGCTCTATGAAACCAGAAGAGCCAGGAAATAAAGAGAATAAACCTCCCCTTTAATTGTTTGGTGCTGACACAATTTTGGTGGGTCCAAAATGTATCCGGTTGGGATCAATCCACTTACCTATCATCCCTGTTGGGCAATAATCCCGAGTTCCTTCCTGGAATACAAGACAGTGTCTTTATAACTCGGGAGTGGAAAGGGATCTGAGGATGGAACATCTATTTACAGGGACAGCCTAATGCTCGCTGAGCCACAGAGGGATAAGCAAACACTTCAACGTCAGGGGGATGTGGAACTAAAAATACTTAAAAGCAAAAATGCCGTGGAAACTGAGCCAAGAAAAAGGCAAAATGAGCTCTGTTGCCTCAAAAATTACCACTGAGGCAACAAAATATTGCAGATAATGTATACCAAGATGGGTTGCTGTAACTAAGATACTGTAATGGCCTTTCTTTCCAAGAAAGCCAACTGATGGCCTGCTTTCAGGAAAAGTTCATGGTTTTCCTCAAAAACTTTAGGCTCATCTTTCTGCAGCCTCGCCTTCTTGTCCAAAGAGACAAACTATAAAACATCAATGTGCAACATATCAAAAGCACAGCTCTTTGTTTTTTAAACTATTTTAAAATTTAGACTGGACTGCTGGAAATGAGCTCCCTTGAGCAGGAGGGAGCACAGCAGTGAGATATTGTTACCTATGCAAATTCACCTTCATTCTGTCTTGGGGGTTTCAAGTTCACTCCCTGAACGCTGACCCAATGGGGTCACTCACATTTCAGCTTGACAAAGCTGGACAAGCAATTTTTTCCCTAAGCAAAGCATGATTGCTTCTTTGTTTAAATCCCTCTGTAACTAGAAATTAATGCTGGGTGATGCAGCCAGCGTTTGGAGGCTCATTTTGTCCAAAGCCTGCCTGAAGTCTGTAATGAATGGAATTATCTAAGAACATAATTCCTCTCAAAATAATCAGCAGTACCAAGCAACCTCCATTCTTTCTCCTGATGAGATGACCCCACCCTGGATGTGCACAAGACATTTTTCTCTCAGGCCACTCCTGCTGATGACTCCTTGTATTGCTTTCCACAAGCTGGTTTCCTCCTCCACAGCATCTCCAGCTGCTGAAGAGCTCTGAGCCTGGCCAGCCTCCCGTCAGTGCCCCATTAGTCACTGAGGGCTGGAGCAGGAGTTCACGGAATCCCATGGCATCAGCACACCAAGAATGTCACACAAACAGGTCCTTCCACCTCCCAGATAAATGCAGGTCACTGCACTCGGGTTTCAGCCAAGCTGATGGAAACCCTCCAAGGAAGTTCTCTGCTCTCGGGTGTCACGACTGAGCTCGGCCAAAACCACCCCTCTGCCCAATAACCAAGGGAACGAAGGAATTTATGCTCCTCGTTCTACAAAACCACTCTTCTTTACAGAGCCCAACTGCCCTGCCATGAGAAATCCTGACAACGCTCCCTTAGTTCAAAGCAGACTGTCTGTCATATCCTACACTTAATACACACACATACACACAAATCATACTCTAAAGCCACGTTCTTGTTTTTAAGCTGTTGTTCACTGCTATTTTGCAAGCTCTACAGCACATCCTCCTTGAGTTAGCAGCATTTCAATGATTATGTTGTTAGAATTTAGAACTAGGAACATCAAACTCCGCCTCTGAGCCATTGCAGCCCTGGAGGAGCCCAGCACTGCTATCTGCTGTGCAGTTACATCTCATTGAGCAGCTTAAATGGTCAAACAGATCAGGCTAACACATGAACTTGCATTATTTACTGTGCAGCATGAAACACCCTGCAGACTCTACGGTACATCCCTACCTTGGGAACAAAGCCAGCTTCACACAGACTCTGAATCCATCCTCTCCTGAGAATTACAGAATTTGGGAAGTGCTCCTTTCTTAGGATTCCCTTTGACACAGCCCATTGTTTCCTAGTCTCTTTTCAGTAACTCAACAGAACACAGACTAAGGTACTAAAATACTAAAATGCTCACAGGTGGGGTACCATCACCCCCCCAAAGCTGTACTAACACTAAAATCAAACTGGGAGCCATCCACACCCATGTGAACTCTCCCCAGTTTACACCAGCACATTCCTGCCTGTGAGCCTTTCAGAACTGGGGCTCCTTGATGCCAACCAGGGAGTGGGGTTTGGGTTGGTTTTTCTTTTGGTTTTTTGTTTGTTTGTTGTTGTTTTGTGTTTTTAAGTGGACGATGGGCATAAAAATCTTGCCCAGTGACACAGAACACCTATTCCTGGACCAATAAGGAAAACAGATACACCGGGGAAATTCCAATATTCACCACAAACAAGACCACCACAATGAACATTAAACTGATGAACTGTGCTGTCGACACTTGGTTACCTGCTTGTGAGCGTGGTCGTAGGAGTTGATGTGGTTGTCAAACTCTTGGTGCTTCTGATACTGCTTGTCACAGAGTTCACAGTAGAAGTTTGCTCTGAGGTCTTCCAAAGCCTTAGCAATGGCCTTTTCTTTATCAACATAATCCTGAAAAATTAACAAAAAATGCTTCTGTCAAGTGTCCTGTAAAACAGACTGCAAGATTATGTCCTTTAAGGAAAATAGTCCTTATGAAAAACTTAGTGTACATTGATTATATTTACTGCAGATCACTGAGGCTGGAAAACACCTCCAAGGTTCATCGAGTACAACCCGTGCCCAATCCCCACCCTGTCCCCAGCCCAGAGCACTGAGTGCCACCTCCAGGCATTCCTTGGGCACCTCCAGCGGTGGGGACTCCAACACCCCTCCCTGGGCAGAACCTCCCAAGGCCTGACCACCCTCTCCA
>VZTX01016968.1:9082-27811 GCA_013400915.1 Pardalotus punctatus
GAGGGAGAGAGGGAAAGACTGTAAAATTTTCTTCAATGGAGTTGACAGAAAAAAGGTGAAAGTTCAGAAGAGCCTGCACTAGATGATTTAAGGTTGAAGAGGTAGGTTAGAGCTGCAAACAAAGACTGGGTTTCTTGTGCAAGTTTGGTTTAGACTAGGAGGAGACAGGATTTTGTTCACTCTGAAGGTGACAGAGGCTCCTGAAAGGGAAGTAGTCTTTCATAAAGTAAAAAGATTTGCTAACCAACAGAAGTTGCCCAGTCCAGACAGAAGATAAAATTTTCTGAATTGCTGGCTCAGTGAATAAACCTGGCACAAGAAGTTTCCCCTCCTTTTCTGTGGAGACATGTCCACTTCAGCTTCACTGAACTGTACCTTGCAGCCTTTTTATAGAAGCCAATTGGAAGTGGTTGTGTTTAGCTGAGGAGCAGTGCTCAGCGGCCTGAGCTCAGGCAAAGGATGAAGCAAACTCTTGTCAGTCCCAGGCTCTGACCAGGACATGGTATTAGGCAAAACATATTAAAAACAGTCTGGGCAGAGTAAGAGCATGCACTAGGACAGTATCATTAAAAAAAATAATGTAAAGAAAATTTTCAAAAATAATAATCTCTTTTTTTCTTAAAACATCCAAGTATTTGTATCAAAAAACTTTAAATTGACTTTGCTGCTGAGGCTGGCATCACACAAATGGTGACCTAAGATGTACAGTGGGAGGACTGATAATATTATGCTGCTGAAATTTATGATTCTGTTTCAACAATGTCCATTAAAACAAAACAAAACAGAACCCTCAGGCAGAACAGAATGTGGAGCTTGTGTTAGACAAACACATAAACATATCACATGGGGCTACACATGCTCTGGCAAACAGCACAGGCCAAGGAAATGCCCAGCATTCACGAAGCAATACAGCTGTAAAGGATTACAGCACTATGTAACAGAGTATACAACACCACCAGGTGGACAAAGGCAATGGCAACAACGCTTGCTGTGAGGTTAGAGGAACTTTTCCAGTAGCCTGCAAGCAAATAAATTCATGCATGTCCAACTGACTGCAGGAAAATGTGCAAATGTGGTGCCAGAAATACTGGTAATAGTACTGAGGAGGAGCTGTGGAAATAGAGGTGAAAGCTAAAGCCAACATTCATGAAACTAATGATATGAGTTTAAAAAAAGAATAAACCCAAGTACAATGCAATCTGTTCTAGCACTCTCTGGACATACACTGGTAGTTAGAAAGCTGTTCATATGCTTTTCAAACCGTGCATATTATTGTTCATTACTGCTCTTAGCTTGCTTGGAAAGGAGTAGGCAAGGTATTTTTGGAAGGTGTCACAGGAAGCAGGCAGCACCAGGCTGGTGTTGAGGGGGTAAGGGCTGAGGGGTGTGCTGTGTTACAGCAAGCCATCCAGCTGAAATCCGTACTCTGAACAAAAAGCTCTCTGGCTCCAGGTGATTGCTGAAAAGTATACAGCTCTCCTCAGCCATGCCTGAGGAGAGCAAAGGAAACCCAAAAGAGCCTCTTTCTAGAAAACAAAGGGTGGTTTTCCTAATTAAGAAAAGAGGCAGAGGATATATTTGTAGGAATAGATCTAGATTTCCCAGGAGATTTGAACAATCTCTGCAAACTGACCCACTTCTCATAACAATATTTCTGTTGCATCTCTGGTCATCCACATAAACAGCAGAGGTTACCTCTAGAGCAGTAAACTCAGGGTTTGATTCAGATGTGCTGCCAAGGTATTCCTGCATTTAGGAATTAGGAAGAGGAATATGCAGGACCTCTTTCACCTGGCAGAGAGGGCCTGCACACACAGCAGATTTATATCCTAGGTGAAATATATCCAAGGTAATCACAGCATGAAACTGAAAATCTGATAGGCCATCTTGCTTTGGGCACTGATAATTCAAAGAGTTTCCAGGTCCACTGCTTAAAAAAAATCATTAAGAAAGCCATAAATGAGATAATGTTAGCTAGCTGATATTTTCCTCTGCTTGAACAATTATATTCCTATAATTATATAGGAATAACATTTTCTTCTTTGCCTAATAAATGGCTAATTTTCTTGAGACAGTTTATGCATTAGTGTCTCAAAATTGTCCCTGGGTTTGTTGACCAACAATCATTTTAACTTAGAGAAAAATAATCAATCCCTCTTTTCTCTCGTCCCCATATTAGCAAGTTTCCATTTTCCACTTAGAAACATTTTTAAAGTAGCTGCTGTAAGAGAAACAAAACAACCAGTAGCTTTTAAACTTAAATTTCCAGCTACTACAGTATTCTCTGGAGTGCTTCTATTCTGTGGTTTTGAATGCCTTTCACATAGCAGAGATTAGTTACTGAACAGTGACTCACCAGGACACTTGGCTGCAGTGTGTTGGATTTTGTAATGGGAAGGGAGATGAAGACATGATGTGAAGTCTTGTTTTTTGCTTTTGCTTTATGCAATGACCCTCACTCTGCAAAATTTCACACATGATGTCTTTAAATGGGAGAACTATACCTTATGCTAAATGCAGAGATATCACCATAGTCAGTCATCAAAACTTTGTAGGATGAGCCTAAGAATGAATGATTTTCTCTAAAATAAGTTATGCAAGGAAGATCAGTTTCATACCTGAGGAGATAATGGCTCTCTGTGTCCATAGCAGACACCCAGACAGATGCAAACAAAATGTTTACCCTCTCAGCTCATACAGAGAGCTCTCTGTGAGGGGGGCTGACTCCAGGAAAAGCAGAGGGATGCTTACAATCCATGTGCCACACAGATGCCCCACAGGATCACTCTCAATATTGGCCAGTTTTTGGCACTGGTGAGACAGGAAGCTCCTTGCTTCCTGTCTTTCCAGCTGCCACTGAAGTCATTTACACAAGCCAAGGCTGCACAGGAAGGTGTGTTTAGCCCTTGCACAAGGACATGTTTTCCATACTTCATTTTTGCACACATTTCTTGCAGGCCTCCAACAGTGCTGAGTGGGTGGAAAGGAGGTAGTAATCAATAACTGCTTTGCACCAAAATAAATGTGTTCATGTCAGTCCCATTTAGCAAGGGCACAGAACCACACTGCTACATTCTTTCTCCCCTCCAGTGACTCTCTGATTTTCTAGGGACAAAGAGAATTTATTCCTTGGCTCTTCTATATTTAGGGTACTTAGAGATATAGCAAACTGAAGCAGCCTCCAAGAAAGCTTTCATTTTCTGTTGTATTTATCAAAGAAATAAAAAACTGCCAATGCAACACCAATTTTTCCAGAGAAGAAATTAACTGCTCAGACAGATCTACTTCTGTTAATAGGAGGTAAGCAGGGCTTGATCTTTAATTCAGTCAGGAAATCTGATGAAGAAAGACATGCAAGGCCTATCTTCCACTCCGCCAATATCCATTTAGTGTACACATATGTGTATATTTGGATTATTCATGACCTTCTGAAGTTTATAAGTGATTTTTCATTGGCCTGAAGGCAGATTTTTCTTTCTGCATATAACATTCACCAGCAGAACTGTTGTGACCAAGATCATGGGTTAAAATCTGTGGCCTGTGCAATAATGCAAATAGTTTACAATCCACTTACATGTAAAAATTTCCACAGAGCATTTCCCTGACAGCGGCAAATATCTGAACCACACCAGAGCCCTACTGATGTCTGCTTCCTTTCTGTTGCAAGGAATATTAGAGAAGTCCAGGAAAATAGGAAGAGGCACTCATGATTGTTCACTAACACAGAACCCTTTGAGGACCATTTGTTATTTGCTTGAAGGACGATTGAGTCTGAGAACTAGGAAGCCACACTTGGTCTATAATACAACTAGTCAAGAATTTTCCAATAAAATTGAGGATTGAGAGGCTTTTTGAAACAAAAAGAGAAATTGATTTTGGCATCTTTTATTAGTTTACAGTTCCCAACAGAAGAGTTTCACATTAGGCGTACAAGTGATACATCAACCCATATGTGCCTGTCCAAATTATTTATTTTCTGCTAGGATACATAGTTCCTACAAAGCTGCTGTAACATAGAAGTAGGGTTTTACTGCTGCTTGTAATCTACTTGCAGTCACAGGGTGGCAAATGAGTCCTGGCAGCCAAACCAAGAAGCAGGCTTCATGAACAAGACCAAAGGATACATTTCTTATAAAGTAAGAACTTGATCCAAAATGCATGTTAGCATCAAGCCAAGATAAAGCCTAAAATTCCCTTCGGTCTTGGCACAGAGCTGAAATCTGATAAATAGTCCCACAATATAAAGCACTTTCCTTCCTGTGCCAATGTCCCTGACTCAGGGCAGATGGCAGAGCCAGAAGTCACAATGAGCTGAGGATTGTCAAACAAGTGAAAACACAAGAGTGATTTCTATGTGAATCATCTCAGGGAAGTGGCAGTGCCTGAAGCTCCAGAAGCTCCAGACATTATCAAGGTTACAGTGGGATCAGGCATCATGTAATGCACTAAATGACTGTCTTTACAGATGCAAGCTGCTGAGAAAGAAACAGAAATTCCTTAAGCCCTTGTAAGACAATATCTGGGTAAACATCACTTGAAGAGGCATAAGCTCAAGTGTTTTGCCTTGAAACTGCAACAAGCCTTGGGATAAACTGCACATGTAAATGGGCCATCACCTTAAACTTTCAGCATCAATATTTAACCTGTTCTGCAGGTACAGCAAAAGGCATAAGTCAGTGCTGACATAAAAGCCCCCAAACCAGTGAGCTGTTGCTCATTTAACAGGCTTAAACCATGAGAGATCTTAGGTCTACATGGAATAATTGACTGTATCTTAAAGACATATCTTCAATGAATAGATGTGAGTTCAAGATCTATCTTAGTTAATACAAAATTACAGACATGCCCCTTTCTTTGGTCTACTTTAGAAAGAAATCTGGCTGGTGAGGAAACATAGCACCAGTGCTCAGCAGCTTAGAAAAATGACCGCAAATATTTTAAGAGACTGTGTCCAGAGCACACACATTACTGCAGAACACATCCTTTCAGTACAGTGCTTTTCAAGAAGGCGTTGAAGCCATCTTCATTAGAAAAATAGACTTAGTACAGTTTATGGTTGGGAAGCTAGTCACACTTTGCATTGGCCTAGGACGTGATGACATATATCCACAGAGGGCTTTCTGGAGGATCAAGAACAGAGTTCAAAATTTCTTGAACTTCCAGCTACACAAGGTGGACCTTAATTTATTATTTCTTTACACTTTTTTACTTGAACTTACATAAATCCTCAGACATGTTCATTAGCAAGTTCAATCCTCAGCAAGTTCATTAAATAAGTACTAGGTACTAACTGAGCATGTTATGAACTTCAAATTACTTAGAAGACTGATAAAATGTTCTTATTCTTATAATGTCAGTGTTTGTGCTACTGTACACTCTGTTCTTTTAATGGTTCATATAAGATCCAGTTCTTCCCATTAGGAACCTTGTGTTGAAGTCTTCTTTTCCTGCAGCCCACAAAAAAAAAGAGAAAAGAAGGTTGGCAAATTAATTAAAATGAAATATGAATAATTCTACTTTGCCACAAACCAAGCCATGAGAAATGGGCTAAATCTAGGCTCCAGCAAGGCAACAAGTTTACCTTACAGGATTTAATTACTGAGGGGCATCAAACAGACCCACCACCTACTTTGATGCCAAAAGTGGAGCAGAGTGGCAAGTCCTATAAAAGGTAGGATGTTTGTATATCCTGAGAGCAGCAGACTCATGCAGAGCTGCTCCTCTGCTTGTCCATCCTAGCACACCTGTGATGGGTGGCTACAGAGTGCAGTCCAGCCCCTGGTGGGCTCCCAACTTGCTCTGCACCCCAAGGAACCTTGAGCTGGCTCAGAGCAGGGTGCACTGTCCAGCTGCACTCTCTAGGATATACATACTTCTACTAGAAAATATATGTTAGAAACCAAAACCAAACACAATTGGCTTCATTGCAGGAATTCCTCAGTGCTAGCACATATTATCACTGACTGAAGTGAAAAAGATTCAAAGTTGTTAAACTCATCGTACTGTCATAAGCAAAAATAAATGTCTCCAAGTGCTAGCTGCTTGAAACTGAGGACTGACTGGAGATAGCAGGTGTCCTTATGATCCTTTTCTCATTGATTTTGGTGGGTATTTTTCCATTAAATGTAGTGGGTGCAAGAGCAGGTAACTGAAGAGGAAATTGCTTGACATATGCAATACTGGTTCAGCAAAGTATTAAATAGTTACTGTAGTGGGAAGGAGTTACTGTTTCCTTTAAGTGTATTTGACTGTTGTTTGGATTTTTGCACAAGCTTGTACTTTTTTAATATTCACTTCTCTTACCTCAGAGAATATTACTGAAAAGTAAATTTTGATCGTCAAATGAGAGACTTTGAAAAAAAATTACATTCCAAAACTGACAGTTCTGCAGATTTCTAACAGCATGTTCCTGATTAATGAAGTAGGAAATGACAAATCACTAGCCTTGCCTGTACTGGATATACTTTTGCCTTTGCTCTTGAGAAGAACTTTTCCAGCTGCAGCAGTAAAGTAGGAAACTCTCACATGCAGCACACAGTAATGCACTACAGGGAGAAGGGGCTGTCTTTCCTACTGAAAATAATGTGACTCATGTATGAGTGCAATCATTTTTCCCTACCATCAATGGCTAAATGGGTCTTGCAGATCCACTTTACAAACAGATTCCTGCAAGATGTGATTGTAAATAATACATACCCCAAACAATAAGCTTGTAATGTCAGTTTAAGCTCAAGCAAAGATGACTTGGATAGCCAAATAGACTCCAAGTAAAAGACAGCCCAGGTCTCACTCATCTTGTGCCTGTTCAGTGTGACTTTTTCCTTTCACTTTCTTGGGAAGTCTGGCTAAAAAGGAGTAGGAGAAATTTTACCTGTGTGGTCTCTATAACCCAAAAAGAGAAAATGTGTGGGAGAGAGGAGCTGAGCTCCACAATCCAGAAGTCAGGGCTTTGACATTTGGAGGTTTTTGCCATCTCTTGAAACTTGCAGCTGGAGTGGGTTATGGAGACCACAGATGGCCACAGTTCACATAGGAATCCGTCATATCTTGGTAAACCAGGTCCTTAAAGAGGCGTTACAGGAAACAGAGAGCAGTGTAACTTTTCACATCCCTAACTGAACAACAGAGGATGGTGGGGAAGACAAAGGGAAGGAAGCATGGAAAAAGGTAAAACTCCCACATTTCAAGGAGCCATGGACAGTGAAATCTGGCTAATCTCCTCCTGCCTTCTTGTGGAGGAACTCAGCAAAAGGTGCAAATGGCATCTCCAGTGAGGGTGGCAGTTTTGCTGTCTTAGGAGTGGGGTAAATAACCATACATGAGAGATACACACTCTGCTCCTGCCCCAGAAACACTGTCCCATCCAAGGCTGGGTCCTTGTTGCAGGGGATCATGTAGATTTCCCATGAATGTGACCTCAGGGGTGCAGAGGCAGACCAGACAAAGACAAGGGTGTGAATTTCCTCTCAGTATGAAGAAGCCAAAACTTTTGCCTTCAGACCTATTCCTTTAGCAAGTCTTTTCAGTGGCAGATGTGCCAGGATGTAATGAAAGAAGTTCGCTGCATGCATCTCTGTCTGCTTTACCATGTAATGTGTAGTAAAAAGAGGCTTAGGGAGGATATTCTGCAGCTGCAAAACCAAATTTGTTGCATAAGAGGGGAAGATTGGTATCAGAAGAGCAAAATCCATTTTTTCTGGTCTACTGGCATGCCTTGAACTGACTCAGGGCATCTGCAGTGAAGTCTTGGTGAGAATATTTTCTGGATGAGAGGAAGCCATATAGTTTTTGCATAATTTTTCAAAAAGCTGCCAGGAAAATTTCAGACATATTTTTGGATTTTTCATTCCTTTTGACTTTCTTACAAACCACATTGAGAATACACACAGCCTTCCCCTTAGATGCCATAGATGGCCATCTAAACCCTTTAACTGCTACTGGCCTGAGGAAGTTTACAGAGGAACAGTACACCTGTCCATATTGAAGCCCAGGTCCAGTTTCCTGACACTCAAAAAATACTGATACAAAGTCCTGGACAGCACAGTTGCAGACTAGTTAATTATATTGGCTGTCATCCATTGTTTTATGAGGTGGTTTCAACCAGCAGTAGATTCTACAAAAGCTGGTAAAATCTGCCTAAAACCTCTTTTTTCTATGGTAATCACCCAATGCTCGTGCACTGCCTATTGATACAAATGGGACTAGAACAGCAGTATTAGAGAAAGTTCAAATATAAGAGCTGGATCCACCTTCAAACACACCTGATTTAGATGACACTGGGATACATAAATTTGAGTAATTTACCCCCAGGAATAATGGCTACTTTCTGGTTTTTTTACCATGTCACTCTTGGTGATTAATCACACTCAGGAATTTATTCAAATTGATTTTTTAAATTCAACTAATTCTGTTAAAAGATGTGAGAATAAAATTATCACCTCCCTTCCCCTGATGTGCTTGGGCACATGAGTGAAACACAACAGGAATGTTATCCGACAAACTAAAATAAAGACATTAAAATTCTAAAGTAATTTTTCTGTTTTCACAGCCATGACTTTCCCTCTATTAAATGTGACTGTGTATTTCACAGAGAAGAAGGAGAGTTTCCTGACATTTCTAGGGATGTACTTTTCATCTGGATCTAAGGGAACCGAACAGCACGTAATGTTCATACAATCAGACCACAGCCTGATTTCATTGCTCAGAAGGTTTGGGTGCTACATGTCTTTGTTTCCAGGCCTATACACAGATACCGAAGGCACGTCACAATTACAGATGTCTCCTATGCCTGGACACTGACAACTTTCAATGATGGTTACTCTTTTAAAACACAAGAACAAGATTTGATTTTGACAAGATGCTAGGAAGTCCAATTAAAACCTTTATGACTGTGGATTTTCACTGTTTCTTTTGTTGTTTCTATATTTGTCCCCTTCTAAAACTAATTATTTTGTTTGTTTTTTTATTATTACCCCTCTAAAGTCTCCTGCAGTCCCCAAAACCACAAGCTGTAAATTAGGAGATTAATCTCAGAGGGTATTTCTAAAGAAACCAAGGTGTGCAAAGAAATTGAGATCTCAGAGAGAGGTTCTCTTTGTGCTCATAGATTAATGGAGATTTACATTCCTTAGAGCAAAGAAACTTCACCGGGTTTTAGCCAGTGGATGACCTCTTGTAAGAAGATATTATATTACTTTCCCATCCATACCTATGATGGTAACTACATGTCTTACCAAAAGAAATCTTTCCTTGCAATAGTTCTCAGAAGTGCTAAACCATGTCCTATGGACCACATGGCATAGAGCAAGAAAATATTGTCTGTCACAGAGTGTTTCTCCTGCTTCCTAATACTTCTTGTGGCTGTTGACTTGACATTTCCAAAAATATATGGTGCTGTAAAATGCCTTTTCAAACACATAGTACAACACAGTCATTTCTGAACATTGATGTTGGTCATCTTTGTTTTGAAGGAAAGTTGACTGCACTTTGGCAACTGAACAAATTCAGCTCAGATGAGAGAAACTTCTGCGTCCTCTCTCTTGTACAAAATTCTCTAAAAACATTACTAGTAATTGCAACAAGTCCAGGATTGATCAGTACTACTGCAGTCACTACTTCATATCATACTTTCTTTCACAAGTAAACAACTGGCAAGGTTCAATTTTCATTTACAGATTTCGACTAAATTTGTTTGCACTACTTTTCCTGATGTTTTATCTCTCGATGAATACCAAACACTTGGAAGAGTTGTAAAACACACTTGAGTAAGTCAGGATTTATTTGATCACTTTATAAAAAATTAAGTTCTTTTCCTGGTTCAGGAAAAATTATGTAAATAAAAAATATTCTATATTTATATCTAAATAATGTAAATTAGATAATTCAGTGGCAATAGCTATAGAGACTTGTTGGGATGTTAAAGAATTCTCTTTCTTTCATGGTGCAACTAAATTGTTGCCCCTCTTATTCATTAAACCCATAGACGATATAGGGTTATCTTCCTTTTTTGATGATGAGGACATCCCACAGCAAAGCACAAATAAGCTGTATAAAGCATTGCTGCATAGCAATACAGGATTATTTCCCTAAATTTAACAATATTTTTAATTACTAAAAAATACTTGTTGAGGTGGTTTCTACCACCGAGAAGTCCAAAGCCAGCAGAAGCACGCTGGTGGGACAGTTAAATCCCCCTGGATGATTCTTGTATGGTTTGCCCCAAAACCATGGTAACCTTTGTATGTTAATCCTTCTATGCTGGTTGGTTTCAACACGATCCCTCCTTCCACCTCTCCCTTCTCCCCATTGGATTGTTGTATCTCCCCACTTTCCCTTCTGCCCTACTGATCCAAAAGGTTATATCTCGGTGCCCCCAGTGACCAGCACTTCCTCTTGCCCCGGGACCTTTTTGAGAATAAACCTTTGGAATTCCAAGCGACTGAGCCCTCTGAGTTAGTACCCTGGGAACGTGTGAGCCATCCAGCTCTTGGGTGTGTGTGTTTGTGCTTTCCAGCAGCGTGAGTGAGAAAAAGGTCTCCTTGCACAGTATAAAGTTGTACTGGACAGAGTGGTCTCATATCAGAGACCCGCACAGTATACGCAGGGACCTATTCCACCCCACCACTGTGCAGCACGAATACTGGCAATTCAGGAAAGAGAATTTTTCACCTTGCCACATATCAGCAACAGCTTGTGAAACAGCAATTTGAGCTCCTCATTTTGCTGGTTTGTCTCACCCTTCTCCTGCACCTAGAAAAGTGAGGTCAGACTTTGTAGTACAGATTCATCTGCAAAGTCTGCCAAAAATGAGACTTATTCACATCTGGTAATTTTGTCTTGGTTTCCTGAATAGAAATTTGTTCCAGTGAATTGATTGAGACCATCAAAAGATTTCATAAGGGCCATGATATGAATCAGGTAGACACTGTGTCACTGATGAGATTATAGAATTAAAATAGGTAACTAGTTATTACAGATTCCCATAACTATCCAGTCCCAAAACAAGCACACAACTAACACCCAAGAATTTTTTTTACCAAAGTATCTTAAAAATTAGTCTCAACCAGCTCTTCACTGATTCAGTTTCTGTAGTATTTTGCAGAAGATATGGATATAAATTAATTCAGGCATTGCAATCAAACTAAATATTAATGAGTGGTATCATCACACATACAATACAACATTGAAGCACCTATAAATTATCAAGTCATTACTTTATACTAGTTCACAGAGCATCAGAGAATTTCTGCCATTTGCAGACATTATTTTGGCATGAAAGCTACCAGAATGTAAGCCAGAAGCATGTCCTCTGGAAAGATCTTAACCTGACAGAAATCTACACATTACAGTACAAGCAAAATAGTACTAAAATGCAATAGCTTTTCCCTTTACTTCAAGTATTTCCAGATAAATAAGAAGGCCAGGGAAAAGTCCAGCATCCTTTAGGTTTGTAAAAGGAATTGGACTGCCAGTCAAGCACCAGCTACTCACCTGAAGTGAAGATGAAAGAAGTACTTCTGTATTGTACAAAATGTGTTTCTCTCTATCCTTCCCAGACACTCAGCTCTTTAATGAAGTGCTGTAGGAAGAACAGACACATGCCTGCTTTTATAATGTCAAATTGGGCTTCCTGTTTTAGCTTTCTCTTACTTTTCTGGAGAATCTTTCCATCCGTAGTGAAGCTGTGTGTATTTTGCTGCTCTGTGTCAAGAGAAAATTACTGAGACCAAACAAGTTCATATTAATGAGCCATGGAAGACAAATACAACATCAATTATTTCAAGAAAAAGAATAGTTTTGCTTTCTAGAGCCAGCAGGCAGAGAGATGTGAATTAGTAGTCCCTGGAGTATATTAAACTTTTATTTCTGAAATTAAAAAAATCTTCAAGGATTATATCATAAAACAAGTAAGTGCATAATTGTACACATAATGACCCACATATCCATATCTCAATATGTGGAGTAATTCAACCCTAACATGTCTGGGATCTTCTGTCTTTCCAGTTCAGAAAAGAAAAGGCTGCAATGTTATTGTTTTTTTCTCATACTTTTACATTTCTGCCTTCTGTATCCATAGACAGCTTCTTCCTCCTTGCAGTTCTCCCTCATCAACTTCAAAGTTAGAAATAAAAATATAAGGAAATTCCTGTCACTGATAACGAGTACATACCAAAGATGACAAAAGAGGGTCCTAAATCAATGAGGAACATGAGAATGCAGCAGAAAGAGCAAGCACTGTGTGTTGGTATGAACCCTTAAGAAAGGGATTGGGAAGTCCCAGCCAAGTGACCTGTTCTAGACACAAAGCAAGGCTGCTTTTCCTCTGAATGTCTCTCATGTCCACCACAATCAGATGTCTGTCTTGTAATATCCTGCTAGATTTGAGTTCTTCAAATAGCTGAGACTATGGAGACATAGCTACAGATTACAGCCTAGACGTAGGCTAGTCCCAGGCATAACGCTGCAGGCTGTTTTTTCGGACAAGACAGCCGAAATAATAGACCTCTCTCTCTCACTGGGAGAGTTTGCGTTTTTTCCTAGAAAAAAGGTTGTTTTCTAGAAATAAAGGTAAGTAGTCATTTCACAGTTTTGCTTGTGTCTTCTCTTTTAGGGGATTCTTTATCTAAATAACAACCTATCTCTATAAATTGGAAACTGGCATGGCCCTATGGCATCAGTCCCCTCAGGTGGCACTCTGGCCCTGGAAGAAAATCAACGTTTGGATGAAGGATTCACTCAGGTTAAGATGGTACATTGACAGTGGTGGTTAATAAGCAGCAAAGGAGTTTACTAGGAATTTAATGCCACATCTGTGAAAGTTAGCAAATAATCTCATCTCCTTGTAACCTGTGTTGGGCCGGGTATAAGTGTGCTCTGCACTACGTCAGTGAGGGTTTGTTGTGCGTTAAATATCATCCAGGTTTCTACCCTACAGATATTAAAATGGGCATTACTAATGTGACACAGACATTAGTTGGATGGTTGGCAAAAAAAAAAGTGTTTGGGAGAGAGCCTCTGAAGGCCCTCATGGAAGCTGTGAAACCTCTACCAGAAAATTGCATATCAAATTAGACCACTGGCTTGTTTGCAATATAATTAGCAGATACTTATCAAGGAGAGGATTAGCCAGCCAGACTCTAGTCCTGGACAGGAAAAGGGATAGAGTCTAAAACATCCTTCAGGAATGTATGAGTCTTGCTATTCACTGAAAGGCCTTTTTTTTCTGATCATGTTCTAATTTGGAAAAATTCAGTATCTGAATAGGTCTACAGCCAAAATCAGGGCTTTGCCTTTGCTGAAGTCAATGGAATAGCTGTTAAATGAAATCTAAAATGTTGAAAAATCCTTTTTCTTATTATTCTGAACTAGAAAATTGAAGTTTCAGTGTTCAAAGTGATTTGAAGTAACCTGCTGAAAAGCAAATAAAAGGCATACTCAAAAGCAAGCAGAAGGCTCCATTTCTATGGAGATAAAATCTCTCTTGATAAAACACCTCGTTGTCATAATCTATTGATAGCATCTTATATACTAAGAAAATACATTAAGTATTTGCAGGTGTTTGAAATGTATTTTAGTGATGCTCTCTTTAGCTCTGAGTCTGCCTTTCAGAAATACAGATTAATTTGCAATGTTCCTTGCTCTATCTCAAAATTCATGTTTTCCTGTGGCTCACATCTAAGTTCCTTGGTATCAGGTCATTATCACTCCTCACCAGCAGTTTAACTACTGTGTCATGGAAAAAGAAAAGTAAATATTGAGCTCTTCTTACATCAGGGATACAAAGTCAAGTCACAAAAACTTACTCCAGAAGCCCTAGTCACAGCTGTACAGACATATTCAAAGCAATGGAACAGCATGGATGTCACTGTGACAGATGCTTCATCTCCCCACACACCTCCGCAAGTTACATAAAGCGACTGGATTGCTCAGAATTACTTCAGAGCAAGTCCTTTCACACCAACACAACAAAGCACAGTGCAATGCTAAAGTGCCTCTAAACAAGTAACCCAACCCCACCCAGCCTTGTTGGCTGAGTCCTGACTGTAAAAGCCCTCAAGGACACAGAAAGTAACTGGCTGTATTCAAAGCAAGGGATCGGATAGGACAATGGACAGAACAAAATTAATAACAGCCCTTATCTTTTCACCTACATAGCAAATCAGGGAGATAAAGGTTTTTAGACATAGCAATATTTGCTGAGATCTGAAACAAATAATCATGTAGGTCAGCTTGGAGACAGCAAGAGTGTCATTTTAGTTTGTACCAAGAGAAAAAATAAGCAAAGTGACAGCAAGACACACACAGAAAAACCCAGTCAGGGGTGATGGATCCTGGCTGAATGGAACAAAATAGAACAAGGAAAGAAATGGGCTTAGACAACTGTAGCAAAAGCAGTTGCACATTTTAACTTTCCTGTGACAATCTGGTCATAAGCCAAGGACAGCCACAACAGCCATGACTATATATTGAACAAGTTATTTTTCTCATTCTGACAAGATTCAACATCAATCCAGCTATATATATTTCCCATGTGGTTGGTTGTGAGAATGCCATGAACAAGCCTGAACAACAGATTAACAGAGGACAAAAAAATTAAAGAGCATTACTGCTATGACTGGAGAGCAGATTTTGAGCTTTAAGTTTAGATAGCTTGCAAGGTCTGGCATGATTAAGCAATATTTGATGCATAATGCAGTATCATAATTCTGGTACCCATTAATCAAAGGCATTATGGCCTTAACTGAAAAGTCCTTAAACTCAATAAGGAGAAAGAAAGCAAGAAAGCAAGAAAGCAAGAAAGCAAGAAAGCAAGAAAGCAAGAAAGCAAGCAAGAAAGCAAGAAAGCAAGAAAGCAAGAAAGCAAGCAAGAAAGCAAGCAAGAAAGCAAGCAAGAAAGGAAGGAAGGAAGGAAGGAAGGAAGGAAGGAAGGAAGGAAGGAAAGAAAGAAAGAAAGAAAGAAAGAAAGAAAGAAAGAAAGAAAGAAAGAAAGAAAGAAAGAAAGAAAGAAAGAAAGAAAGAAAGAAAGAAAGAAAGAAAATAAATAAAAAGAAGAAAAGAGGAAAAAAAAGAGAGAGACTGGAAAAAGTGAAGTTGAATCAGCTTTGAGTTACTACTTGACTTTTTTGGTTTGGGTTTGGTCTATAATATCTGGGCACATGTTTTGAAGAGACAAAGCCAAAGATAACGCAGTGTGAATGACCATAAAATCCAGGTCGTGCCTCAGAACAGGTGCAAGGATGGAAAGAGGTCACCAGCCTTCTGCAGAACCAAGGCACATCTGTCTCTTTATCATGTTGCATCCTTGCTTTTCTTACAAAGCTGAACTGAAGGGAGGTCATAGGGAATAGTCAGGAAAGAACACTTCCAGCCTAACCAGAGCCCAGAGGAGCAAAGGCAGTTTTGGAAGCAGGACCAATTGCCACTGTACTCAGGTTTTTGGAATATTTCAATTCCACTTATCTCCAGGCTCGCTGCTGTAGCACAGTCACTGTGCTGTTATAACGCTGTGCCTTGTTGATCTTGGATAAGGTAGCTGGTGAGACCAGACTACAGGTGTAGTATTTAAACAATTGGGAAATCTGACCCTTAAAACCAATCCTCTTTTAAACTTTGTTTAAAAGGACACTAGGAAGGGTAAATTAGACTGGGAGAGGTCAGGCCAAGCATATGAATTACAGATAAACCTGTAGGGAATTACAAGGAAATTTACTCCTGCAAGCTTTTGGTGATAGCAGAAATCACAGGTCTTGCAGTGTACACAGAAATGTATTTGTTTCCTGTTTCTAATTCACACAACCATCTCCTGCCCCAAGAAACCTGGAGATAACTTGGCTTAGAAGGACTGAGGGGTAATGCACTTAAGAGTCCTTAACTGCCAAAATCCCTGCACTTGACAGGCAAGATAATCTCAGCTGAAACATTGCTCCATTACAGCAGGTACAGAAAAAATATATTTGCAACCTCAACAACAAGTATGTGGATAACTGATCTTTTTCCTTTTTCTGTCAATTAAAAAATTGAGGAAAGCATAGCAAGTTGAATAAAGCATAATATGGAAGATATTAAATGGGGTTTTTTGATGTAGAGATTTTTTTTTTTTTTAAATTCCATTGTTTTGATTTAAAGACCAAAGTGAAAGAATAATTTTGCTTAAAAATTTGGCCAAAAAATATCAATAAAAAACAGATGAATTCTTGAAATCTTTTGGTGCTGTCACATCCATCTCTTCCCATGTAGTCTCAGAAGAGATGTGTTTTGATTATACATACAATACCGAAATGCATATTTTCACCTTCTTGCTTTCCCCACACACATATCTGCACAGCTGCTGAAGTCCTTAACCAGTTAGTGTATGGCCCAGAAACTTTACTGACAACATTTTAAAGAAAAAAAATACATTTTTGCTACCACCACTCCTACCCCAAATCTGGAGTTAAGGCTGTAATTTTGAGAAATGCCTAAGCACTCTGCAGTGACTGTGTAATTCCATCAGGAAAAGGTTTGTCTGTGGGATAGGCTAGTACATCCATTTTTCGTCAGGCACAGCTAACAAAAAGCTTTATCAGAGGTGGTTCAGCAAACTGGAAACTCCAGCAGAATATCCAGTGCTGTGTTTCAGGAGACTTCTCTTGTGGAAAATATTCCACTTACCACACTTAGCATAATGACAAAATGGAAGCATGTAATGAACTGTAGGGTATTACCAAATTATACCAGGATTCAGCTGCAGCATAAGCTCTGTCAGTAAAAGCCAGCTGTCACACAAGTAATATCAGTGCAGCTACAGCATGTCTTCACTTGGTCAAGAGAAAACAAAACACCAGAGCAGATCAGGCACATTGACAGTTTAAATAATGGGCAGGAAAAGGCTTTTAGAGAAGATATTATGACTTTTATTTTTGAGAAGATAGGTAAAGAACACAGTATCTGAATTGAAAAAAGCTATGTTATCCTCCACAGTTCCTTGAGTTCATTTGATTTATATCCAATGGTTAGTTATGGACAGTAAGCCCTCTAGAAATAATGCAAAGACTCATGCACAAACTCAGAAAATAACTTTGCTATCTGAACGATTCCTTAATTATGTGTATATTCTCCATTTCAAATTTAATTATACTCCATTTTTTTCTAGCAGTATTTTTGCTGTTCAGCAGCACTGGTCTGAAAATATGGACCAGATATGGCTCACAGAAAGAAGCACTTCCATCCCTTTGTAAAACATGGATTGTGGGGGTGGGAGATGTTTAAGAATTTGCTTTTCTATTTACTTTGCATCCAAACTTCAAGGCTCATGGCAGAGCATCTGGTAACAGAAACTGAATTCAAGAATTGAATACAGCAAACTGGCAAATTGTTCCCTTTGAGAACATGAAAGCTGTGGAGAAAATTAATTTATAATTGCATTTGAATGCACATAAAATTTGTTATTAAATTCAAGAATAGGATTTGATAGTTAGAAGATAAAACCCCAAAATTTAACCTCAAATACAAAATAGCATTATAATTTGTACACAGTGTGCAACAATATAGCAATAACAGTTTTGAAGTCTGCAGTCACTCTTATTTATGTAAAAATACGTAAGCACAATGAATCAACAGCATTTAACTGCACAGGGTTCAGGTGTGTAGTGCTTTACTTTGAAGAACAAAAAAATATTCCATTTGGAGATGCAAAAGTTCAACAGCAACATCAAATGCTACAGCCCTCCAGACAAAGTCAAACATATTTTTAGAAGATTTCTGAATCAGGGAAGAACTAAAATGACTTTTAGCACCTTGTTTGAATTTAGTGCAATTTGTTTTGGAACAAAAAAATAAAATTAAAAAGCAATGCTTTTTAAGGTTCTAAATATAGAAGGCTTATTCCAGATGGAATATCAGCAAGCACAAAGTAATATATTGCATAAGTCTTCAAGAACAAAAAAAAAAGAACAAAAATTAATCCTGGCGGTTTGCTATTGACTTTGAGTAAATTGCTTTTTTTTACGCTTTGACCAAGAAGCAAATGGGTCTACACAGAGATTTACACCAAAGAATCTGTATTTGCCAGAATTCACAGTTTTTCACATTTCAGCCCCTTTTTGTTACTTAGACCATCTTAAGCTTCATTCAGTCAATTCAGATAAGCTGAAATCAAACAGCAGCTCTTAAAACCGAATTATAAAATGTCTGTGCAGACTTGCTGAGTTTTCTGCTCTAGTTAAAGATCATCCACCTAATGAAACCAGATTAAATGTGTGTATCCTACACAGGAGCAGACCCAGTTCTTAGGAGCAAGTGTTAAAAAAAAGTTTCAAATAAAATTTTCAGTAGCTATTTTCCTGTGAAATACTTGTTTAATTCAAAGTCTTTGGGACATAATCATAGAAAGGTGACAAAACTGTGAAAATATGAGTAGGACAAGAGGGAGCTCTTTGAGACATAATGGTGCTTGCCAAAAAGCCAATGGCACAGAGGTGCTGAATGTTGTAGCTCCTAACAACTTTAACATTTCATTCTGCAATGCAAAGGTCACATTAGTATTGGGGTTTGATATAACAGTTTAAACCCTCACTACTGCTGGAACCTGATAGTCTCCTTTTCATCAGTATTTCATTGCTGTCTGATTTTGAATAGTAGAAGCAAAAGTCTGCCATAAACTGTAAAAAAAAAAAGTAAAAGAAACAAGGATGTGCTAATTTAACATTGCATGGTTAATGCATTTCTTTTTCTGTAGCAGTGGTTCAAGCC
>VZTX01016970.1:0-55028 GCA_013400915.1 Pardalotus punctatus
GCAGGTGAGTGCGGACACCTCAGCCACGGCAGAACCCTCTCCGAACGCCGGCAGGCCCGGCCTCGGCCTGTGCGAGCCCGGCCCGCGGAGCGGGGGAGGCGGGGGAGTCGTGCGCTCCCATTGCCCGGCGCTGAGGGAGCCGGGCGGGAGGGGTGGAGGTGAGGGAGGCGATGGAAATTCGTGATTTCTGCGCCCCGCATGCACCTGCACTGCTCTGATCCGCTGTTTCTCCGCTGGGGCACTCTTAGAGAATAGTGCTTCCCTTGTATGTTATTTTATACCTCTAGAACTAGATACAACAGCATAAACATATTTATTATGGAAAATAAGTAAGAACTTACATTAATATTAAATTTTCTCCTTTTAAATTTTGACTAAGAGATCCTCTTCACAACAGGTCCAAGTAATAGCTGTATAAATGTATAATTATATTTTTACAGAGTGTGTGTGGCATGGTTCCCACTGATTCAGTTGGTGCTGTGTGTTGTATGTTCACGCAGATTTTGGCCAAGATTTTGTCCAGGAGCTTTTAGTTCATATATGGCAGAGATCTTTTGAAAACAAATTTAGTTTGTTCAGCAGAAGAACCAGCATCTTGGTGGGTACAAGCAAAAGTGTGCAGGTACAAGGAGAAAATAATTAAATAAAAGCAGTTTTCTTTCAGTGGGTGTGTTTCCAGCACCGAATTGTTTCCGGAAATGGGTTTAAAATAATATAAGGTTTAGCTGGGTTGTTATACGGTTTGTTTTTCTGCTGTAATCTTGTGGCAGAGGAGGGAGGGGACTGCTGTCACCTTCTTCAGTAGTGAGAGCTGGGATGAGCTGCTGCCCAAATCTGTCATGTGCCCCTTGTGCTGGGCCCTGTGGCCTCTGACTCAGGGGAGTAAGGAGGCTGGAAACTATTAGGTTTTTTTAGCTGGATTTGGCTGCAGCTGGTAGTGGATGAGTTAGGAAAGCAAAGCTGCCACTGGGGCTTTTCTTTTCGGTAACATCCTGTTGTGATAAGAGCTGAAACCTCAGTTGTACTTGGATCATGAGGAGAAAGTTATTTTATAAAATTAAGCAGCATCTGTAGTGTCTCGTGGAATTTGTGGAAGATAAAGGGTTGAGGGATTGCAGCTTTAACTAGAGATTGCAGCTTTAACTTGCTGTCTGTACCCCAGGAAAAAAGCAGAAACCATCCTTGGTTGATTTCATGCTGGGTAGGAAAAGCCTGACCAGTTTTGTTTCCCAACTTGATCTGGAAAACTTGTCGGTGTTTGGTGTCACTGATGTAAATCAAAATACGCCAGGAAGGTGCAGTTCAGGTATTCAGGGAGGAATGCCAGCAGGTGAGACAAGCAACACGATTCCATCAGTCAGAGCTGGAAATGAGCTGAAGTATTCATAAGTGAAATACAAATGCACCACCATGTTACATCTAGTGAATCATTCTGTCCTCTTCGTACCTGGGTATCCCTTTTATGTGCCTGGAAGTGAGCTTTTCACTGGGAACAGGTTTGATGTTACAGGGCTGGAGTAGTTATGGGAGGAGGGTTTTACTTACAGGTCCTGTAATTCCCATCCCCACGCCCATGGCTTGTTTGCTGATTTGAATGTTAGGAGAATTCCTTGGGAGGATCCAGTTTGGCCTTCGAGGTGGTGTGGGCCATAGGTTGCAGTCTGTGATTCCTGGGTTTAGCTTTGAAGTAATAAACAGCTTTAAAAGCAGCCTCTGCTATCAGGCTGCATTCTTTTAAAGATAAGCCACGTGCTAATGCTTACTATAAACTGCTTTCCAGATTCGGGACTGGTCTGTGAATGCATACTTCAGAAATATGTAATACAGAATGGAAAGGACATGTGATTTGCCTCTGGGTGTTGCTGGTTGAGAGTGAAAATTACTGAGCAGGTGCAGTGCTGGTTGTACTTTCCAGATATGCAGCAGTCACAGCAATTAAAACAGTTTGATGTTATTTAATGGTTTTAGCGTGAGTGTGTGATTTTCTAGAAACCGGCATCAATGTAATCCCTGTTTTCCTGCAGTGACCGGCAGTGCTTAGGGTCTGGTTAAATATTAGCAAACTGTATGTGGTTTGTGTCTTCTATTTATATGTTGGAGAAGCAGCTGTGCTGAATAATACTCCATGGCATTTACTCTTTAAAGACTTCTCTGAATTATTTTTGGTAGTGTTGCCATTTCACTGGCTGGCAGTTTTTAGAAGAGGCACGTTATGCATATTTTGTACATAATGAGAAATGTTATTTCTCAACAACTGGTAGTGTGGTGGAGATCTGAGGTGCTGTCAGAACTGAACAAATCAGTTTCAAGCATTTCACAATGAAATACATGGAAGTATGATTTCATTAGTTTTTTGAGTCCCTGATACTTACTGTGGTATTATTTCATTTATGTTTTCATAGCCATCGTGGAACTATGTGGAAATGGGGTAGCGGAGATGATTCTCCTTCCAAAACAGTAGTAAGTACTGAGTTACTATTAATACCTTCTTGAGAATTTCTGATGCAGAAGAATCTTCCATTTTTGATACACTACCCGTATGTATTTGCTCTTTTATAAAGCAGTTGTTTGACTGGTTTTACCATGACAGTTTTAGGGCTCTAAAAGTCGGGTTGTGTCCTTGTTTCTTATCTCCATGATATTTAATCTCCCATGCCTGACACAGCTGCAGTGCTCATCCTCGCTCTGCTTATCTTGCCTTAAGGAAACATCTGTAGGAGTTACATAAGCTCCCTCCCCAGTGTATCTTTGTGTAGAGTAGGTTCAGTATCAATATTTGATGGGTATTTATTTATAAAATATTATAGAACTGCCGGCTGTCACAGCACAAATCCAGTAAAGGAGGAAATTCAGGTTTTGATACCTAGCATGCTTGGATGGTTTTGCTGTATTTCAAACCATTATTCTTAAACCAGTTAATAAGGTTTAGAATTCCACATGACTTGGTAAAAACGGCCTGGTGTAATCCATGGAAGTTTTAGTATTGCACTTGCTGGCTGTTTGAATAAAGTGAGACATGAAGTGCAGGCATTTAAAGAGCAGTGTTGTGTGCCCCATTTGGCTTTGTGAAAGCACAGTTAATATCCCCAGGCTGCAGGGAGCGCGGCGGTGACGGATCTGACGGAGCAGCTGACGAGCACTGAGCAGCTGCTGGCACAGCTAAAGGAGCTTGTCAGGGAGAAGGATGCTGAGCTCCGCAACAAAGATCTTCAGTTAAAGGTACTGTGCGTGTGTTCATGGCAAGAAACATTGTTTAAAACCCCTCTTCAGTCCTTTTTGTAATGTTTTACAAGGTTCCGGTCTGTTACGGCTCTTCTGGGATGGTCACAAGGAGCTGTTCTGGGTCCTGGACATTGCTGCTTTTTCCCAGCATGTGCTGTGTTCCAGGATTGCACCTGAAGGAATTTATATCTAATATCCTGGGTCCTGGACATTGCTGTGTTTTCCCAGCATGTGCTGTGTTCCAGGATTGAACCTGAAGGAATTTCTATCTAATATCCTGGGTCCTGGACATTGCTGCATTTTCCCAGCATGTGCTGTGTTCCAGGATTGAACCTGAAGGCATTTATATCTAATATCCTGGGTCCTGGACATTGCTGCATTTTCCCAGCATGTGCTGTGTTCCAGGATTGAACCTGAAGGAATTTCTATCTAATATCCTGAAGGCTCTTTTGAGGCTTGTTTTTCTTTAGTATGTTGTTTTTAAAAAAATCATGAGGTTGATCTCTTTCTGCGAGAGACTTCTTTTTATACTTTTTATCTGTGGATGTGAGCAGCCAAGTGTTAAAATACTGAATGTTTTAAAATTCTAACTCAAGTTCTCTTTAAACAAAATGAAATAAGGTTTTACACTATTATGAAGGTGTTTGTCTTTTTGTACTTTTTAATATAAAAGTAATTAATTTTTCTCATTAAAAAACCAAGCCCAGAATTTATATTGCTGTGAAAAAATAGGAAAATTTATATCATAAGGCTTTCGATTCCATACAATAGTAATCACCACGTGCAGAAAGTTTAAATAATGAAGAGAAAATTTAAATAATGAAAACGGAACATTATAATGTCTCTTTGGGGGAGAGATTTTTTGTTAATCATTTCAGCTTTCTCCCTCTCTCTTTTTTTTTTTTTAATGGAAAAATTGAATCAGACAGTTGTCCACGTAGCTAATTTAGTCCTTCGTGACTTTGATGTTTGTAGGAGGAGAAAGAATCTGCTGATGCCAAACTTTCCAAGCTGAAGCTGCAGAACAAAGCCAAGGTTGCGGCACTAACCTCGCAGTTGGAAGAACTTAAGAAGCAGTTACCAGCAGCAGGAGGCTTAGAGGCCAAAGCAGAACCAAAAAAGGTAAGGTGTCCTCGCATTTTAAAGCAGATGCAATTTCTGGGGTGCTGTAGTCAGTTTTCCTTGCTGTACTCAAGGTGGAAATTAAGATTTTGAGCTGAGTCAGGTTGGGATCAGGGTAGACTGTGTGGGTGCTGTCAGTTCATCTGTGTTTCTATTTAATTCTTTTATTTTTCAATAGAAATCCAGAAAATTGCACATTCCTTTCAAATTTTTTCAGTAAAAAAGTTCTCACTCTTTCATCCTATTAGCAGCTCGAAGTTTTGACACATGTGAATCAGGCAGACAGGGTTTGGAGAAGAAATGAAAACAAAACCTGTCTTGTTCCTTAGGAAATGTAAAGCTGTCCTTATTAGCAAAATGTAAATTAAGTGCTGGAGAGTGACACACGTTTTACTGTTCACAAGAGATTCTCAGGTCTGTTTGTAGTAAATGGACTTTTATTTCGTCAAAGCAGCATATTTGGACTTCATACAGCTTCTGCAATAACTTTAGTGAGGCTTTAGTTTTTCTGGGGAATTTGTATTTTAAAGCTGTTCTAAAAGTCAACAGTAACAATCAGTTTGTTGCAGTTCCCAGCTGTCCTCAGAAATGTGCAGTAACTATTTATGTTTCTGATCTTTTTTACTGATGCTTAGCATGCTTAGCAGTTGCACTTGATTTCTTGTAATTGCAGGTAATTTCTATCAGACAGCAGTTTCCAACCTGTGGAAGTTCTGATTAAAAACATGCTTAGGAATGGTTTACTTTACTTTTTTCCCACAGTAGTCCTGTTTTCTTTCTGAGATATATGGGCTACATTTGGCAGTTTATGGATTTCAATTGCCAGAGGAAGTGAATCTCCTTGCTGCACATTCCAGTCCACTTTTTAGCAGTAATTATCATTAATATTTTAAATACAAAGACTTCTATAAGATTAATACAAATTCTCTGCCAGCTTCTACATGCAATATGAAATATATGAGAGAACTGAAACACGATCTCTGAGTAAAGTCTGCTTTTTTCACCAGTATTATCTGACTAAGTAAAGGTACAGAACCCAGGAGTTACCTATTCATGGAATGCAAACTTCCCTGGTTTTGCAGGCATCAAAAGATGGAGACCAGGAAAATGCTGCAGCAAATCGAGGGAAAATATTAGTGCTGAGAAGGAGAATTGAAGAGCTGGAATCCCAGATCACACAAAAAAATGAAGAGTTACAGAAAAAGGTGGTGTTTTATATGATGTGGCTTTTCACCTTTGCGGTCCAGGATTATGTTTGAATATATTTAAGTGTATATTTAATTCTAGGCTACTGAACAGCTGTTCTGAGAGTTTTCTGTTGAGGAGTTGAGATGCTAGAACCTGAGCAAAGGCAGTGGGAATTCTGTCATTGTGCCTTCAGTGAGCAGTGAATTCTTGATGAGTGGAATAGGATACACAAAGATCAACTCTGGGGGTCAATGTTATATTTAAATCTTGCATTTGGAACAAAAATATTGGTTTGCTTCAATTTTTCTCATTGCAAAAATAGATCATAACAGGAATAAATGTAGGCAAGGGTTGATTTCATGTTGAGGCATTTTGTGGACATAACTTCTCTGGGGCAGGTGGCAGGAATGAGAATGCTGCAGAATTTCAGAGGGAAACGTTCAGTAAATAAAGATGACACTTAAAACTGAGCCAGTTATACATCTGATTGTAATTTTTGCAGTACTCTAATGCAGGCAGTAAGGAAATGATGGAAACTGTTCTGTGCTGGAGATGGGAGCCCAGCTCACAAACAATTCTTGTCTTTTCATGGTCAGGATGCTGAGCTGGAGGCCCAGCGCGGCCGTGGGGCTGACATGGATGCCATGCTGGCAGAGAAGGAGAAGAAGTTGGCTGAAAGGGATGCTTACATCCGGGATTTGCAGGTGGCCTGTGAATCCAGTGGTGCTGCCAATGAAATCTTCCTGCCCAATGAAGAACTGAAGGTACGTTTGCAGCTCAATTGTAAAATCTCTAGTTTTCAAGGAACCAAGGCATTCTGCTATGTTATGTGGTCAGTCCCTCTCTGAAACACAGTTAATTTGTGTGAATAAAAATTCTTTACTGACTTCATTTATATAATACTTACTCATTTTGTCATTAGCAGGGAAAGGTTTCATGATTATTGTGTCGTTTTTCTGCTAGTTGTCTTTTGGTTTGCATTGTGTAGAGCCAGTTGGCAGCTAAAGAGTCATCGCTGCAAAGCATGGAGATTTTGGTGCAGAACCTTACCAAGAAGGTGGGAGACAGCGAAGAAAAATGCAGCTTGTTCCAGGAACAGATTGAGAGTCTTAAAAATATTCAAAACAAGGAAAGAGAACGTTTCCAAGGAAAAGAAGCTACATATATGGAAAATGTAAGTAAAATCGGGATTCCAAGATTTCTATCCAGTTCTTAGGAAAATGGTAACAGCTACAAACCATGTTGGGAGTAGAATACAGGTGTTTGAGGAGGACACTGCCATTTGGGCTTCATTGCTAGAAACTTGCTAGGAATGAACATAGCTGACAGATTAGTGTATATACTGGTACTGGAAGCAAAATTCAGGCTTAATTTGGAATCTGTTATCTGGCTGTACCTTTAATTATTAATTCGGTATAGTTTTACTATAGTTTATGGACTGGTCATATTTATTTTCTTTGTGGTTTTAGGTACGTATGTTTCAAAATATTATCCAGGAAAAGGAAAAGGAGCTGGAAGCACAAAGAGAAAAACACGAGCAAGAGCTTTTTAGATTAGCTGCTAAATCTGATGCAAGTGCTGACCTAGAACAGGTACGTTGCTCTGGAAACTCAGCAGCTTGAATTGAGAATCATGTAATTACTAAACTCTGTGACACAGTTCAGATGTCTGGGTGGGAGAATAAAAATAAACCTTTCATAGATTGCTTGATTATTTAACTTTTTTTTTTTGGTAGCTGCTAAAGGCCTTGAAACAGAAGCTCCATGAAAAGGAAGAGGTCATGCTGGGAAGGACACAGGTGATTGATGTCTTGCAAAAAGAACTGGATGCCAAGGACCAGCAACTGAAAGTAAGAAATGCCATAAGTAGGAATACAGTGGTAGGAAAAGTACTTTGCTTTAAAATTACAAATGTTTTTTGTGTTGTGTGTTTGGTGGTTTTTTTTAAACAGGAGATTAGTGAAAACCTGAAACGTCTTCTGTCTGAAAAAGAAAACCTCCAGTCTAAACTGGATGCTGAGAAACATGTAATGAGAGCCCAACTAAAAGACATGATGGAGAAACATGAGCTTGAAATGACAAAAGTTAAGGAGAAATATAATGCTGAACTGCATGAAATTCAAGAGAAACATGAAACTGAGCTGCAAGAGAAAGATCAGGCCCTGGTTCAGCTTCAGAAACAAGTGGCAGAATTGAGTGGTGGTGGACAAAGTAACCCCAAAGAAGTCAAAGATCTGGAATCTATAACCAAAGAGAAGATGGAAGATCTGGAAGGTAACCTATAGAAACAGTCATCACTGACAATATTAAAGGTTTCTTTGCCCTCTTTTTAAGTATTTTGGGCCAATTTCATACCTTTTGCCATTGGAACTACGTGAAATTTGATGGAATGTTATTGCCACTCTAATTAAAGTGATCAAATACTGTAATAATGAGGGTTAGGGGTTCACCAAGATAATCACATGAACTGCGAATTTCTCACTACATTTCTAATTCTTACGTTTTTCTGTAAGTGCTGTTCTTTTGTGTAAGTGTGTAACTTCCAGTTGATAAATGAATTAAACACTATGTTTATATTAATAATCTCTCCATAGTTTAAAATAATTTCTGCTTCTTGTTTCTTAGTCCAAGTGAAATTGAAAACAGAAGAGGCCAGCAAATCTGAAGCCAAGTTTTTGAAAATGAAGGCTTGGTCTAAATCAAGAATCAAACAGCTGGAAGATGAACTGAAAAATGTATGTTTAACTTTATGTTTAATACTCTGTGTCTTTCTCCAGCTACTGTGCTTGGAGATTTGATTGGGAAAAAGCAGACTATAGGGTAAACAGAATATTGAAATAGTTTACTCAAAGTTTATATGTGAATTAATGTATAAAAATGGAATGGACATAAAATGTTGATACAAAATTAAATTTAAACCAAAAAATGCTACAAACTGGTGTTACCAGCATTCAGGAGTAAATTTGTTACAGATGAGCTACTGTATCGCACTTTAAATATTAGAAAAACAGCTATTTTAGATGCTACTGAAGGATAAGAAAAAAAAGGTGCACTGACTTTGCTGTGATTTTGCTGTTTGAAACCCCCGTAACTGTTTTTTCTTTCAGTTTTCCTCAAAGAACAGTGATGTATCTGCCTTAAACAATCGTGTCTCAGAATTAGAAGTTGAAAATGAAGAGCTACAGTCAAAACTGCAGTCATTGCATGAAATCAGAACTCAAAATGGTAAAAGAAAGTTTTTTGCAGATGATCCAAAGTAAAGAAATGAAAACAAATTATTTGTGTCCTGATGAACCAAATTTATTATATTTTTGTAGAAGAACTGCTGAAAAAGCTGGAGCTCTATGAAGAGCAGCAGAGGAAGCTGCAGGCTGATCTCGACCAAGTTACAAAGAGAGCAGCTTCACAGGTTGACTTGAAAATTGATTTGCATGAGTTATTGATTAATGGTGCTAATTAGACTTTGAAAAGTGTGTCAGCTGGATTTTGGAGCTGTGAATTAATTTACTGATAGATGGAATTGTCAGTGTCAGTAGCTGTTCAATTGGAGAACAAAATGACAGGTTTTGAATTACATGAAAAGATTGATTTATCTCTACTTTGCACACACTTTAAATTACATTTTTCCATCAGTTTGCTGTTTGTTTAGTTAAGTTTAACATGAGTCATCAAAGTGTAGCTGTTACTTTGTAGACAAAATGTTCTTAATATTTCATGAAGTTGCGGGGTTTGTTTTTCGCATAATCTACAATATCTATAGTCTACAATTATCAATTTCATAGATTTTTGTTTATGCAGAGTGCAGAATTATGATGGTTTGCCAACTTACAATGTATTTACATTTGCAGAGGGATTTGGTAAATATATATTTAATGCACAATTTCTCTTGTTAGGCCAGCGAATCAGGTAGTGTGGATGAATTGCAGAGTCAGCTCTTGGAATGGCAGGAAAATGTCCCAGAGTCAGAGGAGTCCCGTGATCAAGTCAGAGAAGAGAAATCTGCCATGGCCTTGAGAATGGCTCAGATTGAGGAGGAGAGAGAAGGTGAATTGTTTTATTTCCAATATGATAATCCTGTTATTATAGCTAAATGTGTGTGTCTGCTGTGCTTCAGGCCGAATTGGCAGCACACCACCATGGCTCATTTCTGTAGTCTAAAATGTGTATAGTTAGTGAAATGGCTGAAATTTGCAATTTCTGCTTTTTCCTGTTTCCTTGAGTTTGTTTTTCATACATTCATCTTTTTTTATATTATTTTTATGAGTAGGTGTGCTGTTCTGTTTGCCATTTGAGCTGCTTCTCTGTTGAAAAGCTTATTGTCTGCATATGATGGAGGGTAAAAATTATAAAACCCCACATTTTTTCCATGATAAATGGAAATATTAAAATTGCCTGCTTGGAGCAACTGGTGAAGGTGTCGGGGACTGTAGTGCTGGTTTGAATATAGATGAATGAAGGTGGTGCTTAAGCAAAAGGCATCTGACATGGAGTTTCTCTTTAGGAAATTTCTCATTAATTCTCTTTAGGATATTTAGTAATCTGTTAGTAGGTGTCACTTGTATAGGCCGGCTGAATAATGGTAACTGGAAATGGCTTGCAGGTGGTTAAAAATATCAAATTACCTACAGAAAATAGCATTTCCAGTAATGTCAGGTCTTATAGCTTGCTAAATTATGAATTGATCAGCTGATGAGAAACTGAAGTAGCTTTTATTAAAACTTTAAAAGGTCTGGTTAAATTTCTGATAGTTTTTGCTGCTCTTTCCATGCCATCTGGACTAAATTAAAATTTTTGTTCCCTTAGTGAACTGTGTGGGGAATAATAGCAAATTTTAATGCACAGGACCTACCATCATAATTAATGCAGTTAGTTAATTTGAGCCTTTTATTTCCAATCTGCAATTGAATTATTTTTCATTCCCATGATCAATTTGGAAGTGCAGCGTGTAAGCGCGGAAATGTTTTAAGGATCACGTCTCTTATTTTTGAGGGATTTATGTTTTGGGTTTGAAAGGAAATAATACCCCTTCATTGAATCTACCTGTTAGCTCATCTGTGCTTACCACAGAGCCACATGCAATATTAATAACACTTGTAAAGTTTCCTCTGCCTCAGTCCAGGTTTAATTTTGCCTTTTATTTTTTTCCTCTTGGGAGTAGCATGACCTTTCTGTTTCTTTTTTTCCTGCCGTTCCACCTGGTGAGCCCTGAACGTCCCTTCCCCCTCCACTCCTACCCTCCACTGCGATTTGGGCAGCCAGGAAGAGCAGTTTCCCATCAGTTTTGTGCATGCAGGTTCCTGCAGCGATGGCAGCTTGGAATGTACTGTTGCTGATTTCTCCTGGTGTTGCTTCTTGTAGAGAAAATCGCCAACAGTACCTTGTAAGGTCTGCCATTGATGGTTTGTGGTTTTTAGCAGTATGTGTAACAAGTGCTGGGTGTTAACCTGAGTTTCTCCTGCCTTGCAATACCTGTCTCTTCTTTTATATTAATGAAATCATCTTCATTTCTCACTGTAGTAACAGCTGACTCCATATTCATGTTGAAACTTTATCTAGGGACAAATTTCTTGGCTTGCCACAAGTGGTTGTGACTAAGAGTCAAATTCATTCTTAGTACTAGCAGAAATCCAGTAGTACTTAAAACAAATGACATTCCATCCCATAAATTGCTGAACTTTGCTTGCATTAATATTAGGTACCGATATTTTAAGCAATATGCAAATAATATGTAGCCTGAGTAGTGACACCAGGATGTAGAAACACATGAAAGTTAGTTTATATGCAGTGGGAATCTGAAAAAAAAGGTGTTCTGGGAAGTTTTCCAGGTTTTTATGTTAGATAATTGCAAATGAAAAGCTTCCTAAGCTGCTGTAAAACATTAGATAATGTATTTACTTACTAATTGTTTTTAAAGCAATGCTCAATTTGCCTGGAAGTGTTTTAACACTTGTCTGAGTGTGCTAAAATCATTCTGAAGTTCCAATTTCTGTACTTCCATTTTTCTTGTGACAATGGTAATTTCATTGGGTTTTTTCATTATCAGATACTTAGGAGCCTAAATATATTAGGAGCCTAAATATATTGGGTTCCTACATGTCAGTGTCAGTGAAGGGGTTAAATTTGTACCTGGAATGAATTTTGTTCTTTGAACCCCTTAACTGACAGTTCTGTAAACAGAGGTTTAAGGCCTGTGATCAAAATTTGGCATTTATTTTTACAGCCTTGAAAAAGTAGGTATAATGATAAAAATAATGTGTAGAATCTAGAAAATACCGAAAGGTGTGTAAAATGCTGATAAATTGACAGTGCAAGAAGCCAAAGGATAATTGAAATCATAAGTATAATCCGGTTTATCAATCCCACTTTAAAAGGGTCATTTTTTTTTTCTTTACCTTTTTCCCCCACTAATCTTTTCTGACAAGACATTAGGTGTGTAATTATGAAATATTAAAGGAAAAATGCAAATCTAGCAGGTGCTGCAGAATTGTGAGTTGATGAAATCTATGTTATAAGTAATCCTAGGACAGCTCAGAGGAAAGCCAAGTATTCCCAGTAGGGCTGAATCTCCAAATAGTTCCTGGTGTTGACCTCACAGATGCATCAGCATAAATTCTGTGAATTTTGTGTGCTGTGAGGACAGCTATGGATTCATGTGATTAAAGCCAAATTTGTCATTATCCAGTTCGTTTAACTTTCAATTAAAGTATGGAGCCATCTTTACTTCGCCTTCCTTTCCCTGGCTGTGCTGTACTGTCTGCTTTGCATGGAACGTGTTGTTTCCTACTCTTTACCCCAAATGTGTTTTGTTGTATCACAAAACAGATGGGAATGCACTTCAAATGACAAATCATTTCTAACAATGAACAGGATGCATACCTAAGCTTTCATATTCTCAGTTTACTCGGTCTGTTTATTTCCTAGTGATTCTGTATTTGTCTTTTAAGGAATGATGTTACTAATTTATGGTAAGATGGTTTGATGCCAGTTGGCAGTGTAACACGTGCTTGTGACTTCCTCAAATGATCTGCCTTTAGAGCTCGTACTAAAGGTTTCTATAAAAATGAATGTGATTCTTGAGATTAAAAAGGTATCAGCTGAAAAAGCTGTGGTTTTCATCATACGAATTAGGTATATTTGAACCTGGTAAATTGAATTGAGATGTAATTTGGCATTTTAATTGATTGGCTTTCCTTTTTAGCATGGTATAACCTCACCCTTTCCACTCTCCTGTATAAAGTCTTCCTTTAGAGCGGATGGAGAAGTGAAGTTAGACTTCAGTTTGCTTCTTCTTAGTGAGATACTCAGACTTTATGTTCTACGTAGCAATGCTGGAGGGAAATCACAAGGTGAACGCAGTGGATTTGAGTCTTTAATCTTGTTCCTGTCAGTCATTCATAGGGACTTCACCCTGTCCCTGGTCTTCTTTTCATGTAGTAGTGTCTGATATAAATGTAAATGCTTTCCTGTGGCACAAAACTGATTGAGGATGACTGGTTCTTTCCTGGCTGCTCCGATCCAGCCATAGTCTCAGGGCAGCAGGAGCTGGAGGAGGAACTGGCCACAGTTCAAGGAATGGGCAGGCTGCAGCAGGCAAGAAGAAAAAGCAGTCAGACCAGCAGGAAGCTCCAGGTAGGTTCAAAGAGATGTGAGTTGATTTTTACCTGTCTGTTAATAAAAATATGGAAAGTACTGTTATTTATGTGGTGCTTTAGTCTTTAAAACATTAAGAGCTTAAGAACATAGATTAGAACTGAAAACATCGATCAATTTAATGATCATGTATGTAACCAGAAGATGGGAAATTCCTATGGCATCACACCTCTCTCTTACTCCTTTCCACTGAAAAATCCCAAGCTTCTCTCTAGACTAATTCTCATGCCTGAATCCACGTGCATGCTTCAGATGTTATGACCATTTTTGGTTCCAGTAAAATCTTTACAAATCTCTTTGCTGCTGGAGCTTTACTGAAGTGTTAGTGCCACTTCATTCAGGTGGACTTATAGGTAGTTGGTGCTGTACCTTGCGTGAAAAAATGGTAACTTTTGTAAGAATTAGGAAGTTGTTGTCACATTAACAGATCATTGGAAGAATATAATTAGTTAACTGATACTTCAGAGAACTCTAAACTGTAGAAATCGGGGACTAGATAAGGTACCCAAACATAGTCATCCATTAGCCTCTCAGATAGCTGAGGGTGTTTTTAAAGCCTGTCAGATACCTTAAAAACCCTGTGGGAGACTTGGCTTTTCTGGAAGTAATAGCTGGAAGCTGGGCAGGCTGCTCTAGTCCACAGCAATCCCACATACTTGCATTTAGGCACCTGAACCACTTGCTAAGTTTTAGGATTTTTGATTGAAACTGAAATAGTAGCAGAACTATTTCACCCTTGCTTACTTTCTTCTTTTATATAAACTTCCTTCTCGTATTTTGTGTGTAGGAAGATTTCCACTTCGATGGCAAACAATGCTTCCAAGAACTGAATGTCGCCTTGGATAGCGCTGACTCAGCTGAAGGAGAAAACATGGGAGGTTGGTGGCCAGAGTACTCTTCACCTAATGCAGGTGTGATAGCGACTAGACAGTTGATTAAAGCATGCACACAGCGTCTGCATTTTGTGTCTACTTTTGTTTTCAAATTCAGCTAACAGCCCATTTGTGGTGTATCCTAATCTTTGTTGGATTTTTTTTTTGGCTTGTGTTTTCTTCCGTTTCATTTCTGAGCATGTGCGTGCTGGATGAACTGCCTAGTTCTGGCTCACAAGTACAGCATAAATGTGGCTGAGCACTGGAATTGGATGAGCCCTGATGCTCAGCAAATATCCCATGTGGCAAGATCATGTGTTTTTTTAAGTTACAAGTCTTGTTCCTGTGAATGTGTTTCCAGTTTATGTCACAGTTACGTTGCAAACCAGAATTCCATTCCATTGCTGTTGACTTTTAATTTAAGAATACAATTCTCAGTTTTTATATCAGTGATAAAGATTGTAAATACATCTTATTAAGATGGAATAGACTCACTTGCAAATTTTCTATCCAGACCAGTTTATTTATTAATAATTACTTAAGGTATGATCCTGCAAGCCCCTGATTAACTTGTGGTTAATGTAGCATGAGCCATGCTATTGTTTGAGCTACCATAGTGGTGGCTCAGTATCAGAATGTTTCTGCTGGGTCCTCTGAGTTCTTGAGCTCTGCAACTTTATTTTGGTTTTTAAACAGTTAAGGGTCCCTTTGCCATCTAAATTTTGGGCATGTAGTCCCTTTGGCATTTTCGCTATAAATGGGTGAGATTTTATTGTGCCCAGCACAGATAAGAACTTTGAAGAAAGAGCTGCAACTGTTTCTAGACTTCAGGAATTTTGGTACACTTCTCTTGAAAGAATTTTTCTTCTTTGACCTGAGTAGGTTTACGGAGTGTAGTTGAAGAGTTGGAGCTGGAAAGAAACCAACTGCAGGAACAAATACTTTTTCTGGAAGAGCGTTGTCAGGATTTGGAAGATAGATTTCAGCTTCAAGGTAGAATGGAGGCACTCCAGGTGAGCTTTTGAGTTGGGTAAACCTGATGATGCAAGAGAATCGTTCTCAGTTTATGTTCTTTATATCGTAGCCTGCAGTAAGACAAAACCATCAGTTTGCAGCTGACAAAAAATGGCTGAAGCCTAATTTACATTCATTATGTTACCCCAGAGTGTGCACATCCTATATTTTTTGTGGAGGTTGAAGCCTGTTTCTTCTGTTCAGTACATGGCGAATTATGATTAAGATTAAACTTTATTTGTTTTAGAAACATAGTAAAAGACAACATGATTTTCATTATTCTTTGTGGAGGCCTTTGCCAGGATGTCCAGCATTAGATTTTGTTACGACTGGCTTGAATCTCCCACTTCTTATGTCCCTCAGGTTTCTTTTCTGTAAGTGCACGTGTATTTAATGTGCCATGTGTGCACGTTTTTAGAAAAGAAACTGCTTATAGGCAAGTGATTAAATATTTTACATGTATATATATATACACACACACACACATGCAATCTAAACTCCAGGTATTAGCTAGACGTATATTTATATTTTAAAACCATTCAATGAAGGCCCCACAAAGAACAGTCAAGTTCTTTTGAAAGGAAAAGCTGTTTTTAATATTGCCTGACTGACAAATTACTATGATAATTTGTGACCCTCATTTTTACTAAGTGACACACCTGATCTTGTATTCAAACTCTTGGTGTCTTACTCAGTTCTTTATCTGTTAAGTTGAACATGTATAAAAAAGAATGAATGGTTTTAAGATGAAAGAGGAGCTTACATTAATTATTACTTGAAAATCTTGTAACAAAGCCTTTCAATACAGGTAACGTTTGGTGTAGAGGAAGAAAGGCAGCTATTGAGGGCGGTGCAGGTGTGTTCTGCCTCCAAAATGCCACCTTCTTTTCATGAATGGTGACAAGTTTGCCATGTTTGTCCTACTTGCTGTTGATTCTGGGTGTGTTTTGCTTTTGCTTTTTGATTTTTGGTTGCTTGTATGACTTCCTTTTTTTCTTTATGTATTTTTTGTGGATTTATTTTTGAATTGGTGCAGTGGATCTGACTAGAGTAGGAGGTTTGTACTGTGTTGAAAAACCCCAAAAAGCTGTGTGAACGAAGCTTGCTTCCTTTTCTCTCCACTTCTCTCATCTTTCTCTGGGTGTGATAATGCTCTTCATCATTGCTTTGTTGCAGAATGAAAATGAACGTTTGCAAACTCAACTCACCCAACTGCGCAACCAACAAATGCGAGATGCGGAAAAGCATCAAATTCTGATCTCTGGCTTGAATGAGCAGCTTAAAGGGTAAAATGAAGGTTCTTTACAACTTCGTGCACCATTGGCTTTCTTGGCTTTAAGCTTCAGCTTCTCAATGAGGAGTATAATCTCTTAAAACACTTGGAAAAACAATTACTTGATTCATGTTTCTATTTGCAGTTGTGTTATTTTTGTACTTGGAAGTTTAAGTGGGAAGTGTAAAAATAATTATCCTCATAGTTTGGGGTTACTAAGTCTAGAAAACTTAAAGCAAGCTTTGTTTTCAAAATGCCTAAATATGTATTTTCTTCTTAGATTAAGTGACAGAAATAGTTTCCTTGAAAATTCACTTGGAGAAAGAGAACAGAAACTGGTGAGCACAACAGAAAAGCTGGAACAAATTGAAACTTTGAGGAAACAGCTTCAGGATAAGGATGTTCTGAACAAAGAGCTTGGTGAAAAGTTTATGCATGCTGAGCAGAAGGTAAGTTAAACTTAATGTCAGTATTTCACTTATTAGAACTGATGAGCTTTAACCATAAATTTCTATTTGTGTCCCAGCTGAAATACTTCTCTTTTCTCAGTCTGAAGGTTTTTGCTGTGTCTTTACAGTTTTGTTCATTTATTTGCTTTGCTTTAAGTTTGGTGTAAGGATTTCCTAGACCCAACACAGCTTTGCATGAAAGTATTTGCATTTTATTTGGGTGATAACTTATCCTTGTTTATGAATTTCGAAGTATAAACTTCACTGTTGTGTAAACCCAATATTATAACTCACAAGATCACAATTTTAATAGAATTCTATGTATTTCTATCACATGAACTTTTATTTTTAATACTAAGCTGAATGAAGCCTTAAAGAAATGCAGTGTGTATGAAGTGGAGAATGCTGAGCAGAAAACAGCCATCAGTGATCTCACAGAAAGAGTTGCTACACTGAAAGAAAAGGTAATTCATAAAAATAACGTAAGGGAAGGAATTTTATGTTCATTTTTCATGGCCCTTTAAATGTCAGCAAAAGTGACAGTGTGAGCTGCTTTGAATTTCACGCACTGTGCTTTCTGTTTGCTGAAACAATCTCAAGAAGAACATGGTTATCTTGTGACTTTGTGGTTGGGTACTGGCTGATTACCTTAAATGCTTCTTCTACATGTGGGGTGTAACATTTGTTCTCCCTCTAACAGGTGTTTGGAGTGTTCTTGTAACATTATTTTCTTGCTGTTTAGACTCTGAAACAAGACAGCGTGGTGGAGTCCATGCAGCTGGACCTGGACCAGACAAATGAAGAGCTTGACAAGTTGAACTCGAGCCATTTGGAGGAAAGGTCTCAACTCATTCAAGATCTGCAGAAACGTGAAAGAGAAATCGATAATCTGAAAGAAGCCTTGGCAGAAAAAGACAGGGAGATGTCTGTCCTGTCCCTGAACATGACAGAATATTCTGAGCAGGTTATGATCCTGAAGCATCAAGTGCAGTGCAAAGAGGAGGAGATGCGAGGGTTGGAAGAGGCTTTATCAAAGGCTGAAAGGGAAATGCATTTGCTGAAGGAAGTGCAGACAGCTGATGTGAGAGATGCCAGCGTGAAGATCTCTGCCCTTTCTGAGCAGAGTAACACCATGAGACTGGAGCTGGAGAGAGTTAGAGCTGAGAGTGATGCTAAAACCAAAGAAAACGAGGAATTAATAAGGCAAAGTACTGAGAACAGTGTGACAATTAAGGATCTCCGCTCCGAAATCAAGGCCAACAGCGTCGCGTACCGTAACAGGCTTGCGGAGTGCGAGTCACAAATTACTCTGCTGAAAGAGCAAATTAGTCAATCATCTGAAAAGCTGCAAGAAACAGAGGATAAACAAAGAAAAGAAATGGAATATTTGAAATGTCAGCTTGAGGAAAACAATGCTCTGAAGGAAAAATGGGACAATTTGCTTAAAGAGAAAGAGAGCCAAGCACAGACACTGGAAAATGAGTTAAAGTCAATTAAAGATTCATACAACAAACTGGTTTTGGAAAATGCTAAAAAAGATGAAGAGTTGGCTGAGTTTTCCAGGAAGCTTACAGAACATACTGACCATGAGGAAACAGCTAAAAAAGAATTGCAAGAGAAACAAGACCTCATTATTTCATTACAGCATAAACTTGGGGCTTTGGAGAAGCAAAATGAAGAGACGAAACTTAAATTAACTGGGGATCTGAAAGCCAAAGAGATGTGTTGCAAAGAACTTAATGACCAATTAAATGAAATACAGAAACAAATTAAAAAACTGGAGATAGAGACACAGGAGAAAGCTTCAGCTAATAATCAATTGCAGGTGGATCTTGAAGGGAAGCATGAAAAATTGGCAGAGCAAATAAAAGCAAATGAATATCTGAAAAGAAATATAGATACAATGGAAAAAGAGAAGGAACAGCTAATCAGGGAAAATGAGAATTTGTCCAAACTCCTGGATGTAAAGGAGTGTGAGTTGTTAAAGAAAACCCAGGCTGTGGCAGAATTAGAGAATAAGTTATCTGTTAGCACTGCTGAGTATGAAGAAACTCTTTCACAACTAAATAGTGATAAAAACACTCTGGCAAAAGAGATTGAACAACTTTCAGCAGTTTCCGAGCAAAAGGAAAGTTCAGTTGCAGAACAGCTGGGGGAGAAAACAAAGGAATGTAATGTGCTGGCTGAGCAGTTGTCTGAAAGCAAGGAACAGACCCAACAGTTGCGTGAACAAGTGCAATCACTGCTCATTCAGCTGAAGGAGATTAGAGATGAAGAAATAAAGAAAGAAGAAATGTTAAATAATAAATTATCTGAATGCAGTGGTCTAATCCACGAGCTCACCCATAGTAAGGAACAGAATTTACTCCTGCAGGAGCAAATTCAAAGCATAACTTCAGATTTTGAAACTGCAAACAGGTCTCTAGAAGAGAAAAACCTCCAAAATGATTCATTACATAAGGAAATGGAAGAGAGTAAGCTTTGTGTTGTAGAGTTGCAGAATGAAATAAAAAATCTGAAAGATGAAAAAACTAAGTTGTCTCAGTTGGTAGAGGCAAGAGACCTGGCTGTGAAAAATCAGGATTCAGAGGTTGAAAAGCTTCAGAGGCAAATTTTTGAAAAAGTGGAGGAAAATACAGTGCTAAATAATCAGCTACAGCTATTAAGCAAAGAAGTGGAGGTGCTTAGGCATGAAAAGGAGGACTTCTCAAGCTTATTGAGTGAGAAGTCACATGAATGTAAATGTCTCCAGTCTGAAATTACTGCAGCAAGGCACCAAGCACAAACAGCAGCTCTAGAAAATGAAAAATTGAAAGCAGACATGGAGACTGTTAATGTTACAATAATGAAAAAGTCGGAGGAAGTAGCTGCTTTAACTTCACACTTGTCCCAACAAAGTCATAGTATTTTAGATTTGAAGGACCAGATTGACAGCCTGTTGATTGAGAAAGAAAACTTAAAAATTGCCTTTGATGAGAAAGAAACTCTCCTTTCTGAAAAGGAGGCTTTGATTCAGGAAATGAAAAATAAAGTGGCAGGAGAAGGGCAATACGTGGAAATAATATCAGATCTGCGAAACCAAATACAAACCCTGAGTATTGAAACCAGTGAGCTCAGACATGCAATGCAGGAAAAAGAAAATGAATGTAAGAGGCAAGCCCAAGAATTAAAGCTATTAAAAGATAAATCTGAAGAGTCTGATGTACTTAGGGTTCAACTGTCTGAGAATATGGAGATTATTTCTGACCTTCATCGTCAGCTTAAAAATGTGACAGAACAGTCATCCCAGTTGAATGATTCAATTGTACAGAAAGATGCATCTTTAAAACAAAAGGTAGATGAATACATCAGTTTAAAAGCACAGCTTTCTGAGGTACAGGATTCTTGTGTTGTGCAGGAGAAACAGCTACAGCTCTTAGCCTCTGAAACAGAACAGTTAAAAGTACTTGTTTCAGAAAAAGAATCGGCAATCAACAGCATTTCAATATTCAGTGAGAATTTAAAGATGCAACTTCAAGAGAAAGAGACTGAGTGTGGTGTCTTAAAGAAACAGATGGTGGAGCTGGAGGAAATGAAAGAGAATTTCCAAAAGGAAATAGAACGTCAGAAGAATGTAATAATTGATATGGACCAGTCCTTATCAGAGAAGGAATCATCTCTTACAGAAAACAAAAGTCTCCTTGAAACTCTGAAGGAGAAAGCAAGGAAGGATGAAGAGAAGACCCATTTAATTTCTCAGCTCCAAAGTCAGCTCCATGAACTAACTCAAGAACTACAAAATTCTAAAGAGCTAGTCCATGAGAAAGAAAATGCCTTTTTATCTCTTCAGGAGAAAATTGAAGCACACTATGAGCTGAGAACTGAGTTGAATGTGGCTCTTGGGCAAAAAGAAGAAGTTATTGCTGGTCTCCTTAATTCCTTAAAGGAGAAAGATGCCAGTGTACAGTTGGCAGAGAGCAATGTTAATGCTCTTTCTCGTGAGATTGATGTTCTCAGATCAAAATTAGAGGAAAGTGGAACAGCCATGAAGACCCTTACTGAGGAATTTCAGGAAAAGAATGAGAAGCTTGATAATCATCAGAAAAAAATTGATTCTTTGACTGTTGAACTTAACTTTCTTAAAAATGAGCACCAAAAAGCTCTAGACCAAATAAGTACCCGGGAACAGGAACTCCAGCAGAAAGACTTGGCTGTGGAGTCTCTGCGTGTGACGTGCACTGAACAAGCAGAGAAATTGGAATGTTTGAAGTTGGAGTTGAACAACCTAAATTCCAAATCATCTCAGGACTGCCATGACAACGCGCTTTTAATAAATAGTCTGCAGTGTCAAGTGGAGTCTTTAGAGAAAGAAAAAAACCTGTTGCAGGATGATGTTGGTAAACTGATGGCTGAAAACACACAACTTACTGCATCTCAGAATGATTTGCAAAAGAAATTGGAAGAGCTTCGGGAAATCCATGAAAAACTAGAAACCAGTGAGAATTATTCAAGGATGCAGATAGATGCTGTCAAACTGCAGATGAAGACTGAAAAAGAGAAGTTACAGATGCAGGTTAGTGTGAAGGGTGAAGAACTTTCTAAATTAGAACTTAAATGTGAAACTCTAAAACAAAGTCTGCTTGAGTCAGAAAACAAATGGGTGACAGAACTTGATAGGGCAAATTCACAAAATAATGATCTTACTGAGCAATTGACCAGTTTAGAAAGTGAAATGAAATCAAAAGATAGTGAAATCCAGTCTTTGCAGCAAGAGCTGGATCTTATAAAAGAGAAATTAACTCAGAGCTTATCTCCATTACTTAGTAGTAGGCATTTATGTAAAGAACAGAAGGCACAGACTTCAGATTCTGAACTGCAGCCAAATGATAGTAAAACTCAGTTGGAAGAATTCTCCACTCTGGTAACTGCTATTCTGAGCAAAGAAACAGAAGGAGAACATTTGCAACTTGTGCTTTTAGAGAAACAGAAAGAAATAGACACCATGAAAGATGAATTAAAAAACATGGAGTCGCTTGAGAAGCAGAAGGGTGAGCTGCAGAGTGACATGGAAAAGATGAAGGGCAAGTACACATCTGAAATGGCATGTCTGTCAAAAGAAATGGTCTCACTCAAGGAAACAGTAGACAAACAACAGTCTCTCCTGAAAGAAAGGGAGGTGTCTTTGGCAGAAATGAATAAGCAGGTTGAATTTCTTCAAGACAAGATAAATAAATCAGAAGAAATGGTAAGAACAAGTGAAGAAAAGCTGCAGGCTGAAGGTAAAAAAGTAGCAAGTCTCCTTGAAGACATGGGGGAAAAAGATCAACTCATCAAAAACTTAAATTCCCAGGTTAATCAGCAGAAGGATTTAATTTCTGGTCTAAGCCAGCAACTGAAAGAAAAAGACTGTTCTGTTACCCAGGTCATGGAGTCGTTGTCTAATGAAATGCTGAATTTTTCTGAAGAGAGAAATACATTAAATGCCAAACTGCAAAACCTTGAAGCCGTTCATAGTAGTTCCATGGCAGAGCTAAACCGAGTATTGCAGGAACTTGAGGTATGTAAGAAAGAATTGGAACATAACCAGGTGATGTTAAGCAGCAGAGATGCTGAGTTCAAAGATTTAATGAACGAAAAAGAGGAGATGAAATCTAATCTTGAGAAAATGGGCAAGGAAAAAGAGAATCTGAAAAAGAAACTTCAAGCGGCATTGATAGTAAGAAGAGATCTAATGCAAAAAGTTGGAAAATTAGAAAAGAGTGGGCAGGAAGAAATAGAAAAAGAGCAAAAAAAAGCAGAGGAGCTGTTGAAGCAAGTTAGTGAGTTAACAGACAAACTGAAACTAATTGAAGGACAAAATAATGATTTTGAGTCTCATCTTGGAACTTTGAAGCAACAAGTTGTAGAAAAAGATGCCAAGATAAGTGATTTAACCAAAACTTTATCTTCAAGATCATCCTATTTAGAGGAACTTCAGCACAATATTGCAGAACTAAATGATGTCATAGCTGAAAAACAAAATGTTTGTGAGCAGAACCTAAAATCTTTAGGGGAAAAGGACTGTATGCTTGCTCATCTGCAATCTGTGCTTGATGAAAAAGCAAGGGCATATGAAGAGGAACGTTCTCAGTTGCTCCTGACTCTTGAAGAGGTAAAGTCTGAACTTAAAAAGAAGGAAGAATTGTTGCAGAATTCCAGTTTAGAAGAGCTGGGTTCAAGTGCTGGAGACAGAAATGAGTCTCTGAATCCCAACAATGACGTTAATGGCATGAATCAATTACAAAAAGAAAAAGAAGCTTTACAGAGGGAGCTTTTGGTTATGAAAGAAGATACAAAAAACCTCCAGCAAGAAAGGGAGGAGCACATGAAACTGGCAGCAGATTTTGATGAACAAAAAGCCCATCTTGAGCAGCTCAAACAAGAGCATAAAGCACTCTGGGAAGTTCTCCAAACAAAATGGAAAGACCTGGGCTTTAACCAGTTAGAAGGGAAGGAGCTGGTTCTACCCAAGGCACTGCTGGGAGAAGAACAAGCTGAGCAGAGGAATTTGGAATCAGACAAACCAGGAAACAAGGTTCAGGTTGCATCCTTGAAAGAGTCAGAAAACATGAGCACTTCAGTGCCAAGTGAAGACAGCGAGCTAAAAGAACTAAGAAGTGATTATGCAAAACTTCAGGAGGAAATGGAGATGTTAAGGAAAGAGTTGAGAAAAATATTGGTTGAGTTTGATGAAGAAGAAACAATCAGTTTAAAGTCTTTGAGAGAGCAGGAGCAATATCAGGGTAGCTTGCTGGAGGACATAAAGCAACTACAGAAAAAGCTGAAAGCACACGAGACTGAAACTGTAGAGCTCAAGGCAATGCTTGAACATGTGAATAATGAGAAAAAAGCACTTATTAAAAAAAGTGAAGAGGATTACAGGATGAGCCAGGAGGAACTGCAGAGGTCAAGGATTGAAGCTGAGAAGGAGGTTGCAGGAAAGAATGAGGTAATAGAAGCACTGAGATGTTCACTTTCGGATTTAAAAGATAGACTTGGTGTGGAAAAGGAATTATTAAACAAAGCTCTAAAGGAGGGCCAGGAAGAAGCCCACCGATACAAAACAGCATTTGAAGATGTGAAGACTGAAAAAGAGGAACTTATCAGCTCCTTAGACAAGTCCAGATTGGAACTAATTAGCGTGAAAAAGGAGGTAGAACATTTCAGTGAAGAAAACAAAAACCTTGTGGCAGAGCTCTATATGCTTCGTGAGAAGGCCAAGATGAGTCAGCCTGTGGTGTCCAGCAAAGAGCTTAAGGAAGAAAGTGGGACTGAAAAGAAATTGGGAGAGGTTGGTTCAGAAAGTAATTCCCTTCCGGGGAATTCAGAGGGAAAAGGCACTGCTTTTCAACTATCAGAGACTGATTACTCTGGGAAAACTAAAGTGAGAGAAGCAACAGAATGTGAAATCCAGAAACAAATACAAATGATGGAAGAGCCAGTGGCCAAACCTGCAAATTTAAATGATTCCAAAGCCCAAGAGCAAAGAGCTGTAACGGAGGAGAAATCCAGAGAGCGCCTTCAAAGGAAGTTGCAGGCAGCTTTAATATCACGCAAAGAAGCCCTGAGAGAAAACAAATGTCTAAAGGAACAGATTGATCAGCTAATGTTGGAAAGAGAAGAACTAGTGAACAAGACAGGAATGCTGGAGCACTTGCTAGAGCTTGGCAGAGAAAAGCAGAGTTCAAGTGCTGCTGCTCGGTTGTCTGGAGAGGAGAGCCTTGCTTCAGAAAATGCGAGGCTCCTGACCGAAAATGAAAACCTCACCGCAGCGTGTGAAAGTCTGAAATCCACCATGGAGTCCATAGTTCAGGAAAAAGAGGCCTTTTCTTTCCAATTAAATACCTTAAAAGATTCTCAGACAGTTGAATTGACAGGATGGAAGGCTAAACATAGTGAATTAAAGCAGGAGTATGAGTCTCTTCTTCAGGCCTATGAGAATATCAGTAGCAAAGTAGCAGATATGAGGCAAGCCATTGATCTCAATAGAAAAGAGAAGCAAGAGGCTGTTCAAAGACTCAGGGAAGGACAATCTGAAAAGGAGGCTCTGGAGAAGCATTTACAAAATCTCCTTGATGAAAATGAGGTTATTAAGAGCCAACTGAAGCAACTCGGCGAATCCAAGAAAATGGAAGTTGAGGAGCTGCAGAGCACGGCGGAAAGGCAGATCCGCGAGCAGGAGGCAAGGATGCAGGAACACCAGGATCGTCTGCATGAGCTCACTGAGCAGAACCATCAGCTGATGGAGGAGAACGAGCAGCTGAAACAAACCTCTGAAAACCTAAAGCAGGCTTTAGAGAAAATTCAGAGTGAGAATGATGCCCTTCATAATAACATCACTGTAACTAAAGCAGCCTTGGGAGAGCTGCAGGTTCAAATGGAGGTGTACCAAAATGATACACAATCTAAAATCAGTGACGCATTATGTGAGAATGAATCGCTGTTAAAGGACATTAATGCGTTAAAGGATAAACTCTCTGAAAAAGATCAAGCTGTGCTTGTCTTAGAACAAGAAAGAAAGTTAGTTTCAGAAAAAGCGCAAGAAACTGAGAAATCTTTGCTCCACAAAACTCACTGTCTCACAAAGCTGGACATGGAATGTAAAAGTCTAACACAAGAAATCGTTAGTCTAAATGAAAAAGTTAAGATCTTAGAGGATGACAAATGTCTGTTACAGGAAGAATTAGAAAATGTACAAGAAAGTTCTTACAAAGTAAAGAATGAGAGAGAATTTCTTGAGACAGAACTGCTTAATCATGTTAAAAAAGTTGATCATCTTACTGATAGGATGAAATCAGCACAGGTACAGAATAACTTGCTGTTACAGCAGCTGGAAGAGTTAAAGGCAGAAAAATGTAACGCGGTTAGAGAAAAGGAAGAACAACAGCTCCATCTTGTAAAGATGTTTGAGGAGAAGGTGAAAAGTGCTCAGAGGGATAATAATGGGACTAAAAACAAAACAAAAGAATTGCAAGAACTCTTAAAGGAGAAACAGCAGGAGATCAACCAATTGCAAAAGGATTCTATAAAGTTCCAGGAGCTGATCCTGGATTTGGAAAGATCTGTGAAATTGTCAGAGTCCAAAAGTGAAAAATTCGAAAAGGACTTAAGTAACGCATCAGAAAAGCTGGCGAAATCAAATGATGAAATACTTCATCTCAAGGGAAAGCTTTCTGCACAGATGAACCTGTTGGATCAGTCAAAGAGGGAAGTGGACAGGCTTAAAGATGAGAGTCTAAACTGGAGAAAAGAACTGCAGAAGAAAGGAGATGAACTGCAGCTTCAAAAGAGAGGATATGAGAGAGAATTGGAATTTCATCTTCAGCAATTGAAACTGCTTCACAAAAGTGAACTTTCAAACCTGGAGGAAAGACATGGTGCCCTTGAGAGAGAAAAAGATCGGGTAATGAGGGAGGTTCAGGGTTTGCAAGAGGAAATCAGCACTAAAGACTCTCAGAACAAGCAGCTCCAGGCAGATCTGAATGCAGCTCTGGCACGATTGGCTGCTTTCACAAAGTGCATGTCCTCCCTTCAGGATGACAGGGACAGGGTCATCACTGAAATGAAATCCTGGGAAGTGCAGTTCAAAGAGGCCATTCAAAATAAGGAGAAACAGCTGGAAGACAGTAATAAGAGAATAGCAGCCTTGCAAAATGAATTGAAAGATAAAATGACTCAGATTCAAGAACTAAATATCAAATATTCTGTGGTAGAGGAAACAAAGGATGAACTGTATTTGAGGCAAAAATCTGTTGATATGCAGCGCTACGAAGAGCTCTGCAGAATAAAGGAAGAAAATACCTTTTTTTTTAACAGACAGCAAGAGTTGGAGAGTGTTCTGCAGTCCAAAGAAGAAGCTTTGCAAGCACTCCTTAAAGAAAATAATTCTCTTAATCATCTCATAGAGAACAGTAAAAGTGCAGGAAGAGAGATAGAAGCTCTGGAAAGTAATTTTACAAGACAGGAGCAAGAATTGCAAGAGCTTCTAGCAGAGAAGGAAAAAGTGAATGCTGAATTGCAAAAGCAGGTAACCATTTCTGAGCAAATGAAGATCATGCTAAATAATAAAGACAAAGAAATTTCCTTACTCATTTCTTCAAAAGGGGATGAAATTTCAGATTATCTGATTCAGGTACAGACTCTGCATAGAAACCAGATCAAAGAGTATGAACTTCAGTTAAGGTCTTTGCAGATGGAGAGACAACAAGCTGAGGAGTCCTGTCAGAGGATGGAAAATGAGCTGAGAAATCTCCAGGTGAAAGCAGAAAAAGCAGGTCAGGATAAGGCTGCAATTGCCAGTGAAATAGATGCCTTTAAAAAATCAATGTCATCTCTCCAGAATGACCGGGATGATCTTTTTACCAGATACAAGGAGCTGCAGCATCTTCACCAGGATGTCTTAAACCAGAGGGACAGTCTTCTAGTTGGCAGTGCCAGTGAGACCAATGCTTTGAAACAGGAATTAAGGGTCCTCCTCAATAGGATAGATGATCTGCATTCTGAAAATGCAATGCTGAGTGCACAGCTGATAAAATATAGGGAGGATCTTAACCAGGTTTTATCTCTAAAAGACCATCAGCTGAAGGACTTACTTAAACAGAAATTGGATTGTATTAAAAGCCTTGAACATGAAAAATACGATCTTCAAAAGCAAATAAAAGAAATGCAGCTTTCCAGTGAACTGCAGAAGGGTGCCGCTGTGGCTTTGGAACATGAGAATAAAAAATTGGCATCTAAAGTAAGTGATTTAGAATCTCTAATTGCATCGCTAAACAAAGAGAAACTTGTTTCTGAATCTGGAGAGAAGCTGCTAAGTAGTGACAGTATTCAGAAAAAAGAATCAAATGGGCAGCATGGGGGAAAGCTTCAGAAAACTGTTAAAGAGCTTCAGAAATCTGGAGGCAGAAATGCAGATGAGGAAAACAGTGGGACTCTTTTGATAGTTGAAGGGGGAGATAAACTCAGTGCTTCTGCAGAGAAGATTCTGCTTGAAGTTCAGTCTCAAAACAGTGAGCTGAGATCCCAAAATGAGGCCTTTGGGAAAGCAATGACTGCTCTGCAGAACGACAGAGATCGCATCATAGAGGACTTTAAAGTTCTTCAGAGCAAATACGCCTCTGAGCTCAAGACCGAAAGAGAAAAAGGAGATGAGCTTGCAGCTGAATTGAAGGGGTTTAAATCCCATCTCATGAGCATCCTCAAAGAAAACTCCCTTCTGCACGGGGCTGTGCTTGATGCTGCCGATCAGGTTTCCCTTGCTCAGGTGGCTGATGATGTTGGAAGTCTCTGTAGGACTTTAGTCAGTCGGGAGCTGGAGGTGAGCAGGCTCTCAGCCGAGTGTGGGAATTATGTCCAGCAGATCGAAGCGTTTTCCAAGGCTATGGCCAGTCTCCAGGATGACCGAGACAAATTGCTGGAGGAACTCAGCCATCAGAAGGTAACTTCTGAAGCCAAGCAGGGCACAGCTTCATTTCCCATTGATTGCAGCAGCATCAATGAGAGAAATTCTTTTACAAGTAGTTTGGATGTGCCTCAGAACAGTGGGGAAACTTTGGTAAGTTTTAATTAGCCTCATCGCTCTGTAATTTTATCCTTTGTGCAGGGAATGCTTAGAGACATTGTGGATTGTGAAGTTTAACTTTGTAGGTTGTGTGAGTGCTAAGATAGCACTGTGGGCCCAGAGAAGATGTGTTTACGATTTTGGGAGTTAAGGTAATTACCCCTGTTACATGGAGCACATGGGGAAAAGCCTTATTCTTTAATTAGAATTTTAGCACTAATCAAACTTCACCCATCAAATTTTCATTCCAGTTCACTGATGATGTTTATTAAACCTAGGCTAAAGAAGGAGCCAGCCTTGCAGCTGTTGAAATATCCAAATTGAAGACCAAGGTTGATGATCTGGAGAAGGCTTTGCATCAGACAAAAGCCTTCCAGGCAGAAAGCGAGAGAGAGATCGCATCCTATCAGAACGAGCTGGCTGGATTAAGGTATAAAAGTACACCTTTCTCCTTTTCTCTGCTTTCTATGTAGTATATAATTATTTAACATCTGACATTTATGTTCAGAATGGAGAAAAACCTCCTCCTCTCGGAGTCCCAGGCGCTGAGAAATCAGTGTCAGATCACAGTGGCTGAGAAAGACCGACAGATTGCGGAGCTCCAGAGGCTGCAGCAAGACACGATTGGGAAGAAGTCACTCCCTGCTGGCAGCAATTATCCAGTCAAGGTAAAGAAATGGAATGTAGCAGGAATGTAAAGTGGAAGGGGACAGTTTATTGTGTGAAATTTGCAGCCTGCTTCTCAAAAGAGAAGTAGACAGCACTCTAGAGTAATCCTCTAAGTTATATAAGTTACTGTCATAAATTAGTTAAATCCAGAATATAAAAGGAAGAAGTTAAAAAAAAATAATAAATGGGTTTATTTCTTTCAGATTTGTTCTGGCTGTAACCCATTTTCAGGGACATGGTTTTTAAGAGGATCAAAAAAAAGCTTGTGGTTTACATGGACAGCAGGTTTCATGATTTGTGTAGTTGATGCAGAGAAGTTTTAACCGCCTAATAAAGTTCATTCTTCAGAGCCGAAATCAATGTCTGATCACTGCTGAGGAATGTAACTGGGGGAGAAAGGGGAATGGAAGTGTTCTTGTCCTTCCCCTGAAGCAGCTGGAGCTCTCTTCTGCTAGAACAAAATCGTGGATTTCGAAAGGCAGCAGCTGACACCCAGGCTGGCAGTTGCTGTTTGCTTTTGGAGACTGTCATTAAAGATTCGATGAAAGTGCTATTGCAGAATAATATTCTTATTTACCTTTTCTGTGCCAAAGGAAGGAAGCAGTACTCATTTTAATGCCATTAAACCCAGCGTTTTCGTTACTGAAGTTTGTATGCTGTTCATTTTGTGCCATTACAGTAATGAGTAAGAGCTATTGACCAGTACTGTCTGTGGGTAGTGGAGTATTTACATGATAAAAATCTTTTATTTCATGATTATATGGGTAAATAGATTCCATAAAGCGTTAGAGATGGCACATATCCCTCCTTTACTGGAGATTACTATCAAAATGTCGAGCTGCCAGAGATAAAGGCCAAAGCTGTAAATTGATAATGAATTCAGGTGTTGTTTTCTTTTCGAAATGGGTTCTTTCAGCTTTAAATTCATATTTACAAAATAGCTGTTTCACAAGTCATGAATACAATACATTATTAGCTTGAAAATAATTTTTCAAAGGTGTTTTATATTAATCCTTTGATATTTTTCCCCTTTTTTGTTCTTCTCATTATTTGCAAATTAAAAATTAAGTTGGGTTGCCTTTCTGTGGTAATTTTTTGTAATTTTTTAAAATTCCTTTATTAACTCTGTATATTAAAAAACCCATCTTTTATTTAAAGTGTTGAAGGTCTGTGATACTGCGTTGTGAGAACAAAATTCTGTAGCCCATGTGTGTATTTAGTGTTGGGGCTGTGGATTATTTGGAGAACTCCCGTACCATTTACCCTGAATATCCTGATATTTTTCAGGCTTTGGAAACTGCCTCCCTCGCTGGAAGTGGAGATGCAGCAGAGGAAGTCAAACGTGTCCTGGCTGAGAAGAACCAGCTGCAGAGCGAGCTGCAGCGCTGCCTCCAGGAGATGCAGCAGAAGGAGCTGCGCTTCCAGCACATCAATTCCAAGGTGACTCGGAGCAGCAGCTCTGAACCTGAAAAGCTCCCGTGAATCTGGGCTGGCACCACCTTGGGATATCACTGAAGTGGTGGTGTCTTGCATGACTGAAAGTTCATTTTACTTTCAAACTCAGATATTTTAGAACAACCCTGTTTGCTCAGAAAAGTGCAAATTAAATGGCAGTTCTATCTTTCTGTCGGGCTTTCCCGTTATTTTCTTGTTACTTGACTGGGAGGTTTATTTGACTCCGCATTCTGAAGGCATTCATGGGCCACTGCTGAACTTCTACTCAAATATTTTCCTTCACAGACAGAAACGGGCGTCTGTCTTAACTGGAGCACGATTTTAGCTTCTGGTTTGGGTGTGTTGATGACAAGGGAAATCACTGCCCAGCTTTCATTATTGCCTCTGCTCATAAAACATCTAAATCCCAACTGAACTGCGACCTTCCCAAAAATTGATGCAATTTTGAAACAGCAGGTCTCCCAGGGATTTCCTGGGAGAGATCATTCCTCATTTTTAATGATTTCAATATGAATTTCTCTCAGGTTGTGCAGTCAGCAGAAGAGAATGCTGTCCTGTCTGCCCAGCTGAAGACTCTTTCCCAGGCTCTGAGGGACAGCCAGCTTCATTACACTGATCTGCAAAATCGTTACTTAAGGCTGGAGAGGGAATATCAGGCAGTGCAAGTGACGTCCTTCCAAGGCTCTGTCCAGGTAAGCAGATACATGGAAATGTTTTTAGGTTTTTTTCCTTCTGTGCTTACACTTCTCTGGTTTTCTTGCTAAAAATGAAATAAGTACATTTTGTTGTATGATTCAGTATTTTTCTGGCCCATGATGTGCTGAAGATGGCTGTCTTTGTTGTTGTTAAACTGGTTTAATTTGACTTTTCATTTAGGGAAGCTGTTTCACATATTTTTTTGTTTTGAAACATCTTTTTTGAGTTGGTCCATAGCTGGCAGAGATGACTGGATGCATGATCACTTACCAGTGGATCAGGAAATTCAGTGATAATTTCACGTCAGTCATGGATCATTTTACGAGGTGTTTGATTAATATTTTCAGAAGTGAGATCTACATCACTGGCATTTCAGTATCTTTCATACACATCTGAAAGATCATTATTTGGGGGTTGGAACTAGGTGATCTTGAAGGTCCCTTCCAATCCAATCCTTTATGATTCATCATTATTCCTTTATTTTTAAAAAGCTTTCCTGTACTGCCTTGGTTATTCATTAACAATCATTAACAGAATACCCTAAAGTAGCATATGGATACGTATAGAAAACAACTCTTGCTCTTCCATAGATGGAAATAAATCCAAACAAGAACTGTAAATTAAAAATAAATGAATAGCTGCCTTGCTTCTGGCACTGTGGTCAGTGCTGCGTTACTGTGTGGATGTGTAGATGCATTTCTTTCCCCTCAGAAATATTAAATGGCAAAAAGAATTATCTGTTCCACTGTTTTGTGGTGCTATGGCTTCTTTAATTGAAATAAAGACTTCTTGCAGGTAGAAAAATGGTCACTTTTTTTTTTTTTTTCCCCCCTTAATATTTTTTAGGATGAAACCAGAGCAGAAGTTCCCCCAGGAGCGCCACGGGAGAGATCTGGGATTATTATGGAGATAGACAATATGGAGCTAAATGAGCTCAGGAAAAGGTCAGGACTCAGAGCATGTTTTAGCAATATTGTTTTCCTGACAGCTGTGCTGTGAGTGTGAAAGTAACGCTTTTCTACCCCTCTGAGGCATTTGTGTGGAGAAGGGGAAGAAGTGGATTTACAGTGGATTAAATGAAATCATAAACCATATTATTGAATTATTATCATCTGATAATACTTGTGGTTTGTTTTTGTACATAAATGTACTTATTGGTGACTTTGTCTCAATATTTAAACTCCCATTATCATTAAGTTTATCACAGAAAGGAAGACTTCCTAATAAAAAAAGAACAAGTAAGTAATTCTTCAAGGCCATTAAATACTGATTTTAGATTTTCTTTTGTCCCAGGCTTGCAGAGACTGAGCAGCAATATGAGTCAGTGCAGCAGGCTCTCTCCCAGCTCACAGAAACGTTGGCAGAGGAGAAGAGGAGGAGAGAAGCTGCAGAAGAGGCTCTTGGACTCTCTGAGGAGACGAGTAACAGGTAAAACACAGATTATTTAATTGCCTTTTCTTTTTAGTGAGATTAGTGAGAGGTTTTCATGTGGTTCTTAGATTTTTTTAAAGCAAACAATAATAGTAACAATAAATAAACCTGTTTGTGAGCCCACAGTGCCTGAAGCAGTGAAAGTCCATGTGTGAAAAGCTACATTTAACTCTGGATCAAGACAGTGTTGCAGTCTTCAGGATTTTCTTTTTCTTTATTTAATTTCATCTGTTGGATTCAGTAGTCAGTGGTATTTCTTTTTTTCCAGGGAAAAAATCTCCCATATAACAGCTTTAGCACAGCCACTGCTCTGACTGAAAATATCATTATCCACCTCAAAAGTGTCCCTCACTATCACCTGAAAATCGCTGTTCAGTCAGCTGGTGACGGTGGGGGGAGGTTTAATTCTGAATTAATGAAACACTTGGAGAGTAGATTGTAAACAGAGACTGAGAAAGACCTGGCAGCACAAAGTCAGTCTGCTTTTTGTGGGGGCCTTCCCCCAGCAGTGTAAGTGTGCAAAACAATGGGGTTTGTGTCAATTGAGTTCTTAGACATGGAGTGCGGAATGAGCTCCTCTTCTCTCTTGTGATTTTGTCCAGATTTGAAGTGGGCAGTTACAGGTCTGTCCCCAGTGACTGCAGTGTCCAGATGGAGACTGAGGAGGAGAGGGAAGCCTTAATCATCAATCCCAGTGAACACGTTGTTGTGAGAAAGGTAAGGGAATGAAAGCCTTCAAAAACCCTCAATTATCAGCTCCTTAAAAGTGGTGGAAAAACATCCTTAATTTCTTTCTGTGTGAGCTGGGAGTCAAAGACCAGCAGCTGTGTCAACTGTGCCAGAAAATACATCGCATATGTCCAGATTAAAAAATGCATGTAATCGCATTTATAATACACATGTGGCCATTAAATAGACTGTGTTTGCATTTAATTATGCATCCCCAGAACGCAATATGCATATTTATGTGCGTGGGGTTGCATAAGACACAGCTTGTATTTGTTCCTTCCCCCTCTTATTGATGCTGGGGTTTGGGCCTTTAAATCTTTTATGCTTTGGTGTTTGGGATGGGTTGTGTTTTCCATATCGGTTGCTGTGTCAGAGGCAAGAGGTTTGTAGTGCCTCAGAAACCCAAGCTGCTGTGGAGCTTTCCCTGATTTGTATTCATGATTCTTTACATGACAATTTTTATCTCTTCCCCAGATGAAAGGAGGAGCCCTTTCCTTGCGCCGCTGGCTGCGAGGGCGAAGCCTTTACTGCTCCAAGCTGCTGACATCCCGAGCCAAATCCCGCTATTTCTTCCTCACCTACCTGGTCACACTACACCTCCTGGTTCTCCTGTGCCTCACTGGAGTGCTCTGAATGCACTGCCTTCCCCGGGTGCATCCTTTCCCCGTGGGTGGTGCCAATCCCAGCCCCAGCCTCCTCACATGCTGCTGGTTCGCTATGCACTGGACACAGTTGTACAAATCCTACACGGAATCTTGAGCTTCTCCAGTGAAATTTGTGCATATCACACTTGCTCCAAAGTTGACTTGAATTGCTCTTTACCAGTGGGATGTTATCTCTGCTAAGGAGAAAATATTCCCCTCTGCCCTATAAGGAAACTGCTGCATACAAGTTATTTAATATTGTTTGTGGGTACATAATGGTTGATTACTACTGAATGGGTTGTAAATGATATCTTTTCTATACAAATTTTATTTTAAGAGTTAAACTATAAATTCTAAAGGAATATCAAGCTATTACTGTATTTTGGCTTCTTGATTATAACAAGAAGTTTTATAGAGTGCAATAAAGGAAGAACTACTGGATTTTTGATTTTTCTTTGGTTGGTTGGGTATTTTTTTTTTTGCTGACAATAAAAGAATTAAGAAGGTCCTTCTTTCTGTTCAGTTTGTAAAGAGTATGACAAGATGCATAGATCTGTGTGCTAATGAGGTAAGCTGACAATGAAAGATTCACAATTGAGGTGACATAAATATCTCCAACTTCTTACATTCTTCTTGTAATTTTTTTTTTCTGTAACTTGCAGGGGTTTGGTATTTTTTTAATTTACTTGCACTTTTCTTGGTGGGGTTTAGTCTGTTTTGGAGGCAAAGTGTTCCTCAGCTGCAGAACATGTGAAAATCAGGCTTCTAAAGACACAACCTTACATATTTTACGTGTTTCAGCTTCAAGGTAGAAATCAATCAGTTCAACTAAGAATCTTGTGGGGAAAAGGAGACCCCAACGAATATGGAAAAGGAAGGATTCCATCAGTTTTCCTGATGAGCAGAAACCTGTTTGACTTGGAGATATTTTAGTGAAGTGACTTATCTGCTTAAGAGGTAGTTACTGCAGCAGGTAAATACTGTAAACCACCTTCTTTTGATGGCCTTTAATATTTCTTAGTCTGGGAAAAGTCTGGATTTTTATTTAAATCCAATATATTCTGCTATAATTGATTTTTTTATTTTTTTTAAACAGTGGTGACTCATCTCTGAATGGCTGATTCAGTCCCTCTGTTCAGCCCTGGTGTCACCCAAGTGGTGAGATAACTCATGAACACCAGGTACAGCGGGAACACATGTCCTGAACGTGCTGACTTTTCCCTTCCCAGCCTGCAGATGGGTCTGAGCAGGGTGATAATGAGCTGTTCTTGGACTTTTGGTCCTTCCAGTCACTGTCCAGTGTGAGGGATTTTTGCCTTGAGGAGAGAAAAGACAACCCTTTGTCCTGAGGCTAGTGAGTGAGAAAGGATCCAGAGGTGTTAGAAATTCTGTCCTAATTTATCCAGGCCTTTGTGCTTATCACAGTGACAGCACAAACTTGGAAAAAAAAGCCACATGGCTTGAGGTGTAGACATTCTGTGAACTCCATTCTAGAAGCTGATAAAAATATACTGGGAGGTGAGCTCGTGTCGTTTAAGCAGCTTTTCCTGGGTAAGTATTGCCCTGGGAGTGTATTCGTGTTGCAGTTTGTGATTGAAATGCTCGGCTTCACTTGGTCTGAGATCAAGCAAATTGAGGAAATTTGTTTCAAACCCTCTATGCTCAAATTCCAGTGTCACAGATGATGGCATTCCTGATGTGTTTAAGAGCTGATTTTTCCTCTGGTTCGTGGTGTTGGAGCCAGAGACTGGGTGCAGTGCTGTAATTTTGGATGCCACTGGTAAATAATTGGTTTATTGCAGTCCAGAGCCTTTTCCTGAAGGTTTTGGAAGAAAATAACAATTCATGGCAATGTGGATGTTCAAAAATACCAGCTACTAGAACTAAGGGATAAACATTCCTAAATTAAAGCTTTTTCCAATTTTATGTGGTAAAAATCAATTTTTGCCTTGTTAGGGACAAGAACTTGGCTGGACAAGTGCTGGTTTTCATTCCTTTCCCATTTCTGCAGTACCCTTCCTTACTGAGTGAAGTTGCCAAAGGAGGAAAAATAAAATCCTTCTCAGCTGCCTAAAGGGGCACTTTTCCAGTCCTAAAAATAACCCAGGGATCCAAAGTCAGGCCTTGCCCCTGGTGGGAGTTTTGCCATGAATTTGAGGGAGACCAGGACTTGGAGGTGTTGGCCAGCTCCTGAAGCTGAGGTGTTCCTGGGCAGTTGTGCCAGCTGCCTCTTGTTCTTTTTCCCAGAATAAAGTTCCACCTCATTTTCCCACTTCACTTTCCCACTTCCATAAAGTATTTGCCACTCAGAAACATGGAATAGGTCCTGGAATGAGCTCTCCACATGACAGAGTGGCTGTCATCTAAAAGCACACGGCAAATGCTTCCCTGAAACTTTTGCTGGGGGTTGTTTTTAGTTGTTTGTTTGAGATTGAAAAAAAAAAAAAGAGCAAATTTCAACATTCTGCGAGGGAAAAACAACAGTCTTTGAAGTAATGGATGTTTTTGGTGGTTTATTTACCATTAATTTCTAATTTTGCAGGTGATAGGTGTGTCCAATCAATTAATTTTAAACAAAGGAAGTTGCCAGAAGATAGATCCCCCTTGGAAGAGGTGGGATTTATGCTAAACAGAGCCAAATGTGTGTCCTGTAGCTGAGCTGGCCCGTGGTCACGAGGCCAATGAACAGATTCCTGATTCATTTGCTCTGTTAAATCCTTTTCAAGTGGGAATTTATGTGCATACTTCACGTGCTTTGTAAGATCAGGGTTTTCGCATTGGCTTCACTGTTTATGTTCATTCTTTCCCAAAATTACTGTGTTTCGATGATATGAAGGTGTCTTATGGAAGAAAAGCCCCACTTGTTGGATTTTATTCATATCATGAGTCAGATTTTGATTTTTCTGGACTGTCAGAACCCTCCCCTGAAGTTCTGTGTGATGAATAATATTTTGCCTCATATGTGGTGATATTATTTGGGGTAATCATGGCAGGCTTCCTAATGCAAGTGTGAGAAACTTCGTAAAAGCAGTATTTAATAAGTGTTTTTCCTTTTAGAAAATCTGCCTCTGCTTTGTATTAATTAATGAGTTTTTGCAAAATACATGTTTCTCAAAACCATTTGACTTCCAGCGAGCGGGAACCTCGCTGTTTAAAGGCAAAATATTGGAACTGCTTAGAGAGAGCAACCAAGTAAGTAAATCTGGAGGGACTAAATCTTTTCCACCTCTAATTCTTTCCCTTTCTTGCTTGGTGCAATGACAAAGGACCCATTCCTTGTGGAGAACTGTGAGTTTGCTGATGCCCACCTTGGCTGGGCTCCTGTGTGGGCACAAGCAGCACTTCCTTCATTTTTGAAGCTGCCTTGGCCTTTCTGGGTGGTTTATAGAAGGAATTGGTACAAAGTGGTTACCCACTAAAATTCCCATTTTAGTTCCTGGCATGTTTGGGGGGGTGCATTCTTTGAGGGCAGAAGGAACTACAGTGTTTCACACGAAGTTTTAACTTCAAATTGGTGCTCTGTCTCTGATATTCCTGATATTCTGCACTAATATTGGAATAATATCCTTTGCAGGGTGTTATGGTTGGAATGGGTCAAAAATAGAGCAATACAGGGGTTGAAGCCCAAAATGAAAGAGGGATCCTGACACTGAAATAGCCCACTGAGCATGGAATCATCACCAAGTGGGATGACATGGGGAAAGGTGGGTGTTTTATTTTATACTTTCCACGTACTCGTCAGTCGTGAAGTTCCTACTGAGGCAAAACATTTGACAATGATAGAAAGCAGCTAAAGTTAAAAAAAAATAGGTTACAATTCGTCAGAGAGGAATTGGAGAGATACTAAATTATTGATATTTGGAGCAAAACCTGTAGGATGCAGGGGAGGGGGGATTTTTCTTCCTCTGTACTTGCCTATGTGAAGATGGTGGGTGGTGCCCCCATCTCACATTCCACGTGACATTCTCACTGTCAGTCCCAGAGGAAAGGACAGGCTGGGGCTTCGTATCCCTATACTGATCCTTTGAGAGGGGGATTTTTAATTTTTTTCCATTAAGCATGTTGCCAAAAGTTAGCTTTTAATGTGTGCCTGGTGGGAAGGCATTCCCCATCCAGCACAGCTTCCTTGGCATTGTGCAATGAGCTCCGTGGGAAATGCCAGTTCCAGGATGTCCCAGGATGTCCCAGGATGTCCCAGGATGTCCCAGGTACAGGCAACCAGGTGAGCTCATGGAGAGGCAGAAGGAATCCAAAGGGCACTCTCACTCTGCCAAATCCCTCAAATATCCCCCATGTCTGTGGAGAAATGGCTTGAGGAGCAAGGCGGCCATGGAAAGCCAGAGTCTCTGTCTCTGCAGATTTTGCCCCTGCAGAGCACAGAGAGGGCATTGTGCGAGCAGAAGGNACTGACGGAAAATGGCGCCTTTCTCTTCAGTGAGGTGTCTCTTAAGTGAGGTTTCTCCTAAACGAGGTGACTCTCAAATGAGGTTTCTCCTAAATGAGGTGTCTCCTAAACGAGGTGTCTCTCAAATGAGGTTTCTCCTAAACGAGGTGTCTCCTAAACGAGGTTTCCCGCAACATTGGTGACAGTGTGGATTTTTACAATAAGTGTCGCCATTCTGTGACACATGTCCTGGGCTCTTTGGGAAGAAGCTGGGTCTGTATGTGGAAAATACCTCCTCTTAGACAGGATTGCACTTCAGTCCCTTGTCTCCGTGGTTTGGGGGGAAGCTCCTCAGGGAAATGCTCCTGGTGCTGTTTTCCTGTGGGAAATGCCCCTGAAAGGAAGAGGCAGGGCTGGGATTGTTCTGTGCTCTGCTTGCTAGGGCGAGGTGCAGTTATAACCCATACACCAAAACTCGGTTACTGTGCCGTATCCATGGGGCCAAACCCTTCCAAATAAGCAGACCAAAGTTGATCCAGGAGCAGTGGGAGCTCCTCAGTTCGTATTTGGAAAAAAAACTGCCCATCTACTCCTCTAGATGGAAGCACAGTGCTTGGATTTCATTCTCTCCCTGCTTGGTGCAGAAACACTTTTCTAAGCACATCCCATTATGTTTTTCTTCCTGATAATTTTCCTGCTGTCTGCATTCAGCAACAAAAAACATTTTCCGGTAGGACAAAACATAAAAATAAAATCAGAGGTCACCATTTTATGTTCTCTCATCTGCATCTGTCAGTTGTCCTGTGCACAGCACACTCTGGTGTGTGTTCCTTCTGTGGGTGATGCTGGGTGCAAGAGCAGACCACCTGAAATTGAGTTAGAAGAGGAATTTGAGAAGGGTAAAAAGGTGGGATGTTTTTTCCTGAAGTGTGAGCTCCTGGCTGGATTGATTATTTTAGGGTGTAATGTGATGGAGGCCTCAGGCAGTGCTGTAACTCAAATAATGGTCAGGTACTAGACAGGCTCTTGCAGCTTGAGCTTTTCTTCTTTTTGTCACTTAGATGGATGCAGGAAATACTTGTGGAAGTAGCTCCCTAGTCCAAACTGCTAGGGAAGAGACAAGAAACCAAGCTGATAACTGTTGTGATTACTACAAATGAGAAAAAAAGGGTGATTTTGATCCAAGCCTCAAACTTCTTCCCAGTGCTTGGAAATCCTACTCCTGAAAGCACCGGGATGTAGGGGAAACAAGAGAATTCCTGGGTGACGTGCCAAAAACGGGACAAAGGCACAGCAGCGCCGTGCCCAGGGTACAGAATGGGGGCATCCCCAAGGCTGAGGCCGGCTGTGGGGGAGCGGGAATGGTGTGGGGTGCTCGGGGGGCCGTGGGAACGGGGCAGGAGAACGGGCAGGCCATGGATGGAACATTCCTGTTCCACCGTGCTTCAGCCCACAACATTCCAACGGGAAAATAACACAGGCCCTTGTCCATCGCTGACAACGCGTGCGAGGGAGGGTGTTGGGATCGAGCGTTTTCTGGCCCTGGTGATGATGGAAATGTTCAACAGAAGTGCTGGGATAATTTGGGATAATTTGGGATAATTCCTCCTCAGGAATTTCTCGTTGCTCGTATACTTGCTGCTCGCACTTAATTCTCATGACCTATAAAATCAACACGGGATTATTCTGGTTCTTGTGGAGTATCGTTATCCATTAACATTCTGGTTATCATTAGGTCAAATTTAATGGGCTGTGCCGTGCCTGATTGGGCTGGGTTTTGAGGGAAAACCTGGAAACTGCAGGCTTCTGCTTTTAGTCCACGTTTGTTCCTCACTGCTGAAACCACCAATACTTTGGGAATTATGTAAGCACAGAGGTTTCCTGCTCTTCCCTTGTTTCTTTTCTGTCTGAAATGGCAGTAATTTTCTTCTTACATCTGATTTATATATATATTTTTTAACTTTTACATAATTATTTTCTGGTTTATTCAACTTATTCCTGCATTTGTATTACAAACCTTCAAATGAAGGGTGGCCTGGGATTCCAAAGCCCAGTTCTGGAAGCATCTGATTATTTGTTTTTCTTAGCGGCGATAGAGAATTGAATTTTTTTCATACAGCTGATGATTTTAACTAATAACTCCAGCTCTGGACAGCTGTTGACATTGGAGGTGCTTAAATTTTAGAGAGGATCTCTTTTCCATTTAAGTTCATTTTGAAGCATAATAATACTGGTTTCTAGGATATAATACTTGTTTTTAGGATATTCCTCAAATAAACTTACCCATAAAACTGTCCTGATGTTTGGTGCTCAGAAGTAAGTGCGTTGGGTCAGAAAAAAATGAGCTAAAAAGAGAATAAACCCCCAACCCAGTGAATTTGGTTGAATTTGTTGAATAGACATGAATTTGGCAGATTTGCTCTTGCGTGCTTTCTGTCTATTTCAATATGGCTGTAAAAATATTAATAGAAGTTTTAAAAAGCAATTATTTTTATTATATTAAATACATTTCATATATTTTAAATATATAATTATTTAATATAATTTTAATATGTTACTAGAAGTAATATATTAAAAGTACATTGCTCAGGCTGTATTTGAAAAAACTTATGGCTTTTGGCCAAAAGTCCACATGGCAGATTTAACCAGGGACAGAAGTAAGTGCGATTTAAATACAGAATATGGATATAGAATCACCTGGGAAAAGGAGATGTGGCTCTGCTCTCCCCTTGGTGCCCACTTTCGGCATGTATTTAATGGAAATATTATGCATCCATTTAGCAACAGTGTAAATAAATTAATTAACCTGTGAGCTTGACAGCAGGAATGACTGGGAGAGGATAGAGCTGGGAGATAAAAACCACCAGCAGATCATGGGAACAGCCCCATTTTTAACAAGCAGGGGGTAGAGCTCCTGCAGCAGACGTGTCTAGGACTCTTTCTGTGTCATTACACTGGAATGATACATCTGGGTTTCAAGACTGCTTAAAGGTTTGTTGTTTATTACTGATGGCATTAAATTCATTACAATAATTATGAGCTATCGGTAATTCGTGTGCTCTTTAATGGAAAGCACACTTTTCATTAAGAAGTTGACTTTATTGGTGAAGGCATTCACTTCTGAAATGCAAAATCGGAGTTTAACCCCCTCGTGTCAGAGGCTGTAGGGATTTAAAAGCCACGTGGAGGTGGCACTTGGGGACGTGGGTTAGTGGTGGCCTTGGCAGTGCTGGGTTTACACTTGGAATCAGTATGTCAGGAAAATTAATCCACAAACGCCAGAGGTGTATGTCCAAAAAGGAGACAGAGGAGTCCTGTAACTTTATTCATGAATAAACAGAGAGGTCATGGGCATTTCCCATGGGGTCTCTCTCAGATTGACAGAGGACGCAGCCTCTTTTATCCGAATTCCCACCGCAGGTTCCCTCTCTCTTTTCACAATGGCTGAGGTACTCGAGAGGTACAGATTTTCCAGAACACCTAATTAATGTACATCCCCCCTAATACAGACATCCCCAATACACATCCCCCTTTTCTTCCTCTTCTGGTGTCTCTGTTCTTGTAGTTTATTAACACAGTTTTGGGTAAATCTAACTAGGGAAATTCCTATGGAAATCCTACCCATTGTTTCTTCTATCTCTCAGTATCAAAGTTACCTTACCAGCAGACTCAGGTCTGATCTTTACCAGCCATTTGTTTGTAAAGACACTCCCTTATTCCTTTCAAATATCAGAAGGCTTTTCCACACTAAATGATTCCATGCAGTGTAGTCTAAAGTTGCCATGAAGAGAGAAGATGAACTGCTGTGTTTGCTGAGATGGAATGAGTTCAAACTGCACCAGGTGAAGTTTTAGCCTGACAAGAAAGCCCTGAAAATGGTAGGAGTAGTCTATCACTGGGTTTGTTTGCTGCAGGAATCTGTGGGTGCTCCAGCAGAGGAATTTCTGAGACAGAACCAAAGCTGATTATTCCTTGAGATGAGAGCAGCCAGATTATTCCTCATGGCTTCTTCCAGCTGTGTCTTCCATACATCTTCTGTGTGTTTGTATATATATATATAAGCCACGCTTAGATTGCTGCATTGTTGCAGCCCTTCCATCAGTGTAAAAAAAATGATCCCAAGGTGTCATCTCCAATTAACACTGTCAGTAAAAAGCTGACCTAGGTTAATGGAAAGATATCCACTGGCTTCGGTGATTTTCCTTTGAAATGAAATCCCAAAGAAAGCATAACATGCTGTTCACAGGAGAACCAGGGTTCAGGAGGGGACTCAGGAGCCGTAACTGTCGGTATTCATTTAAAGATAATAATATTGGCTGTCCCTTCAGATCATGTTGAGTGTAGATCCTGAAGTTTTCCCATCCCTTCATTCCAGATCCTGTTTGAGGCATTCCGTGTGCCAGCCGTGTGTGTAGCAGTGGAGGCAGTGCTGACTCTGGAACCCAGCCCATTCAGTATCTAACACAAGATTTCACTGAAGTGTTGGATTTCTATCTCATATTGATGTCTGCTGGTAAGGGATCCATAGAATAAGCATGGAGACCTCTTGGAAATGACTCCTTAGCAACCCTTGAGTCTTCACACACTTAGAAAAAAAATTAAAATACCATCTGCCTTTGTAGCCTGATGCCACTATAGAATTCCATCTAAAAAGATGGGCAGCTGACAGGAATTATGACTATCATAAATACTTGGTTTATGTTTGAAATCCAACTATTTGTGTGCAGGTTTGGTATCAGAAATGCCTTATTCATGGTGAGTGGAAAACATGTACTTTGTGTTACGTGGTGTTTGGATTTGGAAATGAAACAGCAGCTGCTGCCTCCTCCTCCCATCTTGAAAAGGGCTTGGAGCTTCCTGATGGACAAGGGGAGGAATTCACCATTGAGAATTAATGGTGCTGATGCCCAGGCATCCTCCCAAGAGAATTTTGCATATATAATTAGGATGCTGAGATGACAGAGGAGGTGAGTGCAAGGTTCTGTCCTTGTCCTTGCTCTCCTGGCCTCACCCAGCTGGTTTGTTCCTGGAGTTTTCTTAGGGATAAGCTTGGACTAATGAACTTTCCTCTCATTTTAACAGTAAGAAAAACAAGGGGAGGAAGGGAGAAAGAATGTGTCGAAACTTCTTTCCACTCAGGAATGGAACCCACGGTACAAGAGTGCTGTGAAATGTGATTTTGACTTCCACAAGGATCTCAGTGGCTAAAACGTCCTCTCTGGAGAAACCACCGTGTATCCTGGGAGTTGGGATCATATGCAGGAGACAACAGCTTTACCTCAAAGTACAGTGAAGATGAAGGTAATTTTTAACAACTTTACTGCTGCCGGTTCCATCTTAAGGTGATTTTTCCTTATTCACATGGTCTCTTAATGGTAAAAGCTGCAAAATCTGTCAAAAAAGAATTTTTCAAAGTTCTGCTCTAGCTACATAAGAGAGGTTGATCTTACCTTCCTTCCCTCTTTTGAACAGCAGTCAGTTCAAATTTCCAGTATCTATATCTTCTCAAACAAATGGAAATTGGAAATTCCTCAGCCTCTGCGTGAGTTTTACTTTCTTGCTCTGGTCTCGGTTGGTACAATTGCTCACTGTACAAGTTGATAATCAATCAACTTACAGAAAGGAATTGAACTATGAATTGGCCTTATCACCTGCCTGATCAACATAACTTACATTTCAATCTTAATATCTTGTAGGTTAATACAGTGTAAAAAAAGAAATTATTTAAAAGGTGGCAAATGTGGCATATGTTTTACTGTATTTGCATATAACCAGAAGAGTTCTTGGGTTCTTCTTCCCTCCTTTCCCCAAGTTTCCTCTCTCCACAAGAAAATTCTCCCCAGTCCTTGGTTGGGATCTCCAGTTCCTGGCACTGCTCTTAAGAGCAGATGAACTTGGTTGAGAAAGAAGAAAGATTTGTCTTCTACAATGAGGCTCTTAGGTCAGAGCAATTTGTATTTGTCACAGATTCTGTTGTTTCAGTAAATAACATCAGCTTCTCAGTGGATGAGACGCTCCAAAGGTAAAACTTATGTTCTCTGAAATGCAAGACAGCAAATCAAAGCCCACAAAGAACTTTGTGTGACTGAGGATGATGTGCTTTGTTCCATCCATGACTGATTTAATCACCTTTTTCTAAAGGGCAGCTGGACCATCACCCAGAGAATTTGTGTCCCTATTTGACTTGAAGGTAAGTGTATCCAGATCATTTAGAAGTGACCTTAAATCATGGAAATATTTGTGTCTTCAGAGCAGAAGGTGACTGTTGGAACTGTCAAGGAGAACGAAAACTGAAGAGCCTGCTCTGGATGGACCATGAGTGTCACGTCCAGTGGGGAGCAGAAGGAGAAGGGCAGGGACCCACTCCTGTTCCCAAGGGAGAGCCCTCCCTCTGGCTGGATGGCTGGGGTGAGGAGTCTGGTCCAGCCTCAGCACGAGCCACGTTCAGTCACGGATTCCATGGCTTCGGGTTTTCAGTGGGTGACTTTTTTCTGTATATTTGCAAGGTGAAATTCTTAAAATTCTCAGCATACGGTTTGGTTAATGCCACGTCCTTTCATTTGACCCTTTTGGTCAAATGACTAATTTGACCATTTGACTAATGCAGCCTTGTGTTTTTTAAAAATATGCTCCTTTAAAGGTCATTTTCCCTGCCTGTGTCCTTGATGATTTTCCTTCCTTTACCCAAGACATGTGTCTTCACATTCAATCTGTTCCCTCTTTTTCCCTATCAAATGGCTGATTCAGATTTCTGATCATCTGCTTGTTCAAATCTAGCAGGCTGTTCCTTTTTTTTTTATTATTATTTTACTTCCTTGTGGAGCAGCTCCCTGTAAACATCTCTGCAACTTCAATCCTCTTAAATGATTTTATAAAACTTTATAAGGCCTTGATGCCTCTGAACCTCACCAGACTTAGAGGCTGAGATGGTTTCTATCACATGATATTTTTTGGATTGATGTTGTGCTATTTATATTTATGTGGTGTCCTTCTATAGTGTATGAGGTTTGTTGCAGAATCCTGCTGCTTTCAAACTCTTCAAGAAACTGTCTCATATGTATTTTAAAATTTTCTTTTTTTCTTTTTTTTTTTTTTTAAACGTCACAGTTGCTCCCCAGGGGAAAGGTAATAAGCTTCCATTAATTCTCAAACTTGTTGTCCTGGGAAGATTTAAATAATGTGTCACTTCAAAGCAACCCCTATATTCCTAAATTCCCCTTAACAAAGAAAAGTTGTCATCATCATTTAAGCATTATTCCTTCTAAATGGAAGAAAAATCTATCCAATACAAGATGAAGCAGGCATTCCCCCTCACACATTTTTTTTCCCCAGGGGAAATACCTTCTTTTCTTAGGAGTAAATTGTAGGGAAAAACATTCATCCATATGAAGGTTACCATACATATAAACCAGCCCAGCTGCAACGGCTTCTGTGGGTGCAATTTATTAAATCCACAGAATATTTGACACTGAGATTTTAAATGAGAGTCCTGGAAGTGATTGCTGAGCCTTCAGCCTCCTCTAGCTCTTAATTCAATTCTGCATTTCCCATCAGGGATGTTTTCCTGGGCAGCGATATGAGATCTGAGGGAGACACTTGCCATCAGCTCTGTCACGGATCTTGATGTTCTATCATAAAACACAAAGAGCATTTTGAAGGTTTCTTTCGGGGGAGTTTCCCCTCCATTTTTGCTTCAAAGTTAGATGTTACATCTGTGGTGAACTTTTCTTGGAATCAGTGAACTCTGTCTTAGGGCTTTGCTGACATTTTAAAAATCTCTAGATACGGAGATCTCTAAAAATCTGTTTTACAAAAGCAGCAGCATTTCGGAGACACAAAATGGAAATGAAAAGTCCCGAAACTAATCATTAACCTCTCCTTAAAATGGTTGTTGGTCACGTTAATTGGGGATTATGGGCTTCAAAAACAAATGACACCTGCCTTTCCTCATGTTTGCAGAATAGAGAGGGAAGAGAGATAAATATATAGTGGTGAAAGCAAATCACTTTGGTAGAAAACTTCTTGAGGTCACTGAGGACACCATGCTCGGGATGAACTGCCACCTTTTTCTGTGTGGCAAACTTTTAATGAAAGAGGAAAAGGACCTGGTGATCTTTTACTGCAGAGGTTCATAACACTGATGAGCATTTCATGTAAAAAGCAAAGCCGGCAGCTCTCATTACCTGGGCCTTCTGATTGTGCATTCCCATCCAACAAGAGGAGTGGAAAATACACTTGACACAACTGAGAGGTTATAGTGGAGAGTGTTCACATTTCTGATTCCACTCCCAGTGCGCTTTCCTTCCCAGCAGAGACAGAAAACCCCGAGGTCACCCAGGCCATTTTCCCTCGCACTGCTGCCGAGACACACGGGGCTGACTGCAGTGAATGGCAGGCTGAGAGCAAGATGTGGGTCCCAATTAATTGATCTGCAGTTGCTGTAGCTCTAAATCACTAAAATTCTGTTTTGCCTGCATTTGTTTTAGGTAAAGCTCTTGATTTCTGTTGCAAATCTACGGCCAGAAACGCTGGGCAGAGGCACTGAGCCTTGTCTGGAATGTGACAGCGTGGCTGAGTCTCCATCCCATTGCCCAGTGTGAAAACCACCCTATTAGTGAAAACCACCCAAATTCCACATCCCTCTGTGCTGGCTGAACAGGAGATTCCAGAAAACAACAGTCCTGACACAAAGAGGACCAGAATTGTGAAGTGGTGACAAGAAGCAATGAAAGCTGCAAGCTTTGAGGTGAATTGAATTTGCAATTGCTGAAGTGGAGCCCAGTGACGTGAGAAGCTGATATGGAGGAGAATGAGATGTAAAAAACAGGGTAAAATATCTTCTGTTTAAGGCTGGCCTCAGGCAAGAATGAGTTTGTCAGTAATATGTGGTTGCATTTTAATATGGAAATGTCTCCTGGCATGTATTTCAAACACTACAAAGAGGGATATTGATCTAACCGTCAATTAATGGGAGAGGTCCTCTGTGAAAATCAGCTCTGGGTTTGACTGGCAGATAGCTTTAATATTCTGAGGGGAGTGGATCATTTGCACAGCTCAGTAAGAGACTATAAATCACCAGGATCAGGGCTTTTTTTTTTTATCATTTTAATGCAGGCTTGCTTTCCCTGGAGCAAGGGACCAAGGGTGTGGTATGTCATTAAAAATCATGGGGACAGTGTCAGTAGGTACGGACAACAAATAATCTACTTGTGCTAAATGGAGTTATTTGAAATCCATTCCTTCTGTTGCCATGTTTTTCAGATATCTGCTCTCTCTTGGAATATTGGGATAGAATGAACACTCCCCCTTTAGCCTTCACACAATCCATGGGTGTATTTCCACTTTTGGCCCTCACAGAGTATCCATGCTAAAGGCCATTTTTAGAGCAGACTTTTTCCAGCCAGGCAGTTGGCAAATGACCCTTCTTAGCCATGAAGGTTTCCCTGAAGTTGATGCTGATATTGAGCAGTTTTCTAGAGAGCTGTTCACCATCAGGCTGTGGATTTAGCAGGTTTGCCCTTAATTGATTTCCTATCTGGCCCTATCTGAAAATGATGTTCTTGAAGGACTTGGAAGCCTCTCATTAAACCAGAGAAGAATTTCAACCAGCCCTGGTTTCTGCTGGACTGTGAAATAGCCAAGATGAGAGATCAGCTTGAGTGTGTGAATTCCCTGTCCGGCTGCCTGCTGCCGGGGCTGGTCAGGAGGGTTTTCCTTCTGGACCTGCTCCACTCTGCTTGTCCTGTAATGGGAATTTTGCTGTGCAGGTTGCTCACTAAATCAGCTGCTTGGCTCCCCCTCAGAGCTGCTGAATCACCACGATGTGACCCGGGCATGCAAAGGGATTTCTTTCTTTGTCAGGGCCGGGATCCTCAGGAGAGCACCAAGATGGGTTTCCTTGACAACAACTGATGTCACTGGCAACTGGGAGAAAGTACAGAGGCTGAAAAGGGAGTTTATGAAGAGCAGGGATCAATTTAGGGAAAAAAAATCTGAATAGCAAAATTAGAGGTTTTTACAAAATATAAAATTCATCATAGAGATCAGACCTGTTTCTAAAGTCTGGGCAACAGCTCTTGGGGTATTAGAAATCAAGATCCCTCACAAAAAAAATGCAGTTTAAACGTTTGTACAGCACCCCCCAAAGTTTCTACATGCTGCAGCCTCAAAGTCACAATCCTCACTGAACTTTTTTCCTCCAAAATGGAACAATCTGGAATGATAATCCTGCTGGAATAAACCCAGATGGCACCTTGTGCATGATTTCATTTGGATGGAGTTCTACTTCAAATTCCATGCAGGATAAATAAACCATCTCTCCTGTGCTCTGGATGTGCTGATAGCAGGAAGGCTGCTGCAGACTTCTGGTTAATATTTAAGTGGCATTCCTGACAGCAGAATTCTGTGCATCAGCTTGACAAACCAACTTGTGTCTAGCCCTGTGGTTCACTTCTGTAAAACAGGTTAGAATTTGGATTCTTCATTCATCTGCATCAGCAGCTAGCAGAGAATTACATTTCCTCATCTGACCATTTTTAAATGATTAGAAAAATCATTGTTTTGTGCTTAAAACTATAGCCCTTTGGGCTAACCATTGCTTTAGGGAACTGTTTTAGGATCCTAAAGGTTTGGAGGTTGCAGTTTCCCAGACTTCCATGCTGATCCGCTGGCTTGCTGCCATCAGCGAGGCAGGGGCTTTTTCTCCCCCTTCATCCGTTCTCCTGCCCATTCCTTTTGCCTGGTCTGCTCGAACAGAAAGCAGACTTTTCTCTTGTTCTTTTCTTTTGTTTCATGTTGGCTAATCAGCTCTGTGATGGGTTAGTGAGTGGAATTGTCCTGTGAATGTCCTGGCAACGGTCAAGGCTGCTGCCAAGCAAAGTGGGAGACCGAGGTGGGGCTGGCTGCCCCTTCCACTGGCAGGATTTTTATTGCATTGCCCTCCTGCTCCATGGAAATTCAGCATCAGGGCAGGGAATCTGGTGTGTGCTGAGAAACAGGAGTTCGCACCTGTGGCCAAAATTCAGCAACAGCTCTTTCTGCAGTCTTGGAGCAGGACTCCTGCATCATTCACCTGAGGATTTTGTGACCTTTTACAGTAAATTCTCATGAATGAACTGATATGACAGGAAAAGGAGGAAGGGAACCACGGGCTGGTCATCATGGCCTCAGTCATTAGGAAGATTATGGAGCAGTTCCTCATGAAAACTCTTTGCTGCCATATGAAGTCCATAAACTCCAGAGGTCTCTTCCAGTCTAATTTTTTTCCTCATCTGCGATTGCTTTGTCTCTTTTACAAATGAAAGGTGACTTTGACCAGTGTTGCTGTTTATTAGAAAAAGAAGGACTAGCAGTAAACACCTCTTGACTTTATTGCTTGCTTTTAATTGTATGATTTTCTGTCTCAAAACTGTTTCTTAGGCAGATATCACTCTGAGGCTCATGTTGGGCAAATATGTTGATAAAGTTTGTTGGAATAAGAAGTTACATACGTTACATCAATTTTCCTCTCCACTACCTGCCAGTGGATGTCACACTTACACAAAAATGGTGCAAGAAATGGACCAAATTCCTTCTTCTTCCATTAAAAAAAAACATTCTTGCATTACATCTTTACAGCTTCCTCAAAGGAAGCTTTGACTTCATTGGGAGGGTAGCCTGAGGAAGGGAACAAAATTCAGCCTAGACTGTGTATCCAGTGAGGATTTATTTTGTGCTTTATGAGCCTGGACTGAAGGCTTCCTAACAGATGTGGGAGATTTTACTGGGAGGAATTGTCAAATCTCCCTGGTTTTTATTAGTGAGCTGTACCCATGCAAGGGAATTCTGTTGTAAACAGGGCTGAAATTGGGTGTCACAGAGTCACAACAGCAGTTTCATCGTGATTTTATTATCAGGGCAGTGCACTCTTGGCATTTGCTTCTCATTCTTTCTGTTGTGACTTTCTGTGCTCTGTCCCAGCAAAATTCAAGGCAGTGGGGTGCAGTGAGGTGCTGTGAGGTGCAGTGGGGTGCAGTGGGGTGCTGTGAGGTGCAGTGGGGTGCAGTGAGGTGCTGTGGGGTGCAGTGGGGTGCAGTGGGGTGCAGTGAGGTGCAGTGGGGTGCAGTGGGGGGCAGTGAGGTGCTGCTGCTCCTGGGCTTCTGAGCCCTGAAAAAGCGGTGTCAGGGTTATTCTAGGAGCTGCATGGCAGTTGTGGAGCATTTCAAAATGAGCACTGCTTTCCAGTGGTGCTCCCTGCAAAATCTGAAGTGTCCAAAAGTAGCTTCCAAAGACACTCCTGAGTGCTGGACGGATTATTGCCATTTCCCGAGGCACAGGAAACTTAAGAGGCTTAACCAAAAAACTGCAGGAGTTCGTTGTCAGAAAACTGAGCCCTTTTCTTTTTTTTTTTTTTAAGATTTCATTGCTGAAATCTCAGGGATTAAAAAAACCAAGCATAAAACAAACAAAAAAACCCTGCCAAGCACAAAAGAATTAGTGGCTAAATGATTTCTATTGACTTTGCTGTCCAAGATACTCACTTGGAAGCTGATTCTCTCAGAAGCTAAAATTAGATTGGCATCATATTTAAAGCCCTGGGATTTGTCTTGGTCAGTAGAACTGAAATAAAAATGGTTGGCAGAACCTCTCTTTCCTTCAGAGGTATCCTGCTATGGTCTACTCAATTATACATCTATCAATCATAATGGTGGCATGGTCATATTAATTAATTGCTAGCTTTAGTCAGACCAAACTTTTTATCTCTCCAAACAAAGAGCTTTTTTGTTATATAAAAATCAATCTCACTTGTTAAACTTCTGCATTAAAACATAGAAAGTTCTCTGCTGTTTTTATTTTTCCTCCTACTACAGCTCAGCATTAACACCGAGCTTTTGGTCGTCATTAACTAATACAGATGTTAATTAATTAATCATGCTTGCATAGTTCTCTATTAAATTGCCAGTCTACTAAAATTCATCCTTTCTATTCCCTAAGGGTATTTGATATTTCAGTGAGGTCTTCTGTTAATTTTCTCTTTTCCACAGCACGTTTAACCTTCTTTTGCAATCATTTAGAGGCATTATTATCTCAGTTATCCTCTCTTGAACCTCCTGTGTTGTCAATTTTTTTTCTTCCATCTAACGAGAACTGTGTAGTTGCCCCAGATTCTCCTCTGATTAAGTGTAAAAAAATCAGGAAAAAATCCTGAATCAGGGTTAATGCTATTTGAAGTCAGATTGTAGAATTCAGACCTGATTTTCTGGACCATATTAAGATGCAATTGCTTTGATTTGAATTTATTTTTAATAAGATTTATCATTGTGTATGATTAGGCATTTGCTAGTAAATTGTGTCTAGTTTATGTGGAGAGAAAAACAAATTAGAAACTTGGAAAGATTAAGAAAAAGAGATTCCAATAATGATTTGAAATCTCAAAATCATGATTGGTAATGAGAAACTAAGGCAGTCCAACCTCCTCCAAGAGAAGGGAACTTGGAGAAAAGCTGCAGAACCTTCAGGGAGAGGATTGCAGAGAGCTCTGAAATCAAGGAAAATGCTACAGAACCCAGAGTTTGAGAACTGGAGACAGAATAGTTCAGGGTACATTTAAGACTGACTGAGAGTAATTAACCATCAGAACAATTAACCTATGGACATAGTGAATTTGTTGAAGTATTTAAATTGAGACAAAGTATTTTTCCTAGATCCGTGGTTGTTCAGCCAGGAATTACTGGGTGAGATTCCTTGGCACTGCCTTCTGTAGAAGTCAGGATAATTCACCACAGACCCTTTCAGCCTTGAAATTTAAGATTCCAAATGTCATCTGCTCAAAACCTAATTTTATTTTATTTTATTTTTTCCTTCTGAGTGTTTGGGGAGGAGGGTATGGCTTATTCCTACTTAAACACAAAACATCTCCTTTCTGGGGATTCTTGTCTCCCAGCTGTTTTCCTGGGAATACTGCTGAATTTGCCTTGTCATTCAAGACCCTTTACTCCTGTCCTGTAATGTAAAATCCTTTTAATTTATTCCTGCTCTTTGCTATTGCGCTGGCTGGATTTTGATTGTGGTGGTTAGTTGTGTTTCATCTCCAGCTGGTTTTATATACCTATATATATGTAAATATGCACATACATAACAATGTTTCCTGCAGGCCATGTAATTAGACCTGCAGATTTTCTCTCTGCCAAACCTTTCCTGTTTGTTGCTGCTTCCTCAGTGAGGCAGTGGGAGATTTGTTAGGCCAGCTCTCCGTGGGTAGATCCATGCCTGCAATTTAGGTATCATTTGTTAAGTGTTCCCTGCCAACTCCTTCCTGCTATTTTTATTAATCAAATCATGCTTGCAGAGCTATCTAGTTTCTTTCTTTTTTTCTCCTGTTTTTCTTGATATCTATAATAATGTGACACAGGTTTCATCCTACTGCTTCTGTCTGTTCTGTCAATCCCTAGGAATCTTCCTGCTGTTCCAGCTGCACAGTTTTGGCTGATTTCTGCCAAGTCAGAAACTGGAATTGTCATTTCTTTGCCTCTCCTCCCCCTTGGTGCTGTGTGCAGCCCCTCCTCACGTAAACTGAGTGAAGGGTAATGAAGTTTTCTGCCTCTTACATCAACTTTCTTCCATTTCTACCTCTTTTTGGTATGATTTATTTATCCACAAGCCTGCTTTTCTCATCTGGCTGTTGCTCCTAGCCTGGGAGCACATCCTGTGTAGCATTTGGCCTTGCCCTTCGTTGCCCAAATCCCCTTATTTCCAATATTCTCGCAATAAAACAGTGTTTTAGTGCTGCCTGTGCAGACCAACAATGCCCACCCAGGGCTGAAATGTTTTGGCATGGAGCAGCTGCCTGCTTTTCCCTGTGCCTCATCTGTGCTGCAAGTGTAACATCTCCTCAAGGAAAGGATGCTGCAGCCTTTGCTAAGGCACTGATGACCCATTTTTATTTTCTCTCGTGCTGTTCAAAGACAAAAGAAGGTGAGACCATCGGAGGGAGCTCTCACGATTAATTGGTCTCTGCTACCTGTCCCAGAATGCAGAGTGAAACTGGAACACGCCGGCTCCCCGAGCTGAATTCACAGAAAGCAGCAGCAACACACACCTGCCACTCCATGTGTGAGTGATCCTTAAAATGCCGCCTTGTTTCAGCCACATCAAAGCAACTCTTGTTTTCCGTGCACTTATTTCAGCCCATTTTCATCCCCTTCCTTACTGTGTGTGCCAGGCACAGAGAGGCACTTTAAGAATGATGCTTTGCTGTGGGTTCTGTTCATGTTTCAGTGTAAAGCCACGGGAGGTGGCTGATTTCCATTCTTTTGCCCGCATCATCCCTGATAAACGGATCCTTTGGCACATTAATAACGGGGAATCGAGCGAGCTGCAGCACTCGTGCCATCGTTGTGGTGCTGCAGCAACCCACTGCCACGTGGGAATGGGTTTTCCAACACTTAGGAAGTGAGAAAAGTGATATCCCCTTCACATCAATAACAACAGCACAGAGAAGGGGAAATGCATCTGTGTCCCTGGAAAAAGGAACGTGGGACCGGCAGGCCTCCTCCCAGCAGGCAAGTTCAGCATTCAGATGAGTGTGGGAAGAAATCAGAGTAGAACGAACTCCACTTTCAGCCCAGGGACACAGAATTGATTTGGACAGATGGGAAAGGGATCTCCAGAGCCACTTCCAAGGCGCTGTGGCCAAATGGAAGGATGTCTCACTTGAAAGGATATTTGATGGGAGAAGGGACAGTAGGAGATACAGCCGTGGGTAGGGAATAATTAACTGGGCCCTTCGAAGTCTTTAAAAACATGGTTGGTCATTTGGTTGAAAAGTACTTTGGAGTGACTTAATCTGCTCTAAAATGAGCCTGTTTATTGATCCTTGTTTATGTGTTTGCTTTTGGGAGGGGTGAGTAATGTAGGGGTCCTGATGGCACTTTTAAGACACTTTAACTTCAATTTTTGTTCCCTTTAGAAGCCTCCAAGCAAATAACATGTGGTCATGCTCCATGAGTGTCACCACCTTAGCAGATGCTGGCATTTGCAGCACATTGACTCGGGGCATTGTAGAAAATAACGTGTTAAGCTTTCCCTCAAAGCCTCAGGCTTTATCCTGCTTCTGTTGCTTTTATGCCTGGGGGCAACTCATCTTTAAGGCAGAAGTGCTGGGTCACAGGCTTCAGGTTCTTCATTTGCATGGAGGCGTTGTGGCTAGTGAGCAGGCTGTAATTTTGGGGCAGATGGCCCAAATTGCTCAGTTCCTGCCCTGTGATGGGTGGCTGAGTCAGCTGCCTCAGAGCTCTGCCCTTTCCATTGCTCACGTTCCACAGCACAGGGAAACAACCCATACCCACAGCCAAACCCTCCCTCTGAGGCTGTGAGAGTGGAGACCCTGAATTATTTATGGTTGTGAAGTGTTCCGTGGATTCAGCCTGGCTGTACAAAGCCTTTCCTTGTTTGTTTTCAAACGGGTGCAATATATAGGAAAGCGTGATACAATATATTTTCTATAATAGACATGTTCACAGAATAATTTCAGTCCTCCAGCCCTGCCAAGCCCATCACTAACCCATGTCCCCAAGTGCCACATCCACGTGGATTTGAAATCCCTGCAGGCGTGGGAACTCCACCACTGCCCTGGGCAGCCTGTTCCAATGCCTGGCTATCTAGATATTTAGATAT
>VZTX01016970.1:55846-66625 GCA_013400915.1 Pardalotus punctatus
AACAGGTGGGGCAGGGCTCTTTGTGTTCAGCATGACTCAGCCCTGATAACACCATCAGGGGGGCTATCTCTGCTCATGGGCCATCAAGGTCTCCAGAATGACTCATCAGTCCATTGTGAGATGCCCTGCCCAAAGGGGAGGAACTGAACATTCCCACCTGCAGATAAGGGAGAGACTCTGGAACACTGGGCTACCTTTTCCACTGGATTCCCAGAGAGGAAGAGCTCAAGAGCCACCGCTGGACCTCCAGAGACCGACGAGATTTTTCTACAGGATCACCACGTCAACAAGACTACGTCCATCACTCCAACAGGACTGCAGCCACCATCTTTAACTGGCCTGCCAGCACCACCCAAACAGGGTGACAGGTTGTATTCTAACTTTATCTATCTGAACTGGAAGGAGGTCACATTGTCCATTCTAAGGGAGGCTCCCACCTTCCTTAGCAAGGCACCTGTCTTTCAAACCAGGACACACTGTGAACATCAAATATTCATGATATTTCCCGTATTTCCAGCCCAGACCCCGTCACCGGAGTAGAGCCCAGCTGATGCCAGGAGCGTGGGGATCACAGCCAGGGGAGTGCTCAGCTCCTCATTTCTGGGTTATCACAAAATGAGCTGCTCTGCCCTGCACTCCGCAGACAGACGATCTGGGACGACGAGGCACGTAACACCATTTCGGTATTTTGAGAAATGGGGACAAAAGAATTAGAACAGTCTTGTTGGCTGCCTTCAAAATTTCTTTGTGACAGCCGGTAAGAATTTTTCAGTGGGGGAAAAATTCTAACCTTTTTAACTGCTTTTTTTTTTTTAAAGCAAAGAGGCGCTTTATTGACATTTTTAGCAGTAAATGCAGCTATTTAAAAGATACATTGAAAAAAGGTACTCTGAGCCTTTAAGCAATCAAACTGTATGATTGCATTTCCCTCATCAGTATTATTTACTGCAAGGACAATGCTGCTGAAATTTAGACAAGATTTTAAATTTTCTGTAGAGCTGACAGGAAGTTAGTGTCAGTTTTAATGGTATCACACATCCCAGTTTTGTATCACAAATTTAACTATAGAACCTGAAATCACTGTTGCATATAACATGTGTAAAACTTAACAAACAGACACAATTCAGTTTGACTTAATAAGTGACTTGATGTCCTGTACACCAAGTTTTGAATTACAGAAAAAACCCAGTACTCTTTGGGAATTATTTGTCTGCTGCTTTTGCTTTTAATCCACTTTGCTGTTATTAACTTTTACCAAAGGTAAACCCTTATGACCAGCATGCAAACAAAATATCCCTTGCAGACCTACCTTGTATTTACAGCATCATCTAAAAAATTAATTATTGCTTCCAAACACACAGAAAACTGGAATCTGCTGTGTTGGTGATGCAGGAAAACTCTGAGATTATAACTAAGATGAGGCTTTACATCTGAAGCTGGGTAGCCTTGGGGATGGAGGAGGATGGATGTGTCCTGTTCTCACGGGGCTTGGAATTCTGACCCTAAAAACCCCAGCTGGTCTGAGCCAGACTGTTCAAAGACCTGTCACCTGCACAAAACGAATGCCAGAGTGAATTAAAGGGCATTTACTGTCTTCCTGTGTAAAACCGTACCAGTTTTATCCTGGGATTTTGTGGGAAGACCTCCAAAAACCCCTTGGGATGAAGACAAAAATGACCTCCTTTGCTGCTGTCTTATTGTTTGAGACCCGACACTGACCGTCCCATAAATATTGTCAGTCAAATGCTGTATCTGCCAGCTGGGATAAAACAGGTGTTCAAGGGGATACCAGCATGATTTATAAAGGAACATGTATAACTAGGGAAAATTTTCAAGACAGCTGGATTAAATTGACCAGTGGAATATTTTTACATGCCTGGACATTGCCGTGTTTTACTTGGGCAAGTGCTTGGGCAGATAAACATCTGATGAGACATGGAAATACTCCAGTTGGGTTTTCAGGATGTTTTTCAGTTTGTTACCTATAGGACAATTCGGATGTGAATTGCAAATTGTCTTTAAAATCTGATTTTAAACAGACCCTTAAAGAGTGCAAAGAAGAAGTTTCATTGGCTCTAACCGGGCAGTTTCAGGTTGATTTTGCTGCCTGTTGATGCTGAGATATTTGCTTGGTCACCAGATTTCCTTTCTTCACTGCCTCCCATACAGATTTCAGCTGGAGATTTCAAGGGTCAGTCAGTCAGTTAAAATCTTTAACATCAAAAGCAACACTGAATGGTTGTATTTATTTTTTTAATGGCTCAATTAGTTTTATCTTCTATATCCTTGGAATAAGTCAAAGCACATTTTCAGGCTGTTCGCAACAATCTGCAGTGGGCAATGACACAAAAAAAACCCTAGTAAGAGAGGAAAAACAGAACTAAATTAAAGAAAGGAATATTTCTAGTATAAAACTCTGCTCTGAAGGAAGAATATTGGAAAATTTGTGATTTGAAAATACAAAGCCTGGTATTTTTTAATTATTGTTTATAATTTTGAAATGGAAATGGAATCCCTGTGCATCTGTACTCAGTTTTAGGCAGCCCCTAAAGAGGGGAAAGTTTGAAAAGCTGTGTGCAGGGTACTTATATATAACTGTATACTTTTATTTACTTACCTATTACTGCCCTTTCCTGGGAAGATACGGTAAATTACTTTTAATTAAGGCAGTGATCCCTAAAGAAGGGACAGGGAAAGGGAAATTCCATTGCTTGGGAACCTGAGGTGAGGAAAAGGGCAGTGAGTTGTTAGATTGGATTGCAAATAACAAATCAGAAATATGCTGCAGTGTAGAAAACTCTAATTCTGGAAGTTACGTGTCATTCCTCCCAGCTGAATTTTCTTGCTCTTACCTTACAGAACTGCTCTGAAATGGATTCTATCACTTTTTTTTCAACATGATGATTATTCGTTAGCCATGAATATTCAAGGTTGAGTGATTATTTGAATGCAGTTGGCCAGACACATCGTATGTAGTGCCTGCTTCTTGATTGGAAAAAAACCAGAGCAATTCTTCCTTCAAATATTTGCATCCACACATGTTCCATTTGTTTTTAAACACTATTCATACATTTGAATTTAGAGTGATCATGACATAGTATGATACCAGCCAGGAATAAAATTCCCTGGAAGGATAGCTGAGGGTTGAACTTGGAGAGCAGAGTGGCACAAAGGTGGCTGCAGTGTCTGGTTTCTCTGTAAGCTCATAATTCATATAAATATTTAGGTTGGAAAAGACCTCTGCAATCATCAAGTTCAACCATTAACCCAGCACTGCCAAGGCCACCATGAAACAACGTCCCCAAGGGCCACATCCACATGGATTAAATTAAATTCCCTCCAGGAATGGCGACTCCCAGCACTGCCACGGGCAGCCTGTGCCAGGGCTGGACAAGCCTCTTGATCAAGAAATTCCTGAAAGCATGAAAGGGGAAAGCGAAAATAAGATCAGGGCCTATGGAGAACACGGCAGAGAAGTTCTGCCCACGCCAGGACTGCCATGGCAAAATAAGAAACGCCCTGAAAAACGAAGTTCCCTGTGTCTATGTATGTGTGTAACACTGGCCTTGCAGAGGTGGGAGCAACTCTTCTTTTATTTTTTCCCTCCTTTAATACTGAGGATTCAGGACAACTTTTTATTTCAGTAGCTGTTTGGAGGCTTCATTTGATTTTTTTCCCTGGATATTTTGGTTATACAGCTCTTCTACCACTCCATCAGGTTTTGTGCCGAGGGAAGGAAAACCCATGGAGTGTGACAGCCTGCTGTGGCTCCTCAGCCAGGGATAAGGCTGCATTTCAGCCTGGAAGAGCTGATAAGAGGAAATTCACGGCCTCACAATGTGAAGTGGCACTGGAAATCACCTGTCACTTCATTAGTCGCGCTTGGATTAATTCCTACCAGTGCCAGCGGAATTTCCCATCCTGTCTCCTCCTCCCTTAACCCTTCTTGCCTCCAGCAGGATGGGAAGGCCTTGTGGGCTCTCTGCTGTCCCCCAGCATCTCTTTGGGGTGCCACCCATCTCCTGGGGCCCTGCAGGGCAGAGCAGGTGGCACAGGGCCACTCTGGCTGTGCTTGCCCATCCCTGTGCAAACTCTTGGAGCCCCATGGAAGCTGTCCCTGCTGCCATCCCTGTGCAAACCCTCAGATCCCCAGGGAAGCTGTCCCTGCTGCCATCCCTGCTCCAGCTGGCCCAGCAGGGGCTGAGGTTGCCCAAAACACCTGCTGGGTGCTCAGAGCCACAGGATTTTCAGGGCTTCTGGAGATTGTTGTGAGCCAGGTAAAACGTTCTCAGTGAAACATTCCCGCGCTCAAGTTTTCTTCCTTAGCTTTCCTTCTTTTCCTGGTGACCGAGTGCATTCCTAAAGGGAACGGGAAATCAGGCTGCTCCTCGCTCTGTCAGTCCTAGCACAGCCCATATGTATAACACCACGATTTTTTTTTTGTCTGGGGGCAATAAAAACTGTATGAGATTGCAAAAGGTTTATGTATGTTTTATAGCAGGAGCAACCATTAGAGCAAAACTACATTGTTTTCCTCTTTCATGCTCCCTTTCTGCTTTCAGACCACATCACTGTGAAGTCAGGCAGGAGGTTCTTCAGCTTCAGAACATGACTCAGGGAAAAAATTAGCAGTAATGTGATGTATTTATGCAGTGGCGTTAAGCAGGTTTAAAATGTTATAAATCAAACAAAAAGGAGGGTTAGGTATGTTAATGCAGAGTGTTTCCCATTCAGATCCCCTAATTAAGGTGTAAAATATTGGTGGAATTCACTAAAGTCAAGGGCTGGTCTTTCCCAGGTTTCCCTGGGTGTGTTCCACCACTCACTCCCATTTATTTCCAGGACAATGGGATTTTCAGCAATCATAGAATAGTTCAGATTGGAAAAGTCCTCTGAGATCACCCAGTCCAATTGCTAACCTAGCACTGCCATGAAATGTAAGATTACACTCTGGAAATGCTCAGTGACGAGCCCAGAGATGGTATAAAGTGATTCAGATGGAGTTATGCAAGTTCCACGTCATTACAGTTATGGATGAGTGGTGGAAAAGCAAAAAGTTCAATCCCTCTGAATGTGTTGGTTGTGTGTTTTCTTTGGTTTCTCACTGGGAACATTGCTGGGAGAACTGACTTTTTTTTATTTTTTAAAGAATAGCGAAATGATTTGCAAAATGCTGGGGCTGCCCATCCTTTGTGCATGTTTTTTTCTGCCAGTAGATGTTGGACCAAAATGGATCTCTCAGGTTAGAAAATTCAGTGTGTTGCTGGTAAGTGTAGACATGTTTTGGTAGTAGGCAATTTTCTAGTTCCCAGTTCTTCTGGAAGTCTCGTAGGTTTTTGGTGCTGAGAAATCTTCTGTCAGCTGCTGCTTCTCTGTTTCCTAAAGCCTGGATTGACTCCTGTCCTCCCTGAAGGTAGGGTCAGTTTATTGCCTTTGAAAGTAATAGGAAAAATCACAATTTTAAATTAGGGAAGGGCCAGGAGTGGAATGTGTGATCATGCAAAACATATACTAGACAAGAGCAAGTCAACTCCTATCTCCCCCACAAAAATAAAATTAAATAATGGGATTTTTGGTAAAACAAGACCCCACAAAGAACTGGCTGCACCATTGGCTCGAAGGATTGATGTTATGTAGATAAATCCCCGTGGGAAGCTGTAAATGTTGCTCTGCTCAACATCAGCTGAGGATGGTGATGTTCTCAAAATGAGGTGAGGGTGATTTTGTCCTCAGACAGTCTCTGACTGAAGGAACCTGTTTCCTATCACTAAAGTCACCTGCTATGGAAAATAAAAAGCCAAACTAAACCTGAGGCCTTTCCCTGAAACAAACACTGCAATAATTTACCTTGCCTTTAACATCCTAGTTGCAGTTCAGTTAAAATGCTAATTAGCATAGAAGTACTAATGAATATTGGCATTTTCCATCAAAGAGGCTAAAACATAACGTGTTCCTGCAAGTCAGTGCAGGATTCTATGGAAAACTGAGACTTTGCAGTGGCTGATCATCCTCTGTGACAAAACTAGGTAAAAAATAAATCCATAAAACACCAGCATGCCCATTTTTCTTGTACTAATTCCAAGGATTCCAGTGACCCCCAAACCATTCCGTGAGTCTGTTCTATTCTGGGATGTTTTGAGTATGTGCAGTACTGAGCTGGTGCTCTGATGCTTTGGTAGTTTCAGGTTCATCCTGTGCTGGCTCTGCTCCTATGTGGTTTTTCAACAGTAGCAAATCACTCTTTAGGACTGTAAAATAAATGCTAAGAGGTCAGTTCATTTACACAGTGCCCTTCTGGAAATATTCTTACACAGGTCCATTACTTCACTGCATTATGGAATAACATCCTTAGCAGTCCCCATTATAACTTTAGTTTTAGCATTGTTTGCCCTTCCAGCCTCCTCAGGGACTTTCTTTCTCCTGAAAAAGTGAAATATTCTCTATAGACAACTAAACAAAATCTTTGGGGTCATGGAGGGGTCGCTGAATGTGATCCAAATCCCCTCTACAGCCAATTGTGGCACCCAGCTTTTGCCTGCTATGGCAAACACCTTCAACTTCTGTTAAACTTGGAGACTTGTCCCATTCCCAGAGCAGTGCTGGAGCCTGTGACATCTGGGTTTCCTTTTTGTGGCTCTGAAACACAGCTGACACTACCTGGAGCAGAATGCTGTACGTGCACCTGAAAACTTTTGTAATTATTGTATGTTTTGTAAAAACATTTGTAAAATAATAAATAAAACATTTCACTTCAGTGTTCCTACTGTTGAAACTACAGAAACCATTGACCAGGTTGGCCTTGCCTAAATTTCAGATTTCTCAATTTCATCCATTTGGGATAGTCCCAGGAGTGTCACAGAAAAGAAACTTGTTTCTTGTTTTGACTTCTTAAATTCCTCAGTGTTTTAGTTTCTCACTGCCTAGAGTTGGGGGTTTGTTTTGTCACTGCACTGTCTTGGGTGTTTTCCTGGAAACGTGAGCCAAGCTGAAACTGGTGAGCTGTTCCCCCTGGAATTTTTCAGTGCACACCTCTGATTCTCTTTTGACACCTCCATATTTTCTGCCAGGATAGGACTATTCATGTTATGTACAAACAATTGCATTTGCAGGAAATGCAGAGAACTAACAATCTTTTGGTTTTCAGCCATTTCACGCCCAGAGATTTATTTTGACACCGAGTGATTTTTCTCTTTCTTTCCGTTACCTCGGAAAAACCAGTTATGAAATGATCATTTGGCTTACCCTGCTGCCGGAGCCAGGAGCCAGCAGAGGTTGTCACGGCGTCTCCCGGAGATGGCTGGTGACATTTTGAAGCTGGAGCACGTGGGAGCTGCGTTTCGGAGGGCAGAGAGCTCTGTGAGCAGCTGCAACTTTGCTCTTTTAAGCTGCCTTTTACTTGCTTGAGTAACTGTGGTTTTGATGAAACCAAGGAGAGCAGTGGTGAGGGGAATTAGATGTAATGACTGTAAAAAGAAGTGGAGGAGAAAGGGGACACACGTGGCTTCGGTGGGACTTATCTTTGACAAGCGGATCTGTTGTTTTTCACTGATGGAAAGGTTAAATCCATTAACTGGTGGTCTTCCACCGAGGACAGGGAGCTGACAAGGCATGAAGGGCTTGGCCAGCAAGACCACAAAGTACTTGATCTTTGAATGCTTGGCTTTTATTGTCAGCAGCAGAAACGACTTGACTTTCATATGTTCCCCTACGTGTGAGGAAGTGAACATAAATTAATAGCTACAGTAATTTCCTCTGGGTAAATCTATCTAAATGATCTGAAATACAAGGATGCTGAAAGGCTAATGGCTTCCCTCCCTGACATGATGAACATCTTCAGCTGTTTGTGGAGCCAAAGGCAGGTCTGGGTGCTCGCTGTCTTTCAAAATCAGGTCACAGCACAAATCATGTCTTTCTACACAAAATCCCCTTGATTTCAGTAACATTTACATGAACTGGATGACAGCCTGATGTACTGGTGCTATATCTGAGTTCCTAAAAATTACAAGGCTTGGAAATGACTGCTCTGCCTGCCTTCCAAGAGATGTGAGACTACAGGAGGAGTGTTTTTATCCCCACCTGTTGAATGTATCAGTGTTTCGCACTTACTCACATATGCAACAGTCTGTAGTCAGATAATCAAAGTGACAAATTAGCAAATTTGACAGACTTGCTGCCCAGTAATGGTTATGTGCACACATCCAGTCTTTCCCAGCAACAAATAAAACAGATCAGCCACAAAGTTCTAATTATGTGGTTAATACAAGGCTATTTAAATGAATGAGTTTACCTGCCCCTTACCTGGGGTGTGTAACTGTGTGAATTCCTCCACCTCTGCAATGAGAAGTGAAACAGTTCATGTGAACTCCTAACACAGACAGAATTCTCGCTCAGTGACTTGCTACCAGCCACTGTGGTCTGTGTTGTCAATTCAAATGAAGGACAAAAGAAAAATCAAGAGAGTAAAAAAAAAATCTGTTTCGTGTCCTTTCTTTTTGCCCTGGGTCTCTGTGATGTGGCAGCCATCAGACAGCAGTCAAATATATTCCATTTTTTGAAATTGATTTGCAGTTTGCAAGAGTCTGAGAAGCAATAAAATCTAAGCTTACCTAACACCTGGTAGCATTAACTACAGTTCAGAAACTTCCAACTAATATAAGAGGGAACGTAATTTGGATTTAGCAAGAAGCAGGATTTATGAATTCTCCATTCACTGTGACTAACTCATGCCCTTGGGAAAGTTTCTCCTTCTCTATTTTACCAGATCCATGTGGAAACTGAACTTGGCACTGAAGGTATTTATGAATTTTGGAAATTCTATGTAAATAAACCCAAATAGCCAACGATTGGTAAATACATTTAACCTTAAATAAAAGCAACGATCTGCTCAAAGGTTGCTGAGATGTCCCTGAGGTGGTGAATGCTGACTAGAACAGGGCAGTTTTTTGCTTTGTTTACAACCTGGAGATGATATTCCTGCATAATAAAATATGGCTTTAGCAGGGAGCATCCCTTCCCCTTGTTGAGCAGCCTCCTCTTTTGGCAGAAACAATCTCCATAAAGATCAAGTGCATGTTCAGCCTGACAGCAGAGAGCCCTCATGGGTTTGACGAACTCCATCTTTTAACAACAAACTTCAACAAACTCTCATTTTTAAAGACGTGGTGTCTATGTAATCCCCACTTTGTATAACTCAACCCTGTAAAAATCTTGTGTAACTTTCAAGCAAATACCAGCCTTAGCAAATGGTATTTATGGCTCTGAGTGGTTAAATGTGGCATATTCCTGATCCCGAGGAATAAGTTTTGAGACAGAAAACCTTACCATGAAAACAAAAACGTCAGTAAATATTCCTATTGGCAGGAAAAGGAGAACATCTGCTCAAGTCACGAGTGGTTTGTTGCCTGAGTTAGCAGCAGGGCAGCCTACAGCTAATTAGCTATGGTTTGAGACGAGAACAGGAGTGCAGTGGATAGAAATGTTTGTCATCTGAAGTTGCTTGAAATCCTTCTAAAAGCATTAAAAACACGTCACTTCACTTTCCTTTTTAATTCTTTCCTTGGTATCTTTGGAAATTGCTGCTGAGACTACTTAGCTATGAGTACAGAGCCCACTGGAACCCGGATACACGAGATGTCTTGGTTTGATCTGGTTTGCATGAAAGCATTTGTCCACTCCTACCCAGAAATGCACACAAGCACATGCAGAGCACTGAGCACGTCTCCCAAACTCCAATTTAAGCATAGATTTTTCCACATATGCTGAGGCAACACCAAGGTCAGGCAGAAAATGGAATCTGCATTCTTTTAAGATTTTATTGTGGGCCTGGTCTCGAGAGCTGCAGAGCCAGTCCGAATTTGGGACCACAGGCTCCAAACACCTCTCCTGCTCCTTTCCCTAAACTCACCTTGTGCAGGGATCTCTGAGATTTAAAAGGGATCTGTCCATTCCAGCACCTTTGAAACTCAGCTACCTGCGGTTGGGTTGGCACAAGGATGAGGTAATTGTGGGTGCCAGCATAATTAACCTTGCATGTCTGTTAGGTTAATTCCTGAAGACAGGCCTGCTAATGTGTGGAAATGGGAAAAATCTCCAGTATGTTTCACTCTTTCCCCCAGTTCCTTGCAGTCTAAGCCTGTAATTTATATTTTGTGTAAGATGCTTCATTTTGGCACAGCTCCTGTGAGAATTAAATGCTAAATTCTCTTGAGAGGAATATATACTTTTTAAAAATGATACCTATTTTTATAGGGAGAGGAACTTTACGCATTTGAACAAGGTGAGTGACACTTGTTTTCCACTGTACTTGTGACTGACACACTGCTCTGATGAAGCTTCTTTGGTCATTTGCACTCACTCAGCTTTGTCCTCAGCAAGAAGTGTGGTAAATGAGCTACTTCTCTGATTATTTCTGAGTGTACAGAGAGCTGTTGACTTCCAGTTTTATTACTACCCAGCTACAGTAAAAAACAGAGCTGAGTTGGGGAACATTCAGCAAAAGCCAGAGGTACCATATTTAAATTCCAGTTTTCCTTTGTTGTGTTCTGTTTTATTATTCTCATCGATTTCAATTAGTTCAGGCGGTAAATCCCATTGATTGACTCGGGGAATGTGGGCTCCAAGTGAAGCAGAGGCACAGAAACACAACATCTGCTGCACACAACAATAACAGTGAGATTATTTAAAAACTGCATTTGTGGCTGGAGGAAGATGTGGAGGGATGGCTGGGATGCAGCTGCTCGGGCCCGTGCTCAGGAGAAGCTCCAGGGAGGAGGAGGAGGA
>VZTX01016981.1:7882-42762 GCA_013400915.1 Pardalotus punctatus
GGGGGAAAGAGGGAAAGATATGGGGGGAAAGGACGAGGAGGGGAAAAGGGAGGAGAAGGGGGTAAAGTGAGGGAGAGGGGAAGGCAGGGAAAGAAAAGAAAGCCGGGAGAAGGGGACAAGGATGAGGAGCGAGAAGGGGTGGATGGGCAGCCTATTTGTAAGGATACATGGGGAGGCGCTGAAGGGAAAAGGAGTAAAGGGTCGTGTCCGGCCGTCTGCTCGCAGGACTCCCGGCGGGCGGAGCGAGCGGGCCGGCTACTGGAATGCCTCCTGGAGCGGGCGCGGGGATGCGGAGAGCGGCCGGAGCTGTGGCGCCTCACCCGGTCCGTCCTGCGGCACCACTGTCCCGGCTACTGCGCGTCACAGGAGGGTACGGTGACAGCGCAGAGGGACAGTGCCGGGGACAGCGCCAGGGCCAGCGCCGGGAGCGTCGTCGGAACGCTGAGCCCAGCCCCATGCGACAAGGGAAAAGCCCGGGAGCTGATGGCGGTGTGGAGAAGCTACAACAACTTGAGATAGGAGGCCTGGGGGTGGCGCGGCTTTTCATTCTGTCTCCTCCGCCGGACTTCAGTTGCATTGTCCGCCGTGCAGTCCTAGCAACGGAGTCATCCTGCGGGTTGTTTTTTTTTTTTAATATCCATAATTTATTAAAAAAAAACAAACAAACCGACATACAAAACCAGCTCTACCGCCACCAAAAAACCGAAACAGACATCTCGGGAAGTTCAGAGGCTGCGGGCGCGGGTATCCGGCGGGATGCGCCAACGGAGGTGGGCTCAACCCACGCTCCGCTGCCGCCTCTGCGGCCGGGCCACCCGCACCGCAGCCGGACCTGGTGCTTTGCGAGGACAAAGGGGATAACGAAATGAAGAATAAAAGGGGATACAAAAATGAAGAATAAAAGGAAAAAAAAAAACCGCGCAGTCGCGGCTGCGTGGAGTGTTTGTGGTGGACTTCGGGGTTAACGCTCCCCTGCACGCCCCGGCGGCACCGCGCCCGTGCACGGCGTGCGGAGCGGGACTGCAGGCGCGGGGGCCGCTTTCGGCGGCGCACGGCGGGGCGGAGCGGCGCGGCGGAAGCGGGCGGGCGCTTCCNCGGCCTCCTTCCCGGTCCGAGCAACCGTGGGGGGAGGCCGGGGCCGTGGAGAGAGATCCGCTTCTTCCTCCCCTCCTCCTTCCCCCCGCTGCCCTCGCCGTCCTTGTGCGGGAGCTTGTGCGGGGCTGCGGCGCCCCGGTACCGTGCGTCTGCAGCCGGCAGTGACCGGGAGGGAGGGGGGGTGCTGGCTAAACAGGCCGGGAATGGGCTTGTTCAGCCATGTGGACAGCGCTAGCCCATGCGGCACAGCCCATCACTCGGGAGCGCCCAGGTGCTGAAGCTTTTCCTTTGTTACCAGATAAATCAAAGCTCACCCGCTCTGGTTTAGCGTTTGACGGTTATATTTTAGGGGTGGGCGACAGTCAGATCCTGCTAAAACTCCTGTATGAAAAAGGATGAGCGCAATTGAGTTCAGCAAGATGAAAGCCTGTGATATGGAGTCGTTTTTTGCAGTGTAGAATCATAAAACCCTTAGTGCTGGAAGAGACCTCTGGAGATCACCCAGACCACCCACCCCTGCCAAGACAGGGGCACCGGGAGCAAGTTGTGCAGGAACGTGTCTAGGTGGATTTGGAATGTCTTAAAAGAGGGATACTCCGTGACTTCCCTGGGCTCAGTCAAAGCATTTTCAGTGTATAAGAAACGGTAACTAAACAGAGTTGAGTTGAGTGATTGTAATGAACAGCAGAGTTCAGACATCATAGATCTTTCTGCGCTTCTATACCACCTTTTAATGTTCACTCCAGTCAACCTTCCTCACAGCCTTTGATGTATAGTAGTGACCATCACTGAGCACAGATGGTTAGATGCTTGCAACTAAAGCAAATTCTGTGTGAACAGAGATAAAATTAGAATACAGTGTGGTTGTAGAGAAAATAAGATAGAAGCAGAGATGATGTGGAAACTAAGGCACCCAAGCTCCTCAGGGTGTCTTAACATCTCCTTTGTTTCCTGTGCATTAGGGTAAAATACATCAGGAAGCATAGCTTACTGCTGATGGGTAGTTGTCTTTTGGCAAATGCATTGTCCTATTCCTTTTGCCAGCTCCCTGTATGTTTTTCAATAGACAGTGCTGTAAATTAGGATGAATAATTTTTCTGTTTTGTGAGGTGTGCATATTCATTGTCTCATCTAGGTTAATTCCTAGAATTTTTACTTGCTGCTTATAGCAAATTCATTGCAACCAATCACTAAAAATGCCTTTTTAACATTTTCGTTGCAGCTGAAGAAGCTTGGTATTGTTGCTGTGAGTAAGTATGCACAAATTGTTCATTCTTCTTAGTTTTTTTGGGGTTTTTTTTAACATCTGACATCTGCACTTCATTCTCAACTCAAAAGAAAGGTAATAAATTGTATGTACTAATTTACACTGGAATACATTAAAAGGAGTCTCAGAAATAAAAAGTATCAGTTTGGAAATAAGACTGCTGTTGAAACTGGAATTTAGTTCTCTTAGAGACATACCTTATGAACCTTTTGTTCTTATCATCTTGTTCTTCCAAGAACACCCCTAAGCCATAAGGATTGCACAGTGAGTAAAGCTCAGTTATTAATTTATTGAATTTATTTCAGATCCCTTTTTTGTTGTTCTTTTTGTGATTATTAGAAGACTGCTATAGGAAGAAAATAATTACGTGAAGAAAATAGACATGGATGTTTTCAGGGGATGTTAGGAATTGGCTGTACAGGTGGATACAAATGATGTGAATTGATGGCTTGACATTTACTTGGCCTTTGTTAACAAAGCACTCTGGGTGTCAACAGCAGGGCCCGTGTTCTTCAGCCCCTTCACCAGCAGCCTGGGTGATGAGGCAACCTGCAATCCTGGGATAAGCTTGCAGCGGTTGCTGTTTTAGGAGGAGTAGCTGACACCCAGAATGGCAGTTTCAATCCAGTGAGCTGTTGCAAAACATGAAGCCTGGGCCAACAGCAGCCTTGCCAAGTTCAGCGAGGGTGAGTGCAGGATGCTGCTGCACCTGGGTCTGAACAAGCTGGGAACTGACTGGCTTCATGGCATCCTGCTGAAAAGAAGCTGGGGCTGTGCTGGCGCCAGGCTGAGTGTGGACCAACAACATGGTAACTGTGAGTAAGGCAGGCTGTGTGTCAAGCCTCATTAGGAGTACAGCCAGCAGATCAAGGAAGGCTGTTCTTCTCCTGCAGCTCATGCTGGTGAGGCCATGCCTGGACTGCAGTACCCTGTTAGTGTAGCTGTGCCCCTTCCACAGCTCCCCTTTCTCCTGCAGGAGGGGTGCTGAGCACGCAGTGTGACAAGAGACATTGGAGTAACTGGATGTGGCTTAGTGCTAAGAAGGGAGAGATACGGAGTGATGCAGAGCCTGTTACCTGAAGGGCACTTCGGTGGCTGGGCTGAATTGGTGGTGGTAGACAGAGCAGCAAGGGGCAGCAGCCACAGATTGCAGCTTGAGAGGGTCACAGCAGAGGGCAGGACAAATGGCTCTAAGAGGTGACTGTGGTACAGGGTAAAGCTTGAGAAAAACTCCCTCCCCACAAGTGTCAACAGCTCAGCTGGGCACAGCTGCAGCTATCCCAGTGTAGTACTGGGGATGATCAAGCTTTATGAGGAGCTGGTGGGATGCTGAAATAGTTAATTTCCAAAGGTCCCATTCAGTTGACATTTGGATGATTCAGAGGGATGCACTCTGTCTTGAAAAGTAGGGGCTTTATTTACTTCTGTATACCACAAAGTTTTTACGCAGACCTCGTATATAAAATATTTTTCAATAACAGAGCTCCTGTAAACTTGAGAATAAATGTTGCACAACCAAGACTACATTTAGATTATCAGCTGTGCATCGTTAAAACTGTAAACACATTAATGTAACTTTGTTTCCATCTTGCGAAGTAAAAACATTGTATATTCTGTTCAGTGGGTTACATCTGTAATCGTCTAAGCTTTTTGAGAAACTGAGATGCTGACATACTAAGTTGTGTTTCAAAAAAATGAATGCTGTGCCTCTCATTTTATTGTGCTGTTGGTTTGTTGATGTTATGTGATTGGCGCTCTTAACTTTTTAATTTGGGTCTGCCTAAAACTATCTTAGCCTAAGAAGCCTTGCATGCAGCTCCTGTGGAGTACCAGGTATCTTACACCTGGTTGTAGGCCTGAGTCACTTCAGAGGTGCTGTGGGAAGATGTCTTCTTTAAACAAATGAAACCTCATAGAGTGTAGTCTTTTTTAAAATTTTCTTATTTTAGTTCCTCGTTTTGAAGTTATGCTGCAGTACAGCAGAGGGTGCAGTTTTATTTTTGATCTGGTGTTTCTCTGCAGAAGTGTTAAGTGCTGTAATTTGCATTTTTTATATTTCCCTGGATTGAGAGTATTGTTCCCTAGGGTATTTTTTTTTATTTCAGATTTTTACCATTTGGGACTACACCAGCAGTTTCTCAGTGTTGTCTGTAACTTTGACTCTTTTATGATTTGGGCTAGTAAAGGAAATATCCCAATATTAGATATTCTTTCTGGACCAGTCATGAGGTGGGGAAAGAGGAGCATTCTTAGAGCATTAAATTCTCAGTTTCATCAGAAGATAGGTGCAGGAGTGGGTCACTAACTCCCGGGCCTGCAAAATAACTTTACCTAATAAGCATTGCTAATGCTGAGACTTTGATTTAGGTCTGTGTTTCTGGCCCTCACAAAGCTAACATGTACCTCTACTTAGAAGTGTTTTTCAAAAGAACCACCTTCTAGTCTACCAATCTTACATTACTTATGATGTTGTTACTGCTGTAATGTTTTGTGGTAATATTTGCATTCTTCTGAAATGTGTGCATTTCTCTAAAATTCAACATAGTGTTTGACCAGAGAGCTTTCTTTTTGGGTCACCATGCCAAAGAAATACAGTGTTGAGCTTTCTCTTTTGCTAGGAACCTGAAATTTTAACTTTTCTTTTGCTTGATCAACAGGTAATACTTTGCCACAAGACATCACATGTTTGGCAGCAGATCGCATGTTGATATTTGCTTCATACGACAATATTCTCCATGCTTTTGCCAGGAACAAAGAGGTTTTTATTAACTTACTTATTGCTTAGTAGTACAAAACAGTTGTGTAGTGGTTGTGGTTTCAAGACAATTAGTTTTCTACAAATGTCTATTTCTGTAGATGTTGGTACCTTCAGTTTTAGGGAAACTGTGGAATAAGGAGTAAAAAGCTTAAACCAGGAGAATGTAAGAGCAAATTCCATAATGGCTGAACTGTGTTTTACATATTAATTCTATAAATTAAGTAGTTATTTAAAGTTAAAAAAATAAATAATCAATTCATATAAGCTAAATTAATTTAAAATAAATAATTAAAAAGACTTACATAGCATATTTTTTGCCAACAGTTTTAAATATCAGATATAATTATCTACCTTCCTCTTCAAGTTGTGTGGCCTTTCCATGATTTTTATTTGAACTTGTTGCTGACATGTGTTAACTGTGTTTAAGTATTAGGTTAACATGATGTTCTACCTTATCAGCTTATATTGTAAGCATTTCTATTTTGAAATTTTAGGTGGTTCATACCTATGAAGGCCACAAGGCAAGGATACACCTTTTACAGCCTTTTGGTGATCATGTAATCTCTGTGGATGTTGATAATGTTCTTATTGTTTGGAACATACAGTCAGAAGGTAAGAGACATTTTATTTTTGTTACTGCTTTATTGGATCATACTGTTAAACATTCAGTAATTTAAAAACAAGTTTTTTTTTTAAATGCATGTGTTCAGAAAATTCTTAAATGATAGTGCTACTTAATTGGTGATCTGAAGTCCTGATCCTGCAATAATGTTTCGTGAATGGATGCTGCACCATGTGCAGAGGCCCAGTAAGGTTCCGTATAGATGTAAAAAGATAATGATTATATAAAAGTTACATTTTAATGTTCTATTTTCTTGTAAAGACTGTGATAGAGCAGCTTTGACACCATGTCTGAAATCCTGTAATTCCTTCTTATGTACCAGATCGAATATGACTAAATTCTGATGAATAATCTTTTGGATGTGTCAGCATCTTCTCATGCGGCTGCCAAGTGCTTTTTAAAATTGTCCTTCAGTGCCCTAAAAATTTTTCTTGGGAAAGCACTTATTGGTGTGACCGTTGTTATTCCCTGGATGTGATTCTTAAAAGTGTCTGTAGCCAGGCTTTAGAGATTTGAAGTTGCTATAACAAACAAAAGGCATGCTAATCAGATGAGGTGTTTTGCTCAGGCAGGAGCAGGAATCCCTCAGAAAGATATAAATCACTACAGTATTGCCAGTATTGATGTAGTGGGTAGGCTTATATGGAAAAAAATACACCTTCAAGCCAACAGATGTTAAAATGTAAAGAGGTTTAGCCTCTCCTGTTACACATTAGCTAATCCTTTAGTGTAAGAAACACCAGTTGAAGGATTTGAAGAGTAAACATTGGTCCTGCTTTTACATTTGTCAAGGGATGACAAGCCCGCAGATTTGTGGGGGTAGACACACTAACACTGTTTCTTACTGTTTTTGCAGAAGAATATCTTGAAATAGATTTTAATAAAGCCACTTTTGCGGTTTCTGCACTTCTGCATCCCAGCACCTATCTGAATAAAATTCTCCTTGGGAGTGAACAAGGCACCTTACAGCTATGGAATATAAGATCCAAGTAAGATTCTTCATACCTTGGCTACACTTCATGCTCCAAGTAGTTTGATAGGCAAGAAATGATACTGTTAAGTGTAGCAGTTTTTGAACGTGGAATCTTCTACTGAATTTTGGCACAAGTTTTCAGTTGGTACATCTCCAGGAGCAAAGAATGCTGCTGCTCCCTGAATGCTGATGCCTTTCAGGTTGCGTGTTGTTTACTCTCCTTGCAAAATGTCAGGGGTTGTTCAGGAATTTATTTTTTTTTTAAATTTCTTGGAATCACATAGCTTTCCCATGAAAGCTATTAAAATAGTAATAAAAGCATGTTCAGGCCTCCTGGATCCCATCTTCCAAGCTCAATTTTTTGGTTGTTTTGGGTCCAAGGAAGTGCTGGCAGGTAGAGTGGAGCTAATTAACATTTGATCCTTAGACTCAGATGTGTAGACATGAAGTTGTCTCTGAGCATGTCCCAGCAGATCATCCATAATGTCAGTATTTCATGCCTACCACAATCAGCTGCTTTTCTAACTCGTGAAGGTTACAGTTACAGTGAGCTTCACTGCATGTTAGTGTACATTTCTACAAATAGGTGTTAAATCAGCGTGCATAAATCAGCTTTCATTCTCCTAACTCAGTTTGCCATGTTATCACTGATATTTCTTTTGTTTCATGTGTTCATGTCATGTAGTTATGTCACCTTTGTGGTATTAATGCACAAAATTTTTCAATAAAAATTAACCGTAAGTTTTATTCTTAACCTTACTTATTAGTATCATAGATTTGTTTTTTTTCTAATAATTTATCTGATTTATAAGGACAGAAAGCTGGTGTACTTTTCTGCAGAAGTACTTATAAAGCAACTGTTTTGTCATGGAAGATCCCCAAGGGTTAATTGATTTATGGGTTTTCTGTGTTTGTTTTACAGCAAACTCTTGTACTCCTTTCAAGGATGGGTCTCAGCAGTCACAGCTCTTGAACAAGTTAGTATTTTTGTTATCTTTTATTTTCATATGTAACTGATCAAGAACACCAGACAAAATACTGTTTTTTAAAGGACAGCAGTAAAGATTGCTTGTATTTTCTCAGGTAGTTGTGATAGCCTCTCTTGACTGGAAGTTTATTATATGCTCTTCCTCTATTCCTAGTTCTGTTGCATTTAGCATCTTACCTGTTTTGTGTTCATCACATCTATAGTCTTCACTGAATGATGTCATGAATTTACAGTTTGCAAGATGCATGTATATAATGAAGCTCCATTACACTGGTAGTTTTTTGCCAAATTTATTTTGCTTCGGAGTTTCATGAAATGTAGATTTTGTTGTTTCAGGAAAAGATTTTATAATTATGTTTGCTGTATCTTTTTTAGTTATAAAAATTAGTTGAAACTTATTGATAGCATTGATGACAGCTTTGAAAATGGTCAGCAGTTTTCCAGGATAAAACCTGTAATTACATGGAGGAGTTGTGGCAGGGTGTATAATAGTCTACCAGAGCTGCTGGACACTTAACAGTGATCTGTTTTTCAAAGAAGTCCCAGCTTCTGGAAACAGAATTTCTCCATTTCTTGCAGGCTCCAGCAGTGGATGTTGTTGCAGTTGGCCTTGTATCTGGTCATATCATTGTACATAATATTAAGTTTGATGAAACTCTGATGAAATTTCAACAGGACTGGGGCCCCATCACAGCAATATCTTTTCGTACAGGTAAGTCCTAGTGTTTTTTAGTGAAAATATGTATGAAAGCACTAAAACTAAGTGGAACAGGGAAAAATAGTTTTTGATACAGCATTTCAGAATCAAAATTTTTGCTAGGAGTTTTCGTTTTCGAAGGCCGAAGGTAAAATAAGAAAAGGTAGCAATAAGTAAGGGAGATCATGCATTTTCATCACGCTAGGTGTTTTATAGATTTTATAGCATTTTCTTGTGTTATCAGTGCACAGGAAGTGTGACATACAGCATATTTGAAAACAAAAGTTTGTTTACAGTGTGCCAGGAACTAACACAGTGCACAGTTAGTAGAGTTAGTGCAGAGTAATCAGTACACCTTGCTTTAGTGTCCAAACCTACTTTTCAGCAATGTCCTAATCCCCAGACAAAGTTAGAATGTTAATAATTGAGTGACTACGGAATACATGTTACTGGGGAATCTTACTTGTATTCACAGCTTTTTCTTGTCTAATGAACATGTACTCATTACTAGAGCGAGTTGCATTAATGTTGATCCTGCCTAAAGAGCTGTTGATACTAAATCTAATCTCTCACTTGAATGGACTTGCAAATCTTAACAATATAGATTGAATGCAGACCCTCTTGAGGATCAATGCCATGGGACAAAATTGTGGAAAGACTTGTGAGAAGCAGAAAGAGAGCCTTTTTGTGTCAATATCTATTTTGTTTTCAAGCAGAATTTCTAGCTCTGATTGCTGGATTTAGGTAGTCTATGTTTATCTGATATGAAAAAGTCCTGGTTTTATTGTCAGTGAGCTTTGCTTCTTTTCTGATTGACAGAAACTTATTTCTGTTAAAACCTATATTATTTCTAGCATCAGCTTGAGATTTCTTTTTCCTTGTGATTGTAGATTTTCCTTGCATCAGTTTTAAGATGTGATAAGTCATAAGGATGAGCTGCATGTCAACAAGCAAACCTTTTGAACTTTTTTTTTCTCTTTTTTTGAGCAGATGGACACCCAGTAATGGCAGCTGGTAGCCCAATTGGACACATTGCTTTGTGGGATCTAGAAGAGAAGAAACTGATGTGTCAGATGCAAGATGCCCATTCCACAGCAATAGCTGGCATGTCATTTGTCCCTGGAGAACCACTTCTTATTACTAATGGTGCTGATAATGCTCTACGGGTGAGTTACAAGCACTGCTGGTATCTGAAACCAATATGACAAAACTCAGGTTGCTGGCTCTCAGCTGGACTGTAGAGGACTGCAGTTTAAAGATTTGCTACCATGTTGTCATTGCTTCATTTACTGCTTTCTAGTAACCTTAAAAAACAAAGCTTTGGATCTGCTTTTCCAGAACCACACTTTATGTCCCAGTACACTGTCTTAAACCTTGATCCATTTTTATAATGCTTTGGATCATAAGCGGTTGCTGTTGATAAAAGTCCCTGGTGTTGCATGTCCTCTGATGCCCCTAGGCGTTGGTGGAGGAGCATAATGAACAGCAGGAAGCAATCAGGTGCTGTGACAGAAACACCAAGTTTTGGGATCAAGGATGAAAGCCAGTGTGTGAAATTGGTTGCACCAGCTCCCACTGACATGTTCCGCTAACAATAGGTGCAATTATTGGCAAGGCAATGTTTATCAGCCTTGTTTTTCTGCTTGTTTTGGGATGTAGGTGTGGATTTTTGATGGACCTGGTGGTACAGGCCGTGTATTGAGAAGCCGAATGGGACACAGCGCACAGCCAACAAAAATCCGATACCATGGGCAAAATGGAGAGCAAATTCTTAGTGCAGGTACAAACTCTTATTCTTTTTCAGTCTGGATCCCTTGCTGTGATAAAGAAAACGTGCAGAGCCAAGTGCCTTTGTTTTATTAATACACTAGATTATACTTCTCATGTTTTGTAATGTATTTATGGAACATAGTAGGTAGCTAATGTAAACAGTGTCATTTATTACTGTAGCAAATTGTTTCTCTAGAGTTTTCCTACTTTAGTAGGTCAGTAGTGTTTCCCTAGGATAACATATCAGCAGGTAAGCTCAAGAGTACTTAAAAGCAGAGTAGTGTAGGAGCTGCTTTTGTCATCTGTTTTTATATGTTTGATAAATAAAAACTGCGATAAAAATTTGTTCTGAGCAAGTATTAGCTGGTCAGAATGAAAACCTGTACCAACTAGGGAAATTTGGTTGTTACAGGGAAAAAGTGGCATAATGCATTTTGTAACTAGCTTTTAGTAACTAGTTTTTCCACTAGCTTGATCAAGCTTTGTGGCTTACACTGTCTTTTCAATTTATTACAGCTTACTTGTATCTGTCATATATATTTTCAAGGTTGTTTTTTACTAAGATATTAATCTAAAAATGCATAAATGACTACACTTCCTTAGAAACTAGCATATTTTAAAAGACTCCTTAGGAAATGCAAGTTCTAGATCAGACTGTGTTTTACCCTAGACCACTTAAGTAATGGGATGACAGAGACTCACCACCTAGCTTCTAATTACTCTTAAGTAATTAATTGTCTATATGGGTAACACTTGAAAACATTACACTACCTGTACTAAAATCTCTTTCTGTTCATCCAGCTAGTAACCTGGATTCAAGTTACAAGTTCCCTGTCAGTATTTGAGCTCACACCAGACAAACCACAGTTTCAATCAAGTGCTGCTTAATGAATCTTCACATTTGCTTTTGCAGTGGAGAGGCACAGAGGCAACCTTTAGAATGAAAAGGTGGTGTCTGCAGTGTAAAGACTCTCATTGAGATCTGATGTGTCTGCAGGGTAAATACTCTCTACACTCCTTTTCTGAAACAGTGGTAAAACTTTGTGCAACAGAAAGGAGTTAGGATTTCCTTTCAAGTGATACTGGTTTCCTTAGAAGAAGCATCTCCTCAAATTAACTTAGTAAAATTTAATTAATGTCACAGACATTACAGCGACAGAGGAATTGAACATGGAAAAGATGTCTGTGTAGAGGGGTCATTCTGGTCATGTGTTGGGCACAGTTCTTGGAATGGGATATAGGCCGTAGAAAATTAGAATCCATTAGAGTATTTATTCTTGGACCAGAATTTTTAGTCAATACCTTATTATAGTGTTTGAAGTTGCTTATTGCTTATCTTTTACTTTTCTTGCTCAGATAGCTTATGAGTAAGTTGATTTTTGCCCTTCATTGCTCTCTGCTAATACTTTCTTAGGTCAAGATGGAACATTGCAGTCTTTTTCAACAGTGCATGAAAAGTTCAATAAAAGTTTAGGACGTGGTAAGTATTTTAGTCAAAGTACAAACACTGGTGAAACAAAGTCCTGAAAAGTATTTATGAAAACATTAGACAGGCCTTATTTTCACTTTAACTGTTCTATAAAAGCTAGTCACCTGAGTTATTCTGAAAACTCAGTCCTTGCGGTATATCAAGTCTACTCTCAGATTTGTTTGTAGTTAAAAAAAGTGATTTCTGAGCCTGGCAGTGTATGTTACCTCACCGCAGAAAATGTTGGGTGTGACTTTTGTATTATAACTATGTAAAGCAGTAGCTGGCATTTCAGCATGTGTAATTGCAACTTTTTACCCTATTTCCCTTCCATTCAATTGACTAAATTATTGGCCAATTCATATCTCTTGGCTTGAGTTCCTTGGATTTAATGTAGAGTTTGACTTAAACACATCTTGCATGGTTAAGGAACACTGCTATTTGGGAGAGCAAGGATCAGAAAGGCTAAAATAGTAGTTTTAAATATCTGTTTATATTGTTGTATATGTATTTTTATCAGTTTGGAAATATGTGTAAAAATTAATTCAGGCATAAATTTGGAATTTCAGATTCTTTGGTTATTGAAAGGGCTGGGTGCTGTGTATTGCTTTATGTAGTCATGTCTGTAGGACCATGTTTTTAGCTGTGATGGGGGAACCTCTGCATCAGGATTTCAGCACAAGATCCTGGAACAAGTAGGTTGAGTAGTGAACTTGCATCTGTGAATGTAAAAGGCTGGTGATTTGCTGAGTATTGCATTAATTTTGACAGAAATGCTATTAGTTGTTCTTAGCTCTTCAAACCTGGGTAACAGTGATATGTTTATGTAAGCCAAATGTTTCTAAATTTAGGAGGAGCTTTGCATTTTGTTAACAGTCCTTTTTAAACTTTTATTCTCAGTTCTAACCATGAGATTGAGACCCTTAATGTCTATTTTTAAGGTTCAATTAACAAGAAGAAATCAAAAAAGAAAGGCCTTAAGCTGGATACAATGGCACTTCCACCAATTACAGCCTTTGCTTCAGGTAACTGGTCTTTGACACAGATTACAGAGTAAATGCAAATATATTATCATCATGTGTTCATTTTGTATTTTAATCCTCAAAACACTTCTGTTTTGGAAGCTCATGCTATATCAAGATTAGATTATTCTGTGGCCTTTCATGAGCTACTGAGTGACAGTTTAAAATTGCATTTGACTTGGTAAATTGTTTCAATATTTTAAAAGAGCATTTTATATTAAAACATCCTTACCTGGTTCTTGGCTTGAAAATCTCCTGCACAAGAGCCAAAATCTCCTGATTACATATTATTCCAGGCTGGAGAACCAGCAGCTAAGTGGGGGGATGAAGATATTTGTCATCTGAGGAGGAAATTTTAGTTTTACAAGGGTTGATTTTGATTCCTCAGTACATTTAGGTGAGTCACTTTTCAAAGTCGAATTTCAAGTAATCCATTAATTTGCAATTCGGTATGCAAATACTGAACCTAAGTTATTTAAGCAGAATTGCAGGTAGCTTTGATTCGTCAAAATGTGCTTGTTTAAATTAGTGATCTCCTCTTCTGACTTGAAGTCTCTTTTGTCAAAGTGTAGCTGTTTTCTCTTCTGAGGATGATTTATTATTTCCTGTGTTGAGAGATCTGGATTTACAATTTTGTGGAACCATTTGACTTCAGTAATACAGATTGTCTGTACATACTTGTTGCAAATATCTGTGTGTATATTTTTAAGATTTATATTTAAAATTAATTAATTTAAAAATTAATATTAGACCTGCTTGTGTTTGAAGACATAAACCCCCCTCCATTTATTGAAGTACATTTTGGAGTTGTTACTTTTTTGCTATATTGCCTTTGTTAGGTTTAAGTGACCCAGTTTGTATCTTGTTTTAGTCTTTGAAATTCTAGAAATACCTGCTTTCAAGTTCTCAAATTTTTTTAATTACCAGAAAAAAAATCAAACTTGCTCATTATTTAGATCCCCATAAATGATATTTGACTATACAGTTTGTATACTGAGCTTTTGAGAAATTTTCCTGGAAATGAAAAAAAAAAAAAAATGCTATGTGAAGCAGATTTAGCTCTTAAGCTAAACTTAAAGCTCTGGCTTTAAGTTTTTATCTGGTGGCTTCTGCTGCTTTGACAGCTGAAGAAGTTAAAAACGTTCAGCTGGAAATATGTACAGATTGAGCATTGGTCTAAACCATTTAAACCAGTTTAAAACAATTCCATTGAAATATACATTTCAAACTGCAGAGGCTAAAATATGCACAGACACAAAGCATAATGTACAAAATAATTCTTGTGGTTTTATTAGCATTTTAGTTACACTACACATGCACAACTGTTTGTCCAGTAAGAACACTTAAATATGAGCTGTTCTGTCTGAAGGCATTTTAGAATATCAGAAGAGCTTGTTTGACTGTAGAATTACTGTTTCTGAAAGCACTTTGTGTTCCCTTGCAGAAGTGGCACATCAGAGTGACTGGGATGGTATTATTGCCTGCCATCAAGGGTATATAACCTGTACTACCTGGAACTATCAGAAAACCTCCATGGGAGCTCACAAACTGAGGCCAGAAGAATTTAGCAAACACAAACCTATTGACATATATGCAACAGTAAGTTTATTTAGGGTAACATTTCTTCAGATTTACACTGTGTGCTGTTTTGATTCCTGTTGGTACAGAAACAATGTTTAGAATGAAAAAGCACTGTCTAGACGTGTTTTAGTTGCTTTGCAGAGTGCTTTCTGCTAGCTCAGTATGTCCAGTGAGATGGTTTGTAATGCTTTATGGTCTTAGGAAAAAATTTGCATTTGAATTTTTTCCTTAAACATTCAGGCTAAGTGCACTAACTTTCTTAGAGAGGTGGTTGGTGTTTGCTCTGTTCTGTCACAGTGATGTAGAGTTATCTGTATGCCTGTGATGATTAACTTGATCTGAGAATGCAGATTGCTGAAGACTGGGCTCTTTTTGGCAATACAAAAGAGTGTATTTCCTCTAAAATGCTCTACAATTTGAGCTGGACAGGATGACATTGTGTCAAGCACACAGTGAAGGAGATACAAATGTTTGCTGATGTTTACCGTCTTCTTAAACCCGGAGCTGTTTTGGCATACCTCTTGTGATGTGTGTTGATGTACTCCTGTGTCTTGTGATAAATGGTTTTTCTTACCTTATGTGTAGTAGTTAAGTGGCAGATAAGATAAATTTAGTTGTAAATACCCAGTTTTGTTTTGACTACTAGATTCTTTGGACTGTATCTTTCCAAAGAGGTCTAGACCTTTGTTTCTCGCTATTAAAACTCTGTATGAATTCACCTTAATTTGGGAGGGTATTGGTAATATGGGCATTGAAAGAGGCATGCAGTCACCATGCCTATGCTTTTATCTTAGGGACTGGATTTGTGGGTATCTTGATTATTTAAGTTACAGTGCTGATATTCTTATCTACAGCTTCTGAAGGATGCCACTGAGCTAGGATTTAATTGTCTTTCATAACCATGCATTGCCATATTTATTACATGCTGACTGTTTGCTCATTTTAAGAGCTTTTCCCTCTGCTTTTTTGAGATGTAATTTGTTTGTTCTGTGCAGGTTTCCTCAAAGAACATGTTAGTGTTTTGTACATTCTAACAACTTCGCAAATTGATAGACACCTAAAGAATTGTTTCCATTGGTGATTTGTTGATTAATTTATTTTTTCTATTTCCTTGAAAGGCAGTTGACATTACCTCATGTGGTAACTTTGCTGTGATTGGGATGTCAACTGGACAGGTAGATGTGTATAACATGCAGTCTGGCATCCACAGAGGGCATTATGGCAAAGAAAAAGGTAAGAACTCCTGAAGTTCCAAAATACTGTCTCTTAACAGAGCAGCAGTCATGTGGTGTTCTGTCATCTTGAAAATTTAACATAGGTTCTGAGTTGAATTTGGGATACATTTCAGTTTTTCTAATTACATTGCACTGTCCTATCTTGCAGTCAGAAACCTGATTTGAAGGACAGGATCCTTGATAGTTTTACCTGGCTTCTTGTTCTATAAGGTTCTATCTCATAGATAAATTTTCCCATCTGTTTTGTGCTCCCTGGTTAAAAATGAAAGAATGTTTCACTTGAATGGAAAATTGAAGTCCTAAGCAAGTCCAATTCTTTGCATATGGTATTAGTTTTAATTATTCAGCTGCCAACTTAGGGTGTGATGTGGCAGTGCTCTGACATTTCCTTTTAATGGTTGCATACAAATGTATTTCATGTCATGTATCCCCATGCATGGTTTTTTTGGCACTTGTGATCTGAATTTTTTGTTGTAGAAACAAGGAAAGAGTCCTGATGAACCCCTAAGACATACAATTTCTAAAAGCCATCTAGCTCAGCAAACATGAAGTGGTTTCTTTATAAAATCATTGGTTGATAGTGGAAAGAATTCTCTAATTTTGCTTACTGGCTAGTAGCTCTAGGCATCGATTAAGAAATAAAATTGATCCAAAAGCAGAGGAACTTGTCTTTACACTGCAGTGTGAAGTAGCCAAGGAAAACTCTCAGACCTTGTGCCTGAACTGAAGCTATAAATTTTCTCTGAAATGGTTGGGCTCTTGGAGGCATCCCTGAAGTGGTTCAAGAAGTCCCTCAAATCTCACAATCACCAAAAGTTTCCCGAACTGAAAGCAGAAATAAGAGCTAACGCTCAGCTTCAATTGCACTTCTTACTTGTATTCTAGGTGTTTACTTGAGAGCTAGTTGGTTTCTGTAGAGAAGAAAAAATTTAGAATGTTGGAGCATCTTGTCAGGTAGCTTTTGAATTGTTTGTCATATTTTTGCTGCTCATTCCTTGTAGTCAGGCAAAGATAAACAAAATAGTGTTTGACATTCAGCTGATTTCTGTGCTAAGTTCAAATTCTGAAGTAATACTCTCTTTTCTCTTGATTTGCAGCACATGAAGGGGCCATTAGAGGGCTAGCAGTGGATGGATTAAACCAGCTGGTCATCACAGCTGGTAGTGAGGGATTAATTAAATTTTGGAAATTCAAAACTAAAGATCTAGTTTACTCCACTGAACTTTCTTCTTCTCCAAGTGGAATTCTGCTTCACAGAGACAGGTAATTTCATGAAGTAATTTCGTGTGGATATTATTTGGTGTACATACTTGTCTAGAATGCCAACCAGTATTCTAATTAAGTTTATATTTCTGATACTTTGAAATACAGCTGACAAGTAGACACTGCAGATCAAGACATTTTATTAGTCTGAAGGAATGTAAGGCTGATTATCAGATTACTTTAGGATAAAAGATACTTGGAGCAATGTTAGGCTGTTTTTATTTTTTGTCTGTTGAGTATTCCCTGTCATATGTGTTGATGTTTCTTGGCAGTGGTATTCTGGGAATTGCCTTTGATGACTTCACTATTAGTGTTTTGGATATAGAAACCAGGAAGATTGTCAGGACATTCTCAGGACACCATGGACAGATTAATGACATGGTAATTTTTAACCTATTTTATGTAAAAGGTGATGTACATGGATACCTCACAGATTTTACAGACGGTGGATTTCTCTGCATGTGTTAAATCAGTGGGTGCTATGTTCAGCTGTGAAAAGTAAAGCTGTAGTTCAGCTCCACAGCCCTTCAAGCCATGTTAGTTTTAAAATGTAAAGTGGTCAAATTGCCATCTGTTTTTTAATGTGCTTTGTGATTTTACTGTAACTTTGCAACAAGGTGATTTTGGGGGCCAAACAAAATAAATTTGTCATTGGGAATAATGACAATCACATTGAGGAGCAAAATTGTGCAGTAGTCTCAGCTGTGTATATAGAAAAGACGAGCAAGCTGAAAACAGATCTTGAGATTATGCAGCACATTGATAATTCCTTATTTACATCTTATGTAATGGTCCATTGTAGTGTCCATTGAAATAGTTTTTACCTTCAAACTTATTTCTAAATGCTACTAAATTAGTATTTACTTGAATTACTCAATTTTATGCTTAGGAATTTGAAAGTGAGGACCAAAGTGCTTTTACTGACTGTGAGATACATCCTGTGTCTTTTTAAACCTGTTGTTAAAAAGCTTCTGGTTTTGGTCTTTTCTCACGTTCTATAGTGTATTGTCAGTTTTGGTTTATGGCCAGACCCTTTCACCCTGGTTTTAGGGGTTAATCTAATCATGACAGGGCCTCCTGTGGGGACTGGCTTGTCGGTTGTGCCATTAAATTTACTATTTTACTTTAGACTTTCAGTCCTGATGGTCGTTGGCTGGTAACTTCATCAATGGACTGTTCCATTAAGACTTGGGACCTTCCCTCTGGATGGTGAGTCAATTTAAAAACATATAGCAGAAGTAATAATCCCGACTGATGAATGGCAAAAAGCCTTCTGGCTTGATCATCTGTCACCAGATGTGATACTCAAAGTTGCACATGATATAACAGCTCTGCCCGCAATTTTAATCATGCCCGGTGCTAGCAATGTGCGTCTTTTTCTGGGTCTACAGAATAACGCTACAGATGCTGAAGATCTGTTGATGACACCTGGAGTTTCCATGTAGTGTGAACAAGTGTGAATTTGTTCCTTGTCTGGAAGCAACACTGTAATGTAAAGGGCAAGAGATTGCTCAAGGTGGATTGCACTGTGATGTGCTGGAGTGTTCATAGGATCATAGAGTGGTTTGAGTTGGAAGCAAAGATCTAGTCCAACTGTCTTGATAGGAAAGGAGCTTTTCTCACTGGATCAGGTTACTCAGAGCTTCAGCTTGGCCTTGAACACCTCCAGGGATGGGCCATGCACAACTTGTTTATGCAGCCTGTTCCAGTGCCTCACCACCCTCATCATAGAAGAATTCTGCCCTATATCCATCCAATCTAAACCTATGACCTTTCAGTTCAAAGCTGTTGCCCCTTGTCCTGTCACTATAGCCCCTATTAAAAAGTCTCTCTCAGTCTTTCTTGTAAGTTCCCTTTAAGTATTGAAAGGCCACAAGATTGTGTTCCCTGGAGCTGTCTGTTCTCCAGGGTGAAGAACACGCCAGATCCCTCAGTTTTCCTCACAGGAAATGTGTTCCAGGCCTCAGATAATTTTCCTGGACCTGCTCTAACTTCATGTGTGTGTTGTGCTGAGGGCTTGAGAGTTGGATGCAGAGCTCCAGCAGGTTTTGTAAAGAGAAGCCTGTTTTCACTTACATTCATTTTAACAACACAATATGGCTTTTCATCAGTTATATTTTTCATTTGTTTGTACTTAAAACTGCCAAAAATACTCTTTTGTGATCCACTGTGAGTAGTCTTCTGCCAGAATAAAATTTGGCTGCAAAATAGGCAAGTGCACACAAGAAGTGCAGGAGCCCTGGGAAAACAAGCTGAAAAGTAACTTTGCGTTCTGCCAGTGCATTCTTTCAGCAGCACATCAGATAGACATTTTTTTCTTCTTTGGTAATTTAAGGTAGTGCTGTGCAGTGTGCAGCTCTGGTGGTTGTGCCTGGAACTGAAAGGTTTAATTTGGGTTGATTATTTTTGTTGATGTGGTTTGGTAAATAATTTTATATACTTTTTTAAGTTCTCATTTTACTACCAAAAGTGTGTTGTATCTCAACAAACAATTGACCTCTTCTTGCATGATGAGTGACACTAGTCTAAAATAAGACAGGATGGACATTTAAGTGTCTTCTTTCCAGTATAAATGGGAAGGAAATTAGCACTCTGGTGTTCATTTGTCTAACACTCTTTCCCTTCCAAAGTAATATGCCTACAAAAAACTGCAGCATTAATTAATACCAGTTTCTTCTTTCATTTCTTTAATAACAAAACATTTTGCAGTAAGAATCTATTCATAATGCTTTTAAAAGTGGTCTGGGAGTATTATCTTTTGCATGTAACAAAATTAAATATTTTGTCTCTTGTCTCTGAAATTTGGGTCAAGCTGAAGTCTAGGCAGGTACATGAGAAACCCTGGTTTTAAAAGTAATTAGGTTTAATTATTATTGCAGTATGTAAAGGCAAGGCTTTCCTGTAACTAGGCAGAGGAGTGTATTTACAAGGAGGAAAAGCTTTTAATAAAAGGCCTGATGCTTGCTTTACGTCTGTGGTTCATAAATAGAAGAAACATCTCATGAACCGTGTGTTCTAAAGCCTCAGCTTTGAAACTGTTCATATAAAGAGATGGAAAACAACATGTTTCTAGAAACCTACATTACGAAAATTACCAGCTGACTTTAATAAATGGTCTGACATTTATTAACTGGGCATCTATTTTCACTTGGGAGTGGTGCTTAACTGTCCTTGTGTAAGGTAAGTCTTCCTATCGTGTGTTTTTAATGTAGGGCTTTTTGAAAACTGGGAAAAAATTACCAATTTGTGTAAAGAAAGTTATAAACAGAAACCCTGGCATTATGCAGAGTTTTCTTTCTGCTGTGCAGCTTGCATAGATAAATTAAGGAATCAGGGATACGAGCTGCCTGTTCATAGATTGGATGGAGCACTTGAGAAAAACAGCATGAGACCTATTAAATATGAGCTCAGTGGTTTTATACTTTTCATTGTCTCAGTTTTGCAGTTAGCATAAAGGTAGATGCCTTCAGCCCCCAGGCAGGATTAATTTATCTTTTTGTGTAAAAATTACAAGCATGTCTTATTTCCTGTAGTAAATTGATCCCTCCTTCCCCCAAGCCTGTAATTTTAATAATGATTTAAATTCATTAAGGAGAAAAACTTAATTTCTTGTTAGATTTGTTTTGGAGTTCTTTATGGTTGATTTATTGAACAGAATTTCTCAGTTACAGATAAGGAGTGTGACAAAAAGATGGATTTGAAAGTAAGGAAAAGCATCTAGGGTAAATTCTTCTAGTCGTTGTGCACTATATGTAAAACGTATCTGATACAAGCTCGGGATTTAGTATTAGTATTTAGTATTTATATATTTTATATTGGAAGTGATGAATGGTTTCTCTCATACCTGAGATTTGCAGCATGTGTCTAAGAAGATGCAAAGGGAATAAAATACTCCATTCAGGGAAAAAAAAGGCTTTTATTTTTGACGCCATCTGCCAAACCATCACAGGAGTGCTCAGTATCTAAGAAAATACATCCTCACAAGATTTTACATTTTAAACTGCTTTGTTACATCAATATTTTTGCTATGGTTATTGAACAGAACGGGGCTGTAGAGCTGTAAACAGGAACAAAGTATTCATACTCTTTATTTGTTCTTTTTGTTTCTCTTGGTGAACTAGTTGTCAAATTCAACTTTTACTTAAAATTTGAAGTAACTGAAATTTATATTTCAACAAGTGATAAGCAATGCTGTGTACCTGGGCTTGAGTGGAAATCTGCTAGAGAGTGCATCATCCAGAACTTAAGTGCCTCATTGTTAAAATACTCGCATAATGGATATTTCAACTGTTTTCACATGGTATTCTTTCAATTTCCTGGAATTGTGGGGAAAAAAAAATCAAGGAATGGTTTATCAGGCTGAAGACATCAATGCCAAAACTGTTGCAGATAATGAAACTTTGCATTGTACAGTTCATACTTTCTTTTGGAACCGTTTGGTCCAGGTGCATATCAAGTATGCTGAGAGAGGGAATTGTCAGTCGAAGCAACTGGGGCTGACTGGAAGTACAGAATTTATGGCCAATAAGGAGGTCAGTGTTAGGCATAAGGAGTTGAATGGTTCACCGCATATTCCTCAGAAGAATACCTCTTAAGAGGTGTCAGCTTCATCAGATTTTAGAGAATTTTGTAGAGCTAAGTGGTTTGTTGCACAGTGCTGTTCACTTGCTACGTTTATATAAAATATTTTAATACTTTTTCTACTGGGTTGTGTCCATATTTCTAGTGGCCTGTTTGCATTCAGCTGTAATTCAGATATGTGTAGATAAACAAGTTTATCTTGCTGATAATTTCTCTGTTGTGTTTTTTCTCCATAGCCTCATAGATTGTTTTTTGGTAGACTCTGCAGCTGTGAGCCTTACTATGTCCCCTACAGGAGATTTTCTGGCTTCAGCACATGTGGATGATCTTGGAATTTATTTGTGGTGCGTATGTAATACATCTGTTTCTGTAAAGGATTTAGGATGGGAAAGAGTTCTTTTAGTGACCTTTATTGCAAAGAGAGAATTGCCCTGTGAAGTATCATTCCCAGTGTTTTGTCTTCTCTGGTTCTAATTAAGTCAGGTGTTCTGTATTGCTCTGATTTGTAAATCATGAAACTTCTGCAGTTAAAATATCTATTCTGATAGTTAAATGATCTAGTTTTTTTTTTAAGTGTTTATTACTCTTAAAAATTCCTGTTAGGCCATTCCCGAAGTTTTTCTTAGACTCCATTATTTTCACCCCTTTTGAAATGTCTTTGTTCAAATAGTGTTTCTTTCTGAAGTACTTTCCTTGTCTTTCTGTACAGTGTTGTCTGAGACTTCTGAGCAGTATTTGAAAGTTGTGATTATTTCTCTTTTTTAGGGATAAATGAGCACAGAGGTAAAATGTGTTTTAGTTCAATTTCCTCCTGATACAGCTCTAAAGCCAATGACTGTTCAGGTCCAGTACTGAAGTAACACACTGTTAAAAGTGGTTTGGATTTTTTTCCCAGTCAATTGACAGATTATTTCAAGTATATATGCTGGCTGTTGTTTTGCCTGAGGAGTGTTAAATTGTTAGGCCTTCCTGTGTTTTAGTAAAAGTGCTTCCTTGTGAATAATGACATGTTTTTACCTAGCCCTAGTTCATATTGACAAAAAAACCAATTTACTAGAATGACTTGTGTGCATGTTTCAAACCTGAAGAAAATTTGCTAAGAGTATTATCCCAAAATTGTGTGAAAGCAGAATGAATCATTTATGTTGGCATAGTGTGTTGTGCATAATGTTCAGCCTGGAGAAGGCTCTGGGGAGACCTTAGAGCCCCTTCCAGTGCCTAAAGGGGCTCCAGGAGAGCTGGGGAGGGGCTTTTGACAATGGCCTGAAGTGACAGGACAAAGGGGGATGGCTTCAAACTGAAAGAAGATAGGTTTAGATCAAGTATCGGAAAGAAATGGTTGATTGTGAGGGTGGTGGAGCACTGGCACAGGTAAATATGTTTTTGGCCAGCAGGACCAGGGCAATTATTTCCCCTGTACTGGGCACTGGTGAGGTCACCCTTCAAACTCTGTGTTCAGCTGTGGGCCCCTCACTTCAAGAAGAGCATTGGGATCCTGCAGCCTATTACTAGTATGTTCTTAGCAATAATACACTTACTGAGTGTAACATTTATATTTCAGATGTTCAGGTGAGTCTATTGCCACACTTCATTTCCTGCTTATCTCGTAGATGAGAAAAACTGATCTTGAACAGAGCCTGGTGAATTGCCATAATGCAGCAATATTAGACTGTGGTATAAATTATGTCTGAAGTACTTGTTCACATTCATCTGAAGATGGTTTTTTAAATGCCTGTCCTACTTTTTCAGGTCAAATCGTTCCTTATATTCACTTGTGTCATTACGGCCCCTTCCTGCAGATTATGAACCTTCTTTGGTGACACTCCCCAGCACCTGCCCCATGCAAGGTAATTCTCAGATAAAAAAAGCATATTTTATTTTCCCCTTGCAGTTTGTTTCCCTGCTTGTATGCCATAGATTCATTGCTGTTGTCTTGTTGGCAAGAGATTTGGGTTCAGCTGACCTGCCATGTGTCTGTGCCCAGGGGAAGAAAAGCCTAAGTGGAATTTTTTGCTAAATTAATAGAAGTGATTGTGCTTCAGAAGTCCTCTAGATGGAGATCTTGTCTGCCTAAGTTTGGAGTGCCTGCATTTGCATTTCCATCTGGAGGAAAAGCCCACCTCACTATTGGCCACTACGACATCCTTCATGATGGCTGCTTTAGCAAGCACATACTTGTTTTAAATACTTAAATAAGGGAGACGGGAATTAATCCCAAAACTTTGAATGTTTTTATCCTGATTCTGGCTGAAAGCTTTAATCCACCCTGTCTTCAGCAAATACAGAGCTCCTGTTCAGATGCTAAGGGCTCTTAATGAGTTGCATTCCTTTATTGTTTCAGGCTTTTCTATTAGATTCATTGTTTTAGCCAAGTAATACTTTGCAAAAGGAAGGGAGAATAGAGATGTTTGGTCAAGACCACACAGGAGATCTGGACAAAATCTAGTGACTGACATTATAACTTTTCATGTGGGATGTTGTGCTTTAATGTTGAGATTTTCTTCATTTTTATGTGCCATTTCAACCTGTGGAGAGGTTGTGATGGGGAAGTGAATATGGTGTAAGAATTTAAATGCAAGAATTTTACAACTCTGTAACTTAGAACTAAAATTACTGTGTAGATATTTATGCAGTTAATAAAATTTTGACAGTAATCGAATGCTTTTTTAAAAGAATTCTATAAATTACTTTTATATAACTTCAGCCAAAGTGGACAAATCTTATTAGTCTTTAAAAATTTGGTTATTCAATTCTGCATCTTAGCTATAATTTTTTTTAATTAAATTCAATATTTCTTAGGGCTAATACAGATTGTTTCTGTAGCTTTTCAGCTCAGTTATAGATATAGGTGCTCTTTTCAGCACCTATATCTATAACTATTATGCATTTGTTATTCAAAAATTGTGAAATCAACAAAAGTGTGGGGCTTGATTTTTCAAACAATGAATGTGGAGTATCAATGTTCATAAAAAATATCTGTTTCTGCAAGATGTGGATGTGTCAGGAGATGAAGAGCCATGTGATGAAATGATAGAATATGTCTCACCTGAGCAATTGGGAGAGCAGCTGGTGACCCTTTCCTTGTTACCGGAATCGAGGTGGAAAAATCTCCTCAGCCTTGATATTATCAAGGTACTGAAACTGTACAAAAAATAGCATACATCCAGATGTATTTGCCCTGTTTCTATAAAATGCATTACCTGTTCACAAAACTTGATCCTGCTTTTCAGGTTTTTTTCAAGATTTTGCAGTAGAAGTCTATATGATGCTTTTTACAATTCCTGGGATTTGGGAGAAGGGCTGTTTTTCTGCTAAATAGTAGCTTCATAATTAGTGGTAATAGATTTTACCTGTGTATTTACTTTTTTACTGTCTTTAGTGTTTTCATAGTATTTTAAAAATAAAACTCTTGTCAAAATATCCTCATATGTTCTTACTATCATGATAACAATTTTAATTCAAATATCTAATTGACAGAAAAAAAACAAACCAAGAGAGCCACCAAAGGTTCCAAAGTCAGCGCCTTTCTTCATCCCAACAGTTCCTGGTCTTGTACCCCGATACGTTCCGCCAGAGGTGGAAAATGATACGCAGGTAAAAACAAGGATCAATGTAATTGTGTTTATGTAGTGTATTTTAAAAGAAATATTAAATGCCTTTTAGTGCTGAGTTAAATCTCTAAAGTACCAGTTTTTACTCACTACATTATTGCTTTATTTCTCAAAAGTATTATTCTGTCAGTAGGAAATAATCTAATTGAGTTGTAAAATATGTTTGCATGTTCATGTAAAGACTGTTACGCTTTTGTGGTCTAGTCAAAGGTAGTAAACCTTGGAGTACTGGCACAGAAATCTGATTTCTGCATTCATCTTGAAGAAGCTCTGAGCACCAATGAATGTAAGTTAACAAAATAATTCACAAAAATGTTGATGCTGCTTTTATTTTTATATATATGTGATATATATATATATGTATATATATATATATGTTATTCTGACATCAGAATTGCAACAGATGCAAGGAAAAAATATGCATAGTACAGTAGTAAAGACAAAGAGAGTGACCTAATACACAAGTAGCCAGTTTACATCAAAGATCCGTTGGTACTGCAGCTTCTCTGTAGCATGTAACCCAGTTCTGCCTAAAACCCTTACAGAGAAAGAAGGTTGTGTTCCTAAGATCATTAACATTTTTTGAAAACTGTGATGATCTCACACAGAAAAGGTGGTATGTATTATTTGTAGGGAAAGGAAAGAAGGAAGGGATTGATTTGGTAAGGAATAGTCTGGTGATTCACTGAAACATGAAAAACACAATGTGCCTAGCAAGTTCTGCTCTCAAGGGCTACTTTACCAGATACTCAGCAAACTTACAGCATTAATTCATTGCTTTACAACTTAAAGCTTAAGAAGATGATTAAAAAAATAAGGTTTTGGATTTATTTGGACATTCAGTTAATTTTTAAATTCAGTCATTTAAATGACCTGTGGAATGTACCAGCTGTTTTTCTTGTTTGTCTTGTGCTGCTACAGAATCATTGCAAGTCAGTTTTTTGGAAATGATTGCTAACATAGCTGACTCGGAAATGTAAATGGACAGTAGCTTGTCCACAAAGCAGTTCTGTTGGGACTTCTGCTGCTTAAATTTTTGAGATGACCACCTTACTCAAGTGCACTTAAAAGTTTTGAGTCCAGAACTTCTATTACATGTCAAAAGTGAGGCGTGTTCTTACGCTGAATTTTCAGTATTTCCATTGACAGCATTCTATTAAACTCTTACATAGCCACATAGAGAAGAGGTGAGTGTTTAAAAATCTTGCCAAGGATCTGGAGGCTGGCTGTACCAGGGAGGAAGAGCACTCTCATGCACTGTGGTGGTGGACATGTGGACCTGCCTCAGGCCACCTCTGCCATAAGGCAGGTGTGCTCCAGGCTCTGTGCTACAGCCACAGCCCAGGGAGCCTGGTGATCCTGGCTGGGGAAGCTGCTGATGTGGAACACAGCTCTGGGCTTGATACATTACAACCATCTCCTCTAAAGGTGCCTGGACCATGCAAATAAGCAGAATCATGCTGGAAGCCATCCTGGTTTACTATTGGGATGGAAATAGGGTTTCACACCTCAGGTCAGGACTGTGGATAAGATGGAGTTGCAACCATTTATGTGTATCAGCTTCACAACATGTTCCATGCTCAGTTTGTTTAATGTCATAAAAAAGGTATTTAATGCATCTGTGTAGTACTGTTAAAATGACAGTTATATTTAAAACTAACTAATGATTTTTGTAGGAATCAAATATTGATTTATACCACATAAGGAATATTAGCCAATTTCTAATACCATTAGTTACCATGAAGTTGGTGTTCTTAGTAACTTCTTAACAGAAGAAATATTGATCAGTATACATTTTTAAAATATTTTAACTATCAGATGTATTTGCAGCCAAACATATTTTTGCTGCTTCATTTTTAAAGTAAATGGATGGAATCCTCATTGGTCATCAGGTAGGATTGGAGAAGTCCTGAGAAAGGCACACTTATGAAGAGGAGGAAAATTTGTAAATTGCATGTATTTCTACGGTGGAAAAGATTTTCTCCAGCATCTTCCAGATTCAAAAGCACAAAGAAGTCACTTAACAAAAGTAATAATTATGTTAGATGCACCAGAAGATCTCTAGTTTTGCTTAATGTCAATGAGAATAAAGATGCCTAGTGAAAGCAGTGGTCTCTTTCAGAGTGTATTCACAGTAACAGCTCAAAATCTCAAGTATGTACATTCTTTCTGCCAGGAGCTGTGAAATGATAATGTTATATGGTTAATAAGAAATTTTGTTTAGCTTAAAAGACAGAAAAGGGAGAAAAAGTGAAACAAAGATGTTACTGGTATTTTTCATGGTGAACTTACAAGTGAAGTGCATCTGTACTTCTAGTGTGTGGTGGGACAGTAAATTAAAGACAGGAAGACATTTTGTTGAAAACAAAAACGTAAAGAAGCAGTAAAAAATTGAAATTCAGTCACTGCTTAAGAATTTTGGAATAAGCCTGTCTTATGAAGGATCTAATATTCTGTTCTGCAGATGTTCCTGATAATGTATCCCTCAATGTTTTAACACAGATAAAATTCCACTTGACTTACTGAAAAGCTTGGGGCCATCTAATATTGAGATAGAACTACGGGGTTTGGCCCCTGAAGGTGGTGGCTCAATGGAGGTGATGCTGAGCTTTCTGAGAATGATTGGGATGATGCTGAACAAGAAGTACAACTTTGAACTTGCTCAGGCATACCTGGCGCTATTTTTAAAGGTAACAATTTTCTTGCAAAATTTTACGTTAGTCCTATTTAAAATCATGGTTGTGCAGTAAAAAAGGTTTAAATTGTCTGCTTGAATTATCTTAAGTGATTTTGGTTGAGAATGGTTTTAAAATGTCTAGCTGAATGTATTGGATGATTTGGCAGCTCATTTGATCATAGTCAAGAAAAACTTGCAAAGCAAAAGATGTTGTGAAGAGGTCCTTGCCAGACAGGGTTTATTCTAGTATTCCTTACTTAGAATTGTTTTGGTTTTTTTTGGTAACATGCCTAACTTTGTAATGGTTGGTAATGGTTAAACAGAGGTATGGTATGTCTTAAGTAAGCAAAGACTTTAATGCACAGTCGTTGGGAAATAAGTTAGGCATTTTGTTGGATTTATCACCAGCCATTGCAAGCCTGACCTACTTTCCGTGTCAGTGGGCTGCGTTTCTTGTGTTACCTGTTGGGTATCACAGAGCTAATGAAATGATTCTAGGGTGTGTGTATGTTAGAAAGTTACTGTGATGAAGCACAGTAGCAGTTACTCTTAGAACAAAAGTGGTTCTGCAGAAGGTTGAAACCTTTCTGGTGTACAAGGGCTTAAGGTACTCTGATTTATGAAACCATATGAAAGAAGTTAATAACAGTTTACTTGGAAAACATTGTTATACACATTCAGACACTTGTAATACCAGGCCATCCACAGATTCTCTGGGTAACCTGTTCCAGTGCCTCACCACCCTCGCAGTAGAGAATTTCTTCCTAATATCCAAACCTACTGTATTTCAGACTAAAGCTAAATATCAAGACCCCTAGATTTAAATTGTGGCCTGGAAAATAACTATTCCATCCATTAAGTGGTAATAACTGCTACAAGATCAGAAGGTTTCTCTTCCTTCTTCTTTAACAAGGTTACTGTTTATTACATAAAGAGACATCATCCATCTTTATTGCTATAGAGGGTGCTGGCATCGTTATTCCTGATGTATGCAACATGGATAATTAAAATAATAATCCTGGTTGACCTCAGGGCATCTGTCTAGCCTTTCTAGCCTAAAGAGGAATTTGTGATGAAGGTCAGAAAGTGGAAAAAGTTACCCTCTAGGGAAGTGTGTGACTAGGATAGATTCAGCAGCCTAGCCAGAAGATGATCTATCAAAAATATAACCTATTTAAGACATTTTGCTGCCTTATCCCATGTAGTACATAAAAAATGGCTTGTGAAGGCTAGCAAAAGGGGGTCAGCAATAAATTGAGGGAACTAATTGAAGGAAAAGAGTCCTTTCCTTACTTGGGACATTTCCTGAAAGCAAAGTATTGGAATTGAACAAAGGAAATGATCTCTGAATGTTTTTATTATCTGTGTTTGTTTCACTAACTATATATTTTCATTTTCAGTTACATCTTAAGATTCTCTCATCAGAGCCAAACCTATTGGAAGAATTATCCAAATTGTCAAAGCAACTTGAGGAAACTTGGATTCACTTGCGGGGTCTCTTCAATCAGAGTCTGTGTGTTTTAACATACGTGAAAAGTGCTTTGCTATAAAATATTTCAGGGTTTTGTCTGCATAAGATTTCCCTCAGAATAATAGTACAATTTATTACAAAAAATACTGGATTCCAAAACTCGTACTCAGTCTTGGTATCATAGAATCATTAAGGTTGGAAAAAACCTCCAAGACCCTCAACTCTAGCCTTCTACTGAACACCACCATGTCCACTAAGCCATGTCACTAAGTGCCAGACTGCTCATTTTTCAAATACTTCCAGGGATGACAATTCCACCATCCCATTGCAGTGCTTCTTCTGGTGCTGTATTTTATACATCCGCATATGGCAGAGTATTTTAGAACATGCATACCTGCCTATTTTTGTTCACTTCAGTTGGAGAAAAATTTACTACGTGCAGGTAAAATATTTGTTCAGTTGGTCTGTGCTGTCACTGGACAGATGTTTGGTTTCAAGGCCCTGAGCAACCTGGCCTTGTGGAAGGTGCCCCTGCCCATGCCAGGGGTTTTAAAGTAGATCATCTCCAAAGTTCCTTCCAACCCAAGCCATTCAATGATTCTCTGATTCTGTGACTACATAAAACATAGTTACTTAGGCTTTCATGCCCCAAACTGTAAATCATAATGGAGAAATGACTTGTGGGAAAAAGAAAGAGGTGGGAATGTAACTTCTGTGCAGAAGACCAAAATCTATATTATGGTTAATAAAGTCATTGTTGATGCAAAAATAAAAAAATCTGAATTGTTAACACTTTATTAACGTTAGTATAAAAAAAATTATTCTAAAAATTGCATTCCTCCGCAATTAGAGCACTGTTTTTACAATGTTTGTAAAAATCAGTTGTCTCCTCACTTTCATGGACATCTGTTTCTGTGAGCAAAGATTTCTAGCTGTACTAAAAATGAATGAACTTCAAAAAAAAGCAAAAAACAGAAGCATGAAACTAAACAAACAAAACCAAATTTTTGGAGGCTCAGTTTCATACAAAAATTATGTTTCTTTTCTTAAAGAGAAAAAATTACTGGAAAAAGAAGCTTTGTGTTTTGGATGAATTTTTAATTAAATCAGGTGGGCTTTTTACAAATTGATATTTAAGTTTCAAGCAGTAAGGTTTGGGTATTATTTGAGACCTCTTGAGTGAAATTATATTGAACTTGGCTGTTTGAAAGTACTTCCTCCCAGCGGAAGAATCTCCTGAACAAGGCCTTTGCTGTGTTTCACATACTCAAGCTACATACACAGACTAACAGAGTTAACTCATACAAAGATATGCAATTTCAATGAGTAAACTTGAAAGGTGGTTCATTGCATTTGGCACAAGACTGAAACAATAATGTGGGTTTGTTGTGCTCTACATCTGATTTTTTTTTTTTAATTCCATCCCATTGTAGAATTCCTTTTAGTCACGTGTACTGGAACAAATCTGCAAGCATAGAACCAAGACAACAATCAAATGGTTTAGGTTGGAAGGAATCGTAACGATCATCCTTTCCAACCCCCTGCTGTGGACGGGAACACTTTTCAATAGACCAGGTTGCTCAGGGCCACATCCAGTGTGACCTTTGGCACATCAGGGGTGGGGCATCCACAGCTTCTCTGGGTAACCTGTCCCAGCATCTTGCCATCCTCACAGGGAAGAATTTCTTGTTAAATATTCAATCTGAACCTACTCTCCTTGAGTCTAAAGCCATCATGTACACCTGAGTTATCTTACGAAGTTTGCTACTGAGAATTAAGAAAATCCTTTGTACCACAAATTACTAATTTCTGATGATATGGGTCTCAAGAACCCATTGCTCCCAATTTATTGGATTGATCTGAAGCAGTCTAAAATCCCTTAAATGTCAATGCAATATATAATGGACCTCTCAACTTAAAGGCATTACTGTAACTCCTTTAGGACATCTTACAGATTCATTTTTTGAACCAAAACAAAATGTTAAAAGGTTAATAAGGCAGTACTTGCATACCTGCCTCAGTGGAAGAAGGAAGGGTGGATAAAGAACTTTCCTCTTGGATCAGAGTATGGGTCTCACTGTGAAGCCCCGTGCTCTGTCTCCAGCTGGAGCAAGGAAGAGATGTAGTAAAGCAGCCTGGTTGTGTGTAAAGTGATCCTTTTTCAGGCACGTGACACCGCCTTTCAGCAGACAGCAATTAGATACTCTGTGACCTAGCTGTACCCTGACAGTTGTGTTTAATGTTCTGTGACAGACCTTTTGTTCTCTCTAAGTTCATTTGATATGTTTTAGAACCCACTTATCCTTCACAACATCCTGTAGTAATGGGGCCTACAATTTAATTAACGGGAATCATGTATTTCTGTTTATATACTCCAGACCTGCTATCTTCTAATGTTGTATGCCACTCCTTCTTCTTGAATGTGAGAAATACCAATTTCTGCTCTAGTCTTCATGCCTCAGACTGCCACAGAGTGGTGGTGAAAGGGTCCCTGCTCATGAAGGACATACTTCATTTTGCTGAGTGCATATGGCTGCTTTTTCAGTGACATCCAAGAACCCTTTCTGGGCACAGATTTTAAATCTGTATGTACAAGATTTGTCTACAAAACCTGTGAGGACTGTAGAGTAGGGTTTTTTTCCCCCCCCTTCTGTTTTCATGGTCTGCTTGATGTAATCATAAGAAAAAAGACATAATCTGCCAAGCAGGCTATTCTTTGTAAAACAAAAAAAAAAAAAAACAGGGTAATTTTGGTGAATGATGTATGTATAACACAGCTGACATAATATTTGCGGTCTGTGTGACCTCATTAAATGTGTTTCATGCAGTTTCTTATATCATGCACAGATGCGTTTTAAGTCCACCTGGAACCCTTTAATAACTTCCTTCAGAAAATAGTATTTAGATATGAGTGATATCTCACCTATTCTCAACATTTCTGCTCATCACTGCTATTTCAGAGGTGATTTGATGTTATTAGAGCTGTAGATTCTTCCACCTATAGTTCTGATTTCTCTTGTTCTTGGCCTTTTATTTTGTTCTTTTTACCCCACATCAAAATGATGAACAATTTTTTGCCATTAATAAATAACTTCTTCAGAAATAAAAAATTATTTCCTCCTCCTAGTGGATGAAAGTAGATATTTCACCTGCTATTGCCTGTATTCCTTCACCTGAGACATCAAGGGTAGTATTTTGTTATACTAGTCAAAAACTTGATTACAAGGGGTAACACACATGACAACTGAATTTGATATTTTTGGCTTTGTGTTGCCTCTAAGAACTCACTTTAGCCTGGTGCTTTTGTAATGGCATATGCAGTAGGATGTGGAAAAATTTCTAGATGGATTAAAGAATATAGTTGTTAACTCTAGTGTCTCTTCCAAGCAGGGCAACTGCTGAGGATTTTACCATTCTTACACAATGTCAAACCTATTTTAAGCTAGCTCGGAGTAGCAGCTTGCTGTTAAAATTCTCCATGTTGTGTATTCCAGCTTCCTCTCAAGCCTGTGCCTGCCTCTGTTCCTGTGCTTTGTTTTCACCATGATTCTCAGCTCTTTTGGCTCCTGAGTTCAACTGCTGCCCTTAGCAACTCCTGCACACAGGAGTTGTCAAGTTAGGTCTCCGTACTTCCACTATTTTCTTTTGACTGTTGTTTTTTCCAAACAGATTTTGTACTCATGGTTGTTTTGACCATAAGCCAGCTAGCTGGACCTTGCTACCTAGATTTGCTACTGAGTAGATTCAGACTCTGCACAGTGAATTTTGCTCTTCTCTGTACTGTAAGAAGCCTTCAATCTTAGCAGTCTTTGCTTTCCATTTTTGTTCAAGTAAAAGTAGTGGTATCACAGGGAGAAGCATCCAAACATGAAGAGAGAGTAAAGGGATGCAAATGCTTTCACTGGCTACATTGTTCAGTAGACAGCATAGACCACTGACTTGAAGGACTCCAGTCTTTCATACGTTTCAAATATAACTCTTGCTTCTTAAAAAAAAAAAAGTTTGATGTCATGTTTGTGCAAATTGTCATACTGCAAGTGTTGTAGTCCCAGCATAAGGAAACTGGAAGATACTCATTTGCATTCTGTGAATTAGAAAAGGCAGGGTATTTGATGGCATATTTGAACTCTGTTCATGAGCTGTGTTGAAGGAGTTTAGCGTTGTTTAAAGATCACTAATATATAAGTAGTTCCCTTGTTGTCTCTTGCCATCAGCTGATGTTTCCTGACCATGGTATGTTAATCTTCTCAGCACATCACCATTTGTATCTTAAGAATTACTTGTTTTATGAAAAATTACCTTTTAATAAAAATAATTTACCTTTTTAGAGATGCGGAATCCAAGCAGTGTCTTATTTGATGCCAGTGCAAGGACTGGCATCCTTTACTTTTTTTATGTGTTTGCAATATGCGTTAGAGGAGACCAAAATGCTGTCATTTGATGTCCTTAACACTAGTGCTTTTCTATTTATGAAGCAGTGGTAAATTGAGGAAAGAAAAATGAAAGATAAAATAACTAAGATTTTGCTATGCTGGCTGTTATGAGTTCTATTCTATGATTCTGTGTTGCCCAGAAGGATTGAGTAAACTTTCTGTTGCTTGTTGCACATCACAGAGCTTTGCTTTTTAGTGGCAGTCTCTGAAAAATTACTTTCCTCCACTGATGTGTGCACTGCTGGTTTGTGAAACAGTTTCACATGGCTAAGTGGCATTACATACTATTTCCCTGACCATCCAGTGTGTTAAAAAGTTGTGCTGGCTCTGTGAGTGTTAGATTATGACAGTGTTCAGGGTGCTTACCCTGAAGGACCAGACTACCTTGGTGCTTTGCAGTTACCTGAAATAACCCGTAGAATAAGTCAGGATAAGGCAGCATAAAATATTTGTAGAATCTTCACACAGTTGCTATTTTTGTAGAGGCTGTGGAAATAAGAAACTTACCTACTCAGGTCCAGAGGATTCCTTCTCCCTGTGTTAGCCTGTAGCCAAGCTGATAGTTGCCTTACAGCTACACAGCTGAAGATCTATCACTTACTGTCTCTCAAGTTGCCCAATGTTGGTCTCAGAATGAGACAGGAATTTAGCAACTCATCCCATCCATTAGCACTCCAAACACTTCTTGAGGGTTGTTCAGATTCACATGCCTCAAAAGGATTTTGTAAATATAGCTTGCTGAAAAACGTAGTCATGACATTCTTTTCTTACAACCAGTGATGTTCCTGCTGCTCTGGAAATGTTCCATCTGTTTGGCATGGCTGGAACTGAAAAGCCTGTTGTAATGCAACATGTCCCTTCCTCTCCTGTGGAACAAAGGTTAAAGCCCAGGTAAATGTGTTTTCAGAATGTGTCAGGTTACATATTTTGTTGAACATCAGGTTCAACAAAACCTGATGGAATTACCATCAGGGCTCTGCTGCTCCAGCTGGGACACAGAGGCAGCTGATGCTGCTCCCTGCACTGACTCCCTCCCACACAAGCTCTGCTGGGGCCATGGAGGCTGCTCAGAGGTGCCTGCCTTGTGCCAGGGCTACCACATGGCCTTGGGGCTGCCCTGGATCCTCCTGGGGAAGTTCCGTGAGGGTCAAGGGAGTCACTGCCCAGACTCCTTTCCCTGCCCCTGCTGTGTCCCCTGGGGCTGCAGAGCTCTCATGGGTCACAGCAGACATCCAGTCCTTTATCTCTGAGTGACCCCAGCCTGGACAGGCTTGTGCCCAGTGGGTTCCACTCACTGCTGATCCCTGGCACACGCTGTGCCTGCAGGTCGCCTGTGTTCTCCTGACAGCTCCCAAGTCCCTCCAGACA
>VZTX01016984.1:0-31685 GCA_013400915.1 Pardalotus punctatus
GCTGTTCCCTAAATCCCATCTCCCCCTGCACCCCAGGATCCAGGGGCTGTTCCTTCCATCCCAGCTGCACCCCAGGATCCAGGGGCTGTTCCCTCCATCCCAGCAAAGACCCCCATTTTCAAAAGAGTTTCCAGTGCTTTCAGCAGGGAGATTAAACATGAAAGCAGACAGCAGCATTACAAAATATTAATGTAGCAGAAATAAACCCCTTATTATTATTACTAAAGTACATTCACCATTCACCCCGGCAAAATTCTGCTCTCCTCTCTCTGCCTGCCTTCCTTCACATCAGCTGCTGTGTCTGATAGAGGCCAGCTCCTCTTCACTTCACATTGAATTTCCTCTTGCTAAAACATTGAAAACACGACGCAGAGATCTGCACAGAAATCTGTGAATTCCCACACAAAGCTGGCACGTAAAGTGTATTACAGATTATTTCTCCTGACATAAACGGAGGTAAAACATCTGCAAAAACAGCAGGCGAGATCAGAAGGACTTCCAGACAAATATTTCTCCATCACTACTCACTGAGAAAAGCATCACAACACTTCCAGTTACTGGACTGTTTGGAGAAATATATTGAAGATGGGATAGAAATATCACTGAGCAGGAGACTTTAGCCAGGTAATCCCAAAAAACAGATTCCCAAAGATCAATGGGAATCGATCTTTGCAAGATGCCACAAACTGCTGCTGACTTTTGAAACATTACGCCAAGAGCCTTAAATAGATCCTCAAATATTCCCTAGAAATTCAAAATACTCAGTAACACTAATGCTCTTTCACTAAAGGGAGAAGCAAGTTAAAAGAAACAGTTAAAAGTGGAGTTATTTCATCTTTTTATCCACCTTTAGAAACTCTGAGTGCTGCTACACCACTAACAAAAGTTACGCCCCAAGGTGAACGCTCCAGAGACGCGGAAACAAAAGCCATTATGAGAAGAAAGAAACGACGGATGACCCCAAGCCCTGAACAATCTGAAAACCAAAAGCCCCACGAGCTGGAGGAGCTGGCAGCGTTTTAATTGGGGGCCGTGATTGATGATGAGGACACCGAGGCAGGGGAGCAATGGGGGTGCCACTCATTCTCCTCAAATGGACCGAGCAGGGCTGCTTTTCCTGCTAAAACACAGAAATCTCCAAGGTGTCAGTTCAGAACTGGTTGTTGGAGCCAGGGGGGCTCCTGTTGCCTGAACCAGCTTGGAATTAAAGGAGAAAAACCATTTTTTATAACTTATCTATACAGCCACGCAAGTATTTCTTCTTTATGTTTCCTATTTTTACCTTGGGATTCTGCAGGAGACTCAAAAAGCTTGAGACAGCATTGGTTAGGAAGGCAGATATTGCATCATTTTGACTCAAAACCAAAGGAATTGGTCCTTATTACCAAAACTACCGCATTTCTGTCCCACTTTGAATCAACTTTATTCAGATCAATCTGAAAAGTAGAATCACCACTAATTCATGTCCACATCCACAGAGATCCTAAATCCCTTTGGGATGGGGCGTCCACCCTGGCCTGGGCAGCTGTGCCAGGGTTTGACAGCCCTTCCTAGGAAGAAAATGTTCCCAACATCCAATCCAAGCCACCCCTGGCACAAGTGAAGCCATTTCCACTGGTCCCGTCACTGTAGGACAAGAACCTCTTCACGTGCCCATCTTTCAGTCTCTCAGATGAATAAATCGCTTTTTATCGCCTTTCCAGCCAAATTAACTCCAAATTCAACAGGATTAAGTGGTGCTCCGAGAATTCTGTCTCATCAGGGCTTTTGGGGGCTCCATTCACCAGGAGTTTTTGATGGGCAGCCCAGAGGTAAAAAACTAACAGAGAACACATGGTGGGAGGGAAGGGGAAAAAGCAAAAATCAAACAAACAAACAAATAAAAAAAAAAAAATTAAAAAATATAATTTAAAAAAGTTGGCCACAGGCATTTTTACAAGACTCCATCCTAAAGAGTCGATTCTGGAGGAGCTTCTGGTTCATCCCCAAACCTGACTCGGAGAGATATTTTGCCGATTTATTTTTTTGCCAGCTCCTACATCATTTATAATTATCAAATTCTTCATGCACAAGGACAAGAGCCTGCGGGCTGTCAGCAGCAGCTGCCAGGCCCAGGGAAGCCACCCACCCTGGGAAACACCTCTGACCAAAACACTTCATGGCTGTCCAACCTCCTCTTCTTCACAGGAATTCTCCATCGATTAGGAGCTCTTCTAGGGCAGAGATGATTTCTGTGATGCCACCAGATGGTCCTTTCCCACTTAAATCAGGAGCAGCAAATGTTTCTGGGAACATCAGAGGGGAAGTTGGATCCTGTGATGTTCAGCCAGAAAAGCTCCCCCGGGCCCCTCAGCCACGGACCAGGCTCAGCTTCTGCTCTGAGAGCTACAAGGCTGCTCCCCCAGAACTTGAGGAGCCTTAGTTTACAATTTTGGGGACCTGGAGAAAGGAAGTTGTATTGGGAAGGAGTTGGCTCTTCTAATTTTCATTACATTTGTAGTGCCTGAAACCTCCCAGGTGGGGAATAAGGGTGAAGAGAAGCACAGAAGAAAAATAAAAGCAGCGTTTTTGCTATTAGATGGTTATAAGGTTAACCAGGACTTTAAAAAGTTACGGTTTTGCTGATGTTTTCCAAGAAAAAGAACCCAGCAAGGGACTGCTCTCCCCCTTCCTGTGTCCACACGGAGTTTTTTCCATGTTCCCTGTCCCGCTCAGGTTTTTTTTCCCCTCATTTTCCTTTCGTGGCCTCACTACAAAGCCGAGGGACAAGAGCACACTGCCCTCACTCACAGACAACACCTTTGACTCCCAAGCTGCTGCTTTTCTCCTCCAGTCCCCTCCCTACAGCCAAGGAAAAGCAGAATTTGGTGGGAAACCATCCCGAGACACAAATGGGAAACCTCCTTCCTGAAGAGCTGCTTCCCAAAACACAGCTAAAAACAACCCCCAGATCCTGCTGACACCGGCACGAGGCTCCCACGGACCTCCTGGATTTCCTGGGAATGCAGGGAGCCCCTGGAAAATCTGAATTGTCAGCCCTGGGCAGGACACATCACCTGCAGCAGCCACAGAGCAGCAATAACCCAGGGGGAGAAAATGTACCCTGGAGCTCCTGCTCAGAGAAAGAATTTCCACCAAAAAACCATAAAAAAAACCAGATTCCTTACCTTGAAAGCAGCAATTGTGCCGTTCCCTGGAATGGGCCAGCGGGAATATCCAATCCTTCTGTGTTTACCAACCCATGGATTCCATATTCTCACCTTCCTTCCTCCTTTCTCGGCTAAATCCCCTTCCCAGAGCCCCTCCTTCCCAGGGGCAGCAGCTGCTCCTGGTCTGCAGCTCGGATCCATCCCCCCAGGTGGGAGGGATAACAGGGAATTCCTGCAGCTGGAGGGAATTCAGGGCCCCTTTGAGGGGCAGGGAGCACCTGCACCGCCCCTCCTGCCCCCCTGCAGGGTGTATTTAACAAGAAACGCTTGGATCTGAGTGGAACAGCAGGGAATTCCATGGAATTTTGGGGTGGTTCCGCTCTGGGTTCCCTGGGAAGGACATGGACCTGCTGGAGGAGACCAAAGCTGTTCCAGCCATGTTCCAATATCCTAGAAGATCACGGTTAAAAAAATGTTCTGTTTGTGTCACTGTTTCTTCTCCCTCTCGGAGTTTTGCTGTGTTACAGAATGGTTTTCAAATTCCAGGATTTCCTTCCCGTCTCTTGCCCCCACCCCCTGATATTCCCGATATTTGTGTGATTGATCCACACTCCTGCCCAGCCTCTCACCCAACACTTTTCCCTCTGTGGAAAATCTCTCTCATTTCCTGAGGTCTCCAGTTTCAAACCATGGCCAAACACAGCCCAGAGAGCTGATTCCTTAAATAACACCATTGCAGAGGGGAAAAAATAAATTAATTCTGCTTACAAAGCCCTCCATGGAGGGCACATTGAGTCTCTGGAAGGATCCATGACCTAAATTCTTACCTGCACATCCCAAAGCTCTTGGGATCACTGGAAGTGCTGATTCCTCTCCCAGACCAGGAGTGGTTATTGATAATTTTGGACGTGAGTTTGAAGGGGTTTTTATCTCCCCTCAGCTCCCTTTCTTCAGCTCCTTCCTTTTTTTCATGGTCAAGCAGGGAAGTCAAACTCCTGCACTGTGGAATTGCAAACTGTTTCCATGGAGATGATTAATATGTTCATAAATCCCCAATAATTCATTCACTGCGGGACCACTGAGGGTGAAATGTTGGCTGGGAAAAAAAAAAGAAGAAAAACAGATTATTTTTTTTTTCCTTTTTAATAACAATCCAAATGAAGAAACAAAACGAATAAGTGCAATACAAACAACATTAATATTTTCAGTTACTGTGTCTCCTTTATGGTGTTCAAGCCTCATCCCAACTGGTGTTCTTTTGGATTTTAGCCTCGGTAAATGCTAAGGAATATCTTGTCATCAAACCTTTCGATAATTAAAAGGTAAAACAAGTTTTTCAATGACAATTAAGTTGTTTAGATGGTGGATTATTGTTATTTCCGTAATTCCATCCTGTGAGAGGCACTTTAGGGCAGCTGGCTGACAAAAATCCCCGCTGAAGGTCAGGCCTGTGCCTCAAATAACAGCCCAGGAATGACAGGAATCGTCCCCTGCATTCGGGAATGGCAGCAGCTCCGAGGGGAACTCATGGCAAACACTGATTTTTGATGGACACCGGTGCAGATAATCCTGTCCTCAACCAGGATTGAGCCTTTCCAAAGCGTTTAACAGGGACTGGAGCAGCTGTCAATCCTTTGGAACAGCCCCGTTTTTAAAGAAGTCAGAGTCTTACTTGGACTCAAACCCAAATATAGCTACAAAATTAAACACATTGAGTTTTCACTCTATTTGACCTAAAATTAATTTTAAAACCATTAACAGGGTTAAAAAAAAAAGAAAATAAAAGAGTCAACGGTCATATCAGTGCACATAAAATAGAAGTGCTCTAAATTACCTGAGAGCTTCAACACATCCTTTACCCCTTTCATTGCATCTCCTCTTTAAGGAATCGTTTTCTCCTATATCTGTGTTGACAAAATTCAGCCAAACATCCTGGGATGTGAGAGACAGGCAGAGCTTTTCCACTCACTTAATATAGAGCTCTCAGCTGACGGCAGGGCTGGAGAAACTCACTTCAAAGTGCACAGGATGAAGGGCTGCGGGTGGAAGATGAAAATGCTCATCCCCGTCTAGACCCTCCAAAGAAGCAGAAGCAATTAATTTTAATTAATTAAAAGCAGTTTGAAATTTCGAGCTGCACTTTTGGCACCCTGGTTACCTGGTTTGACCCCAGGACATCGCAGGGATTTGGTGCCGGGGTAAAATTCTGGAATGAAATGGCAGAAAAAGAAATTATCTTTTTTTATCTCATTTTGGAGGTGGAGTGACCTCACACAGGTCCACGTTCCAGCCTGGGTCTGGTGCTGCCCCATGGGAGGTTTAAGGGAAACTCTCCAGGCCAGGAGGAGGCAAATCCCATTCCCTGTCAGAAGGAAAGGGCAGAACCAACACCTCGGATCCTCTGGATCCAAATCCATCCCGTTTTCCGCAAGTCTGAGAGGCTTTGGGAGAGGTCTGGTTGTAGGAGAGCTGGGAGAAATAAGGGGAGCAGCTGAAGGTGTATCTTGTGTGCTATAATATAAATTATAAATACATATTACAAAATTCCGAAAGGCTGAGGAGCTGCTGGCAAAGCTACAGAAACTCTGCCATTTGAATTCTACAGGAGTAAATTCCTGCAGCAATTTCCAAATAACATTGACACGACTCCATGGAGCTGCAGCAGTGTAGGATTTCCCTCCTGTTGGAGTAAAAGGAGATTTTTACAAAAGTAAAACCAGTCTGGGGCTGCAGTGCCCTTCCTCTAATAGTGCATATATAAATACATTGCCAGGAGAAGGGCAGTGTAATCAAATCGAAATATATTCCTGTTGGACACTTTCATCTGGTTTTTCCTCTTTCTTCCCACTGGAAAAGGACTTTTTACAAGGGCATGGAGTTGTAGGATGAGGGGGAATGGCTTTAAGGTGAAGCAGGGGAGATTTAGATTAAATATTAGGAAGAAATTCTTGTTTGTGAGGGCGGGCAGGCCCTGGCACAGGTGCCCAGAGCAGTCCCTGGATCCCTGGAAGTGCCCAAGGCCAGGCTGGATGGAGCTTGGAGAAACCTGGGATAGGGGAAGTTGTCCCTGCCATGGCAGGGGTGGGATTTAATGGTCTTTGAGGCCCCTTCCGTTCTGTGACTCAACAATTCCTTCAAACCACTGATTCCACGGAAGTTCCACAGATTCCACAGAAGTTCCACTGATTCCACAGAAGTTCCACAGATTCTATGGAAGTTCCACTGATTCCACAGAAGTTCCACAGATTCCACAGAAGTTCCACAGATTCTATGGAAGTTCCACTGATTCAATGGAAGTTCCACTTGTTCCACAGAAGTTCCGCTGATTCTATGGAAGTTCCACAGATTCCATGGAAGTTCCACTTGTTCCACAGAAGTTCCACTGATTCCATGGAAGTTCCACTGATTCCACAGAAGTTCCACTGATTCCATGGAAGTTCCACAGATTCCATGGAAGTTCCACTGATTCCACAGAAGTTCCACAGATTCCATGGAAGTTCCACTGATTCTATGGAAGTTCCACTGATTCCACAGAAGTTCCACTGATTCTATGGAAGTTCCACTGATTCCACAGAAGTTCCACTTGTTCCACAGAAGTTCCACAGATTCCACAAAGTTCCACAGATTCCATGGAAGTTCCAGCTGCATGCGAAAAGAGAGTTCCCACCTCTAAAACAGCAAACTCCATCCCAGCCCTGAGAGCCGATTCTCCATTTCCAAATCTGCAGGACTCCTGAAATAAATTCTAACAGCTCCATAAAGGGAGAAGGCTTTGGAAAACCTTGTCCCAGGTTGGATAGCTCCTGAATTTTACAGCTTTGTGTTCTTGTCAGTGAGTTGAGTTGGTTTGAAACTCAAATTCTTCATTCCCTCAGCACCAAGAGACTTCTGTAAATGTAATTCTTACTGGGCAGGTTGTCTAAGATCTCCTTTTCTGCCTAAATCTGATTTCTGTTGCAAATTCTTTTTTTTCTTTTTCCCCTTGGTTTTGAAGCTTTTTTTTCCTACCTGAATTAAAGACCAGCAACAAACAAACTCAGCTTTAATAGCATGGAAAATTTGGTTTCAATGAAGAAAGACAAGGATGCTGTTTAACCCTCCAGAAAAAAAAAAAAAAAGAAAGAAAAAAAAAAAGGCTGAGTGCCCTCCTTAGTTTCTCTTCAAATCTTAATCAAACCCATGAGGGAAAACCAACAAAAAGTCTTCAAATATTAAAAAAAATAAATCCATAAATCAAATTCAAAGTCATTGTCCACCTCCTCTCTGGCCCAGTGTCATTTAGGCAGATGGGATCTGCAGGCCTCCTGCAAAATAAAGTACTTTTAGCGATTTTTAATGACAAGATGAAATTCCTGCTTGTTAGTACCTCAGCATTTTGCGAGCTGTGGAGAAGTTGTCACTGAGACAGAGAATTTTAGGTCTAATTACCTCCACCAAGAGGAAAAAGTGTCCCTACAAGCATAAAGTGAACAGCAAATACATTTATTATAACAAATCGTACAATAATTTCAGGAAGATTTGGTGCTGGGATGACACAATATCATTTCAAACAGAAAATACGATTCTTATCAACCACCCAGCAGCTTTTAAAACAGATTTTCTGATGGGGACAAGCTGTGTGTAAAACAAGGAGCTCATAGACTGCTGTTCTTCTTCCATATTTTATTTACAGACTCCCCAATTTGCCAGTTAACCACCCAATCTGTCTTGGAAATGTTTAATAAAACTGCTGCTCTCTCCTAGTGCATTTTGCTGGCTGAAATTCCTTGAATTGTTGCTCCCCAAATTGGGCATTTGATGATTTATGAGGACATCAACTGCTCGCTTCTCACCTCAGAGGGGCAGAGAAAATAATTGTTATTCATTTTTATGCCTTCATTTCTGTTTCCTCTCTTCGAGCACTGTCTCCTAATGTGTTTTAAAAATGTGTAATTTGAGGGAGGGAATGAGTTATGAACTCCTGTCCAAGGGCTGATATTGAAATGTTCTCCCTGGTCACGAGTTCCGAGGGAGCAAAGGGAATTCAGGATTCCTGGGGCTGATGGAATTATCCTCCCTCATGGTTTTTAAAAGACTAAATGAGGCTGCACCAGAAAAGTACAATCTTTTTAATCAATGTTTCTCTTTAATGAACACTCTCCCTCGTGCTGATAAGGGAAGGAATGAAGACACCAACGCTGGCAGCTTTTCCTGGATCTCCTGGAGTCATAAAATTCCCACAGCTACTGCAGAGGATTGGATTAAATCAAAGGAAAAAATTGACCCTCAGATCGTAAAATGAACTGCCAGGAGCAGGGAGAGGACTGTGATTACCAGGAGTGGGTTTCCAGATTGTGCTCCCACCCCTAAAACTTTATAGGTTTATCCCAGATGTGGTTATTAGTTCCCAAAAAATTCCCAGCTACTGCATTGCTCTGCAAAAGGTGGATGAGTTCCCGGCCTCAAATTCCTGTGTAAATTTTTCAGGAAAATATGGGCCTGTAAAAATCTTGCATTTCAGTTTAATTATTTTTTTCCCCACACCTCTTTACAGAAGAGTCGGATTTGCGCAAGATCAGCAGTGGGAAGAGAAAATCAAAATAGGATAAGGGGGCCTGAACTGGGGCTCAGAGACCCCAAGGCAGAGAAAACAGGGAAAACCATCCCCATAAATCTGCTGGGTGTGGTTTAGGATCACGTTGAAGGATTTATCCATCCTGGCAAAGCCACCCTTTGTAGACAAATTATAGACTGGATTCCTCACTGGAATGAGCTGCAAAATATTCTGTGCCTGGGATTCCTCAAAAGAATTGTAAATATTGATAGAGAATGTCGATATCTGAGAGTACAAGAAGATTTCAAATTTGGTTTGAGGGGTTTGGCATCTGAATTTATCTCCTTTCTGCATGGTGGATCTGCTTTTGGAAAATGCTTCACAAACATCCAGTTTTCAGTTGTACTGTTAATAATGGGAATGGCAGTGATGGAGATAAGCAAGAATTGAATTCCATCACTACATAAAATATATAAAATATCAATTTGAGACAATAATCGTTCTTGGATAAAATTGAGCTTGGGATACTCAAAATATTTTAAATCCAAGTAGCAAAAAATGCTGCAGTGGAGGAGAGGAAAGGGAGAGGGAGAGGAAAAGCAGCTCAAAAAAAGAAGAGACTCTTTCAACACCAAAGTGTTTTTTTAAAAAAATCAAACCCAAACTGAGTCAATTAGTGTTATCCATGCCATTCATATTAATTAAAAAATGCTTATCACCAGATTATATTGCTTGTTTGCACCATCCTTACTTCATTAGTGCTAATTGGAAGCAATTACGACTGATATGTGAAATATTTAATTAAAAGATTTATCTGCTTCTATTGTCATGTTTCTGGAGCATCTGCAGCGTTGCCAGGACTACAATTCCACCTCTGGACCTTCTGGGAGCCTTCCCAACATCCTCTGTCTGCTCCCATCACAGCTCGGAGTCCGATGGCTCAGGAAGGGAGCCAAACCTCAGGTTTCACCCTCCCCTCGAGAAATCGATGTCCTGAGGGAAGAACTGAAAACTTTTCACGCTGATTCCTGAGCAGCTGAGATGCAGGCAGCCTCAAAGACATCACTGTCTCCCTCCAGCACTCTCCTCTTCCCTCTGGAGCCGTCCACCTGATCCAGACGAATCTGACCACTCAGAAAATGGCATTTCTCCCCTCCAGGCCTCACTTGTGTGACCGCTCAGAAAATGCAGTTCCTTTCCTCCAGGTCTCACGTGTGTGACCGCCCAGAAAACGCCGTTTCTCTATTCCAGGTCTCACCTGTGTGACAACTCAGAAAACGCCGTTCCTTTCCTCCAGGTATCAGGTGTGTGACCACTCAGAAAACGCCGTTTCTCTCCTCCAGGTCTCACCTGTGTGACCCCTCAGAAAATGCCATTTCTCTCCTCCAGGTCTCACCTGTGTGACCAGAAAATGCCATTCCTTTCCTGCAGGTTTCATGTGTGTGACCACCCAGAAAACGCCATTTCTCTCCTCCAGGTCTCACCTGTGTGACCGCTCAGAAAACACCGTTTCTCCCCTCCAGGTCTCTGGTGTGTGACCACTCAGAAAATGCCGTTCCTTTCCTACAGGTTTCAAGTGTGTGACCACCCAGAAAACGCCATTTCTCTCCTCCAGGTCTCACCTGTGTGACCGCTCAGAAAATGCCGTTCCTTTACTCCAGGTCTCACGTGTGTGACCGCCCAGAAAACGCCGTTTCTCTATTCCAGGTCTCACCTGTGTGACCACTCAGAAAACGCCGTTCCTTTCCTCCAGGTATCAGGTGTGTGACCACTCNTCAGCTGTGTGACCACTCAGAAAACGCTGTTCCTTTCCTCCAGGTCTCACCTGTGTGACCGCCCAGAAAACGCCATTTCTCCCCTCCAGGTCTCACCTGTGTGACCAGAAAATGCCATTCCTTTCCTGCAGGTTTCATGTGTGTGACCACCCAGAAAACGCCATTTCTCTCCTCCAGGTCTCACCTGTGTGACCGCTCAGAAAACACTGTTCCTTTCCTCCAGGCCTCACCTGTGTGACCACCCAGAAAACACCATTTCTCTCCTCCAGGTCTCACCTGCGTGACCAAAAATTGCCGTTCCTTTCCTGCAGGTTTCATGTGTGTGACCACCCAGAAAACACCATTTCTCTCCTCCAGGTCTCACCTGTGTGACCACTCAGAAAACGCCGTTCCTCCCCTCCAGGTCTCACATGTGTGACCGCCCAGAAAACGCCGTTTGTCTCCTCCAGGTCTCACACGTGGCTAGAGGACAGAGCTGTGCATTGATGCCCTCCCTTCCGAAGGCTCAAAATGGGATTCCTGCTTTTCCTTACCAGACCTCTGGCTCACAAAACCTGGAAGACCCAAGAGCCTCTCCCAGAACCGCAGGAGGGGAAGCAAAACAGCGGTTCCAAAGTCAGGCTCTGCTGTTTCCCGGCTCTTTTCCCCTTGGCAGCACGAAGGGCTGACCGGAGCAGTGAAAAACAGATTCAGCTCCATCACCTCCCCAGTCCCTGTTCTCCTCTCGCTCCTGGGAATGTCAGCTGGGAATGCTGGCCCAGGGGCTGAGGGGAAGGCAGGAGGCAGCAGAGCTGGTGCTGTGCCCTTCACACCCAGCTTGGGCACGGAGAGCTCTGCACCAAACCTCTGAGAGAGAGCGGCCACAGAGGGCACCGGCTCCGGGAACCAGTGGAATAATCAAGGTTGGAAAAGATCCCCAGGATTGAATCCAGGCTTAGCCAAACGTCACCGTGTCCCCTGAACCACATCACCGAGCAGCCACAGAGGGCACCGGCTCTGGGAATCCATGGAATCATCAAGGTTGGAAAAGATCCCCAGGATTGAATCCAGGCTTAGCCAAACGTCACCGTGTCCCCTGAACCACATCTGTCGCAGAATGTCACTTATTGTAAAATCCACACCATCACCAATGTTGCGGGAAAACCATTTAAGGAAAAACTCATTAAAGAGCAGACCATTTAAGGAAAACCATTTAAGGAAACCATTTAAGGAAAGCCATTAAAGGAANGTCACCAAGTGCCACATCTGCTCCTTGTTGAACCCTTCCAGGACTGGGGGTTCCACCCCAGCCCCTTCCAGTGCTCAATCACCCATTCAGTGAAGGAATTTTCCCTAAAATCCAACCCAAGCCTCCTCTTGAGGCCATTTCCCCCTGTCCTATCACCTGGGAGAAGAGGCTGACCCCAAATTCCATTGTTCTCCATTAAAAGGCTCATTGTAGGTAAGGAACTGCTTTTTTTCTGTCCCAATATCCTATAAACTCTATTATTTTATATTAAATGCAGCCTAGTGATTCTTCTGCCCGTGCTCCTGTCACCTTGTAACCACCATCTCTGTTATACTGGGTGTATTTTGAAAGCTGCACTTTGAAAAGATCCTTTTCATTGTGTTACGGGACAAATGATTCCTATAAAATTGTTCCTTTTTTTTTTTCCAAACCACCCCTCATAACTCGGTCGCAAGGCACTGCCAGGCTTCAGGATCTCTCTCAGCCTCAAAATGAATGTTCTGAATCATCGACTGCAGCTTGGCTAAACCCAGCTCTTGAGCCTGGTGAGGGGAAAGTGCCTTTTATAATCTCATAAACTGGGAGGCTGAAATTATCACTGCAGTTGTCAAGAGTTTTATAGAGATTAAATCTCCTCCATGATAGACTGGTAGCAAAGCTGAGGGCTGCTTTATGAGGGGAAAAAAGCAACCATAAAGAGAGAATTGGCTTCGCTCGCTCTCCCCGAGCCTTGTTTGAAAACTCTTCCTGGCAGTCCTACAACAACAACAACAAAAAAGAGCATAAAACCACAAAAAAATGAACTGTTTCTTCCTGGTTTTGTCCTTCCTTATCAAATCCCGTGCTACAAGGAGCGTTGTCTCCTGCAGGATGAAATGGCTTCAATGGGAATTGGGAACATTTTCCATCCTTTCCCTTTGGCTCCAGGGCGAGGTGTAGTTGCACTGTTTTAAAATTTTCCTTTCTTTCTCATGGAGAATGTAGATAAACTGTTTTTCTTGTACTTTCTTCATCTCTGTGTTTTGTGTCAGATGTTGTACAAGCTGTGACCAATGGTTTTAGGAGGTGGATTCGCTCCTGACCAATAGTTATGCATTTATTAGTGCATTTAAAAAGAAGTTTTTGTAAATAAATCTCTCTTCTTCGCCATTTTGGATCCTGTCTGCCTGACTTCCTTGCCAGCTTCCACAAATCCCAGGAATAACAGAAATCCAGCCAACAGCGAGGCAGTGCCTTGGGAGGATCCCCTCATCTGCCACATTTTCAAACAAAGAGCTCACGAGGAAATCAATTTTAGGGCAGGGGGTGCAGTTTGGATCACAGACCCACAGGAAGTCGGTGCTGGGAGGAGAAACCTCGGGAATAGCACAAGAGGTGCTGGAAGATTTGTTGGCCAACATTTTGCCTTGATCCAGCGCGCTCCACATGGGGAATTATATTTATTTATTCAGACAATTACTTGGAATTAGCTTTTTATCAGCACCTGGATAAATCCATTGGAACCAGTCTGGCATCCAGCTGAAGACAGGGATCACTGTCCGGTCTGAGCTCTCCGTCCCCACTGTGGAAATCATTAAAGGGGTTTGCAATTAACTCAAGGTGCTCACAGGAGATGAAAAGCCTTCCCCAAACTCACAGGATGCTTTTAATGGAAAGTTGTGGTGGAGTATTTTTGTTAAAGGACAGGGAGACAGCCAAGGAGCCCAAATCCATATCTCAGGAATTATTTAATGGCAGATATTCCCAGCAGATGCTGAATGCAGCTCTTCCAGAGATAATGAAAGAACACTAATCAAAGGAAAGCTTTAAAAATGAGAAAAACAGACCTCCCAGACTCCATTCTCAGCATCCTTACCCTGCAACAGAACTTCTTAAATCAAAGAAACCGAGACTTTTTTGACAGAATCGACACCATCTGTAAACTCATGCAAAAAAAACAGTCACTTTCCCCCAAAAAGTTCACATTTGGATTACTTTTCCTTCATGTTAACTTTCAAATAAGCCTTACTCCTGCATCCAGCCAAAGCCTTTACTCTGACATTGCCTTGAGATGCTCTGGCTGTTAGTAATAATAAGGACAAGTGAGAAATTATTAAAAGAGATTTATTGAAAGTGACTGAATGCTCCAGGGTACCATAGGAGGAGGTTCGATCCTCAGAACAATTTTATACAGCATATTGAGGCTGTTCAGACTTTCAACTTACAGAAAAAAAAATAAAAAATGGAAAGTTTCTCCTGATTCAGAGCTACTTTGACACAGCTTCAAAGCAGCAGCATCTCAAAGCAGCGTTGAAGGAAAAATGGAAGTATTTTATAATGACAGCTCTAATATCTGAACTCAGCCTAAAAGCTGTCAAATAAATTAATAGTGATCTAGCAACTCTGGTAGGGAACCTTCTCATGTACAAATGGCCTTGGGTTTTAGCCTACTTTTTTAGGACAATGTATTTGTAGAGGAATTTGGGAGGTTTTCATTTATGCTACTGGTTTGTGGCACTTGACCATGACAAAACCACTCAGTAACTGTTGGTTAGAATTCCACATGCTAAAAACCTTTAAAAATATGGTTATCCAGCTTATCTGAGCATCCTGGTGTAGTGGAAGGTTTCCACGGCAGGGGTGGAACAAGATTTAAGGTCCTTTCCAACCCAAGCCATTCTGGGATTATTTCATTTTCCTGTTGAAGTTAAACAGCACCTGCATTCACCAATATCTATTTATTTTGGAGTTATTATTTCTTAAATGTTTATCTTTCCCTCCCTGAATCATTAAGGTTGGAAAAAACCTCCAAGATCATCAAGTCCAACCTTTGACTGATATCCCCACATCCAACCAACCATAAATTCTGGCGCAGGTGGGGAAAATCCATGAATTCGCTCAGCTGCGATTGACTCAAGGAGATTTGGATTTGCAGAATCCAGAGAGGCTCTGGTATCGCTTTGGCTGCACAATTCCAGCACGGTGGGGATGCAGCGGCAGCCGTGGGATTCTGCAATCGGTGTTTCCTGCACGGCCACAAACCCAGGAGGTGAGCCGGGATGAACAGAAGCTTTTCCATCAATTTGTGGCAGAGGAGGATGCGGTGCATCCTGAGCTGGTGGGGGAACAGGCAGAGTGGGTCTGACTACGGTTTGCTTTTCTGTTGTTGGTGGGATTTCTGGAAGCAGGTAGAGAGGTCAGGCAGACAGGCTTCAAGTGGTGAAGAAGAAGGTTTTATTTACAAGAAGTTCTTTTTATACACAGTAATAAAAAATTGTCTATTGGCCAAAGACAATCCACCCCCAAAGACCTATTGGTTATGGCTTGTACACCTCTAACACAAAACACAGAGATTAAGAAAGTACAGTTTATCTGTATTCTCCATGAGAGAGAAAGGAAAATCCTAAAACACTGCAACTACATCTGCCCAAGCGTATTTTTTAATGCAATTTAAAAGGAAATCGTTCCTTTTGCATAGATTGAAAGCTGGAATATTTTGCACTCCTGTTAGGGCCCGAAATTGCAACAAATGGTGGTTGCTAATGTCATCGGTGCCACCACAGCCTCGGCCCCAGCCAGGCAGAGGCAGAGAGAACCCGATTTCCCTGCTGGGAGGAGGGAGAAGGGAGTGATTGCAGCAGGGACAGAGCCCTGGTGGCAGCGTGNAACCCACCGGGAGTGTAGGCAAGCACCAGCCAGGGTCATCCGGCCATTTTTAGGGGAAGTGTGTGCCTTGCTCCTCCTCACAGGATAACACACACTGCACCGTCAGGAGAAATGGGAAATTTCAGAAATACCTTTGTGGGAACTCAGAAATACCTTTGTGGGAACTCAGAAAAACCTTTGTAAGAACTCAGAAATACCTTTGTGGGAACTCAGAAATGTTCCAGCCGGCACAAATGTCACTTGAGGACTTGGTCAGTGCTGGGATAACACTTGGGCTCCACGATCTCACACGACTTTTCCAGCATAAATGATGTTTCTCTGAATCCAGGAAGAACTTGCAGAGCAGAAAGAAAAATTCCATCTCCAGAAAGAAAAATTCCATCTCCAGAAAGAAAAGTTCCATCTCCAGAAAGAAAAGCACGTCAGCCTTTGCTGCCATCACCAGCCCCAAGCACAGGCAGGGGTGACCACACAAAAGGGGGAGATTCCAAAGGGAAAATGCTCCTCTGGTGCCATCAATGGGGGCGAGGAGGGGACAAGCAGGGGGATTTCACAGCATTGGGAATGCGAAAGAAAATGCCAGAAAAATTCCTAACCATGGCCAAGTTTGTACCAATGGCTTGGCTGAGCTTCCTGTCAGGAAGGCAAAGGGATCCCAGTGTCCTGCTGGGATTTTTGTTGACTCTCTCACGTGGAATTTGACTCCTGATCAAAGCTTACAACCTTAAATGGGAAGGTAAAACACATAACAAGGGGAAGTTTAAAATTAACTCGCCCAGGGGAAATACTAATTGAAACATTTGGAAAATTATCTCCAAAATCCCTTTTAGCTCCAAAAGAACGGGAGAAGAAAATCTCCGCAATTTCAGTCTGCAAAAAGTGTCTGTTCCTTGGATTTTTGTTCCAGGGCTGCCCTGGATTTAATGCAACCACAAATCAGTTCCCAGGCTTTGACATCCAATATAAATTTTGTTATATCAAGACTTTGGGGACGCTGCAGTAAGAAGCTTTTAGGATTATTTGGACACTCTGTGGTTTTTTCTTACCTTCCCACTGCATTCAAGTGAGACAGGCCCAGGGAGGCAGATTTCCAAAACTCCTGGTGTTTGTTGGGTTTGTGTGGATGCTTCCACGGCAGAGAAAATTCTCCCAGTGTTTTCACTCAATTCCCAGAGCCTGGAGCTGCAAAACTGCTCAGCCTCTCAGGGGAAATTCATCAATGGCCACAGCCAGCAATTAATTTTCTTGGATGCAAATTTTTTCCACACTTGGGATGCTTCTCCTGAGAGCAGGAATGGGATGGGTTCCTGCAGGTGTCCGGGAGCTCAGGTGGGATCTGGACCTCGCAGCTGCTGCTCTGCTGGTCCAGTAAATCTCAGCAGCCCAATAAATCTTCATCTGTCTCTACACTCTCAGTTCACTTCAATTTTATGGGTCACACCAGAGGATTTGGTTTGTTGAGTTTTAATATTAGAAAGAATTAATTATTTGGGAGTGAAAACGTAGAGGACTGGTTTTGCTTTTAGCAAAAACCACCTCCATCCATGCTGATAATTCGTTCCTTTAGGATTGGATTTTCCCTGGACCTTGGGACTGGAGGTGCTCCTTGGCTTTAACTTCACTTGTTTTGCCTGCCTGGTTCTTCCCAAATCCAGAGTTCAGCCCAATTCCTGAGTCAGGCCTTGGAGAGCTCCACCATCGTCCTCCAGGTACAACAACTTCTTTTCTAATAAAACCTGTGGAGATAAACCCTTCAAATGGGCTGTAATGAGACAAATGGAGCCCTTTTGGGTTGTGTTTTACCTCAGTTTAAAAGGAAATTATTCCCCAACAATTTACTGGCGTGACCCTCTGCAAACGATATTAGCTGAATTAACTGCAGTTCATTATCTTTATCATAACAAGAATTCAGGGTGGCTTAAAATTCCTCAGAGCAGCACGACCCTGTGTTAATAACAGGATGTGAAACCAGAGCTTTGGGCCTCTCAGGGGAAAATTATTTATTTAAAAGCACCTTTTCTCTCATAAGTGACACTAAATCACTGCGGGTCACAGGTAATTAAAGCCCAGGAAACGAAGGGTGGGGTTGAAGAGCTGGAGTTCCTTCACTCAGCAAGGAGCCCCATGGATCACAAAATCATGGAGTTATTTAGGCTGGAAAAGACCTCGGAGTTCATCGAGTCCAAACTGATGAAAAGTCACAAATCAATTGTGTAAATACACCAGTCCACAACCCAGAGCCGCTGCAAAAGCACAAAACAGGGTTATTTTTTTAGAAATCTTCTCTGAAAGCCCTTTTCTTAAAATAAATGCACTCCGTTTTTTTCATTAAGACAAATAAATAAATAAAAATGCTCCGTAAATAAATATATACCAGCAAACATCCTGGGAGCACTGCAGCTCTACCAAGCCGTAACTCCCAGCAGAAGGAAATTTGGATGTCTTATCTAGACATGTTTGTTATCATTGATCCTGGGAGTGCCAGAACAGCGCAGGCAGTGATCTGAAAACTCAGGGAAAAAAAGCCCACACAGAACCTGAAGCGCTTTTCAGCTGTATTTGAAAAAGATGCAGACAATGAAGTTTTCTCCCTTTACCTGGTGAGGGATGATATTTCAGCTATTTGATCTGAGGAAAGGAGGCATCTGCTTGAAAACCCAGCAGCCAGCGAGGCTTGTTATACAAGCAAGGTTGTTTTCTGCGGTGATTTTTGAGAGCAAACTCTCCCCGACGAGCGCTGATGACAAACAAGCTCCGTGCTTTGACATCTGCGGCACGAGCTGAGTTGGCTAAATTGAATCCACTCCTGTCTCCTCCAAAACTGCCTGGAGACGGGAGCAGACAGGGAAAAGAGGCTTTTCTCTGACTGCTTCAAAGCTTTCCCAGAGAGAAGCAGAACTGACGGGAAAGGCGGTTTGTGAGTTGAAGGGGAAAAGCAGGAGTGGGGAATTAACACCATGAATTTGGGAGGGGAGGTCTCCCCCATAAATGTGTCCATACACGGGGCATGGATCCATTCACACCTTCCCACTTATCTAGGGAGGTCTCCCCCATAAATGTGTCCATACACGGGGCATGGATCCATTCACACCTTCCCCCTTTTCTACGGAAAAAAAAATGTGGAAATGAGGAGCCACTGCCCATCTGCAGCAGATGTGGAGAGCAGAAAAGTGGGAACGCCATGAAGAGGTCTCGGGTGAGGAAAACTCCCTGCAGAAAGGACAGGACATGAGGAATTAATGCCATCTGCTCCCTGTCACAACAGAAAGGGTTTTGTTGTTTGCCAAGTTGTTTTAATTGGGTTTTTTTCCCCTTCAAGGGCTGTCCAGGGAGGTTGGGAGTCCCCATCCCTGGAGGTGTCCAAAGAATGTCTGGACTGGGCTGGTGACAAATGTCAAATGTCAGTCAGACATTTGACTCAATGATCCTGGACTTCTTCTCCAACCCAAATTATTCCGACTTCCCAATTTGTCTTTTGCCACTTTTCACCTTTCCGATTTTTGATCCAATCTGCTCCTGCTTCCCTGCTAAAGCATTTGAAGCCTTCAGCAGTGTGGGGTGCACTAAATATTTTTCTTTCAAGAGACTCCACGCTGTCCCCCTGCTTCCTTTTCCAGCCCTGTCTCCCAGTTGGAGCTGCACTGCCATTATTGTCCCTCAGCCACTCTGTCAGGACTTTGACTCATCATTTTTGTCAATCAGAAAGGATTGTGAAGGATTTCCTCCCCATCTGGGGCAGGATCTGGAGCCTAGGAATGAGCTCAAACCAGCTGGGCTGTGTGAAACCTCCCGTCTTCTGTGCACGTGAGAGTGAATCCCCTCAAGCTGATTTTCAATTATCGAAAAATGGCTTTAAATACCCAACTGCTCTGCAGAGACAAGAAGGCTGAGATTGTAGAAAAGGATCTGCTGTTTTGTCCCTTTGGAAATCAACACCTTGCCCAGAGCTGCTGTTTGAAGCTGATGTTGCTTTTCCATCCCATCAAGCCACGTCAGGACACGTGGTGTCCTATCAGCCTCAGTCTGTGGGATTTTAGGGATGCTGGGAGGGAGGTTTGGAGGGATGTTCAGAGGGAGAATCTGCTCAGCAAGGCAAGGAAAGAATTCCAATAGTTTTGGCCCCCCAGTCCTTTGTCATACATTGAGGTAATGTTAAAAAAATGTGGATTAGGAATCACATTGAAAAAACAAAGAGTAATTTGAAGTATTTGGGAAGGGGAGGCTTTGCACAAAACCTGCCCTAAGAATTTCAGAACAAAGAGCAGGAGCTGAGTCACCCCGGGTCACACCCAGCCACCTTCTGCTGGTTGTGGTGCCTTTTCACCAGGATGACAAAATCCAGGGGCAATTCCAGCTTTACCTTGGGAATTTTGTGTCCCAGCATGGAGATTCTGTGAATTCAGGGGGTTTCAGGTGAGTGTAGATCAGCCCAGGCCAGGCTGGGTCAATCCAGCCCCGTTTGTGTCAAAGGCACCCATGGCAGCTTGGAAAGGGCTCAATAATCAACTTCTCCCTGAAAGACAAAGTCTGCCCTCAAAGGCAAAGTTCTGCAGGCAGTTTCTTAAGAAAGTTGGCCAGGAAAAACTGACTTTATTAATTATTCAGCTCATCTAATTGACTCCCAGTTAAATAGCTCTGTGCATTCTCTAATTCAGCAAAATTTACCTGAAAATTCCTTGTCAAATTCTGCTTTTCCGCTCAGGGGTGGGGTGTGTTCGATCAACACCCGGAATATTAAAATACATTTTTTACTAAAAGGATCCAAATGCCAGGAAATCATCCACGATGAACATGGCTTTTCTTAAGATATATGAAAGTAAGCAGCAAGAAATATGGATTGAGAATCCAAATTAGATCTGTGTAGAGAAATGGGGCTGGACCAAACAAATTTATCAGCATTTCCAGTGAAAGGACATTCAGATTTTGATATGAACAATGTTTTCTCAGCAGGCTAAGACAGATTTTATCCCAAATGAATGTAATTAATCCAAAATTTAAATAATTTCTATTACAAACATTCACCCACCACCAATTCTGTGTTTTATTCCTTTTAATCCCTCCCTGTGCTCATCTTTCAGCCCTCACTGTCCCCTTACATTGCTTCCAGTGTTTTTATCCACTAAACCAAATTACATGGCAATTAAAATATTTAAATAATGCTCTAATTTTCACTTTCAACCCTATTTTGCTGTCCCTTTCCCCTTGGCTGAATAAAATCCCCGCCTTCTGCGTGTGCCCCCATCCCACCTTCCATCTGCACCAGCAGAGCCCCAGACATGGATTTGTTCCCTGCTCAGACATTCCACAATCATCAAACGGAGCAGCCACCTCGTATCGATGGAAAATCTCCACTTCCGAACTAAGAATGTCAATTTTTCAATATTTCAGGGTTCTGGCTTGAGCTCTGCCAGAAGTGTTCCTTCCACAAGTGACAGAATCTGGCTCTTCCCCAGTTCCACAAGCGGCAAACGCTAAAGGCCACGTTTTGCTGATGCAGTCGGAAAGGATTCGGAGGAGAATTAAAAAGCCAAAAGGATTTCACAAAGTTGGAGGGAAAGGTAAGGAGAATAAAAAGCAAAACAATTCAGAAATAATAACAATTCTGGGAAGGAGGAGCAGCAGGATTGGTGGTTCTGCAGCAAAGCTTTCCTTGGCACCCCCGGCACCATCCCTGCACCATCCCCTCCATCCCAGAGGGAATTCCCTGCCTCCTGCTGCATCCAAACACTCGGGGATCTTCACCAGAGCCACTTCACCTCCAGAGGGGGTGAGCAAGTCACAGGGGCTGCCTTTGGAGAGGAAGTTTGGGCAGCTGTGCTCACCAAAAATGCAGCATTTCCGTGACCAGGGACGTGCCAGGTCTGTCCCCAAAAGCCATCATTTCGTGCGGCCTCCCAAAGGTGACACTGCAGGGACTTCAGAGACATCATCTGTCTCTGACATAACAAATTCATGCTGTCAGCCTCCTTTGATTCTAGCATTAACTCAAAAAAAAAAAAAAATTATAATCTATTATCCCTTCAATTTTTTAGGAAACTTGGGAATTGACTACATTTAACAGAAGGTGACTGCTGTACCTCGAACTCTTTGTGCATCCACTGCGAGGAATTACAATTTTCCCCGGCAATGCTGAATTGTTGAAGGCATCTTTTATTTTGGGAACTTCAAGCATCCCTCAGACATTAATTCCAGAGGGCTGGCACCAACTCCAGCTGGGAGAAAAGAGCGCTGTCCCTTTTTCAGGTGAGCCATGGACACTTTGAGGGCTTTGCTCAAGGCCAGGAGTGAGGCACTGGGAGAGCCAGAACATCTCTCACGCTGCTGCCAGCACCAGCTCATGAAAATAACGGGAATAATTCATGGCAACCTCGGGATTTATGGCAGAATTTAAGGAGTTCACTGTCTGAGCCCATTGGACTAAGAATCCTTCGGCTGTAATTGATGTGATTATTGTTCAGTGCCCATTCCCACGTGACTGCTTGGGAAAGAATTCCACCAATATCTTCTTTTTAATGCTGAAATAACCAGATTTCCCTAAAAGACACCGGTGCAGAATTCATTCAAAACAGCCCAAACGCCACGAAAAACCCGTTAAGACCCAATTTGGGCGGTGCAACCCAGCCACTTTCCATCCCTAAAAAAACACAATTACTCACAAATGGGAACAAGGGCCAGGACTTTTCCAGGGGCCTTCCCCAGGCTGGACCTGTTTTTCATCCTCTTAAATGAAAATTTCCAATGTACAGCTGTCATTTGTAGGAGAGAACTGTTTATGGATCATTTCCTAATATTTGGTGTGTTCTCCTCCCCTTTCAGCTATAAAAAGGAAATTGTTGGTTATGATTCATTGGTCAGACCCATGCAAATGCTGCCCTTTAAATATGGCGTGATTAATTTAATAGTTCGCTTCTGCTGCAGGAAATTATCCCCTGGATAGAAACAAATAGTCCAATTCCCGAGGAATTTCACATTGTTTTTATAACACTTCCAGCAATGGTATAAACAACTCAGAAGTCTCTCAGAAACATTTTCAGTAGTAATTGCCATATGTCACTATTAAAAATCATCCTAATTCTTGCTCGACTGCAATAAAATGAAGTTATTTCAATGGAAATAACAATGAAATGTTTACCTGGTGGTTTCCCAGCCTCTGGATGTTGTGATTCCCAGAGTGACTGGGTTTTTAAATTGTTTTAGAAAGGGGAGGCTAAAATATGCAAACGAGTCCAAGGCACAGAAAGAAGCTCAATTAATTTTCGGGAGGAGCTGAATGGGAGGACTTTGAATAGAGCTTGGTTGTAGGGGGAGAAAAAAATAAAAGCAGCATTGCCCAAATCCATCAATCTTCACCCAGGACCAAAACACTCTGGTGTAGCATTCCATATTCATCATCTTTTCGGGGACAAGCAACTCCTTTTGTTCCATGAGCGGTAAAAAACACCTCAGCTGCTGAGCACGGCTTTGTCATGTTCCAGGGCAAGGATGGCAGCTTTTTACATGGAATTGCGATGTTGGAGACGCTTGGAACGTGCAATTAGACACGGCACTCTGCAATTTGGCTGTCAGCAGGGAGGAGGAGATTCCTCCTCTGAATCCCTCAGGATTTTCCTGCAGTGCCATGGAAATGTCCCCGCATTTTCCAGGTGCCTGATGTGACAAATCTCGTCCTCACAACCCTCCTTCAAGTCCATTTTGGGGTTGAGAAAAGGCTGGAATTTTCCACAGGTGGCTCCAACTAAACAAAATCGCTTCAAAAACCACACTGGGGTGACCAACTCCATCTAAAGCACTTTGAAGGGTCATTTCTTTGGACAAGGAAGGGCTGGGTGGGGTTTAATCCATACCATGAGTAACCCCAAACCAGAAGACACCACAGACACCTCAATAAAGTCACACCAGCCCCCCGTTTTCACCAAGATTCCCAAGTTCTGCAGTCAACCCCCGACACCGACGGACAGAACACCAGGCTCACTCGGTCTTTTGCCAAGGAAAACACCAGGAAAAGCCCAGAAAGGGCCGGAAGGGGTGGGGCTGCCTCTGCAAATGGAAAAATCCCTGCAGGAAGACCTGGAGGGGCAAGGAGAGGCCCAAGGACGCGTTCCCATTCCAGGGAGATTCAGACGGAGCACATCCATCTTTAATGATGGAGCACAGGGGAACATCCTCTTGGATTTATCAGCTTGGGCTGCTGCTTTTCATTTAAAGAGACCTCAATTTAATATTTTGGAGTTTAGGACCAGGTACAGCATTTTTATGGCCTAAAAAAATCCGTAGGGTTTGACTCCTCAGCCCATGATAGGAGGCAAAGGAACAAACCTGATTGTCCTTGGTCACATCTCCTCGTGGAAAAGCTGAGGAAGAAAGGACAGAGGGGAAATTCTAGCCCTGGACTTGTCTCAGCGCTGGAAGTCAAACGTCTCAACGTTGTCGTGTTCATCCAGAGCCAGCCCAAGCCTCCTGGTGTCCCCAGGGACTCCAGATGTCTGTGCTGGAGGAAGTCCCCCAGCCTGGAAAGGAGGTGACATTAATATTTCAGATCACATTGGAGCACGAGTCCTTCAAGGGAGTTCGCAGCTCTGGTCTGTGTGCCTGGAAAAGAGCTGTGAAACTGCTTTCGTACCCAGGCACAGCTGGGGATGTGTCCAGCTGTGCTCTGCAGCTGCAAACATCTGCCTGGAGCTCTGCCACGCCCCTGGGCCAGCTGTGACCACACCTTGTGTCCGCAGTCCTCAGGAATGGCTCGTGGGGGAATCATCGGACAGCACAAGGGGAAGGAGATCCCAGCGGCCCAAGGGGAGGCTCAGGGTGGACAGCAGCAGGAATTTCCCCATGGAAAGGGTGCTCAGGCCTTGGAACTGCCCAGGGGGGTTTGGAGTTCCCATCCCTGGAGGTGCCCAAGGAATGTCTGGATGTGGCACTCAGCGCTCTGGGCTGGGGACAAAGTGGGCATCGGGCACAGCTTGGAATCAATAGTCTTGGAAGGCTTTTGCAACCTTAATGACGTGATAATTAAGCTAAAAATAAATCCATCTAAGTTTCCTGATGGAAATTATTTGTCCTTTCCCAATCACCTGAGCCTGAGGTGTCCCGTTGTCAGCGCAGCAGGGGAGCAAAGCTCGACTGAACCAGCAGCACCATTGTCCCCAACAATTACAGAAATTGGCCTTTTCCAGGCATTTCAAACTTCACAGCATTCTCTGGAGATCTTCCCAAGAAATAAACCTTTTTAACAGGAGCAATTCATCCAGCACGGGCAAGAAATACGGATCTGTATTACACACATCTCCCAGCGCAGGCAGCTTTCCAAAATACCTTTGCCATGAATTTCAACTAATTAAGTCATTTCTGAGGTACAATATTGCCTGGAAGAAGTTAATGAAATGAGTATATGATCCTTTAGCTCAGCTTCATAGTTTAGGAAAGAATCTGAACCTGTCATCAGGTCAGTCTGAAATTATTCATGTTTAAGGCTAAAATGATTCCGAATTGGCCTTAAGTTAATAATATGGTTGATAAAGGTTTGTGTGGAAGGAAACCCCAGAAAATCTCTTGTGGAATTTTTAGCTGAACTTTTTTTTTTTGTGATGGAATTTCCTAGAGGAAAGACAAGCCGTGCGAACAGCGTCTTTGATCTGCTGAATTTCATATAAAAATTTGTCATTAACACTCACAGAAATTAATCTTTTTTGCATCCGGAGTGATTTATGCCATGAATGCTTATGAGATGTACATCTCCACCCTATATATGATAAAAAGTGGATTTATCAACTCTACTCATCCTTCAGCAGCTCTGATCACTTCTGAAGGTACTTTGCCCTCACCAGTCCATTTTCATCTGAACTATTTCTTATAATCCCCATCTTTGTGCTTCCAGCAGCTGCATAAGAACAAAGCCCTGCTCAAGAAACATTTCCTTGCAGGACATGTAATTATTAAATTGGGTTCTAATTACAGATCATAAATTACAGACACTTCTTTAGAGAGAAAATACCCAGAATGCTGTAGAGAAACTCAATGCCTATTTTGAAGTTAAACTGAGAGCATTTTGGTTTGTTTTTTGTTTTGTTTTTTTTTAAAGAAGATATTTTGGGTTCAAATCATGCCTCCTGTATGAATTCCATATGATCACATTTAAGATGCTGCTAGGCATTAGTGTACACAAATATTACTTCCTATTAAAATATCTAAAAACATATGTCACTTCTGTGTGGCAGCAGCAGCCAGAAGAGCTGTGCAGTCGGCATTTTCTGTGGGAAGAGAAAAGAAAGGAGCCTCTGGATATGTTCTTTCTATAGAAAGACAGACATCAGCGTGCAGCCAAAGCCCTCCAGGAAAGCCTGAGCTCCAACACGAGCGCTCAGCTCCCAAAAAGCAACTGGGAGCCAAGGGAAGATTGAAGAGATTAAAGCAACCAGCAAACACTTGGTGCTGGCACCGGCTGAACCCTCAGTGTCACAGCAGGGTCCTCACAGCACCCAAAAACGGAGGGAAGAGACACCAAAATGCAAAATACTGCACCGAGTGTTTGACCAAAGCTGAGGCTAGAGGCTTCAAGCAGAGGAGGTAAAATCCTGAGTTTGGCCCATGCAAAATGCCCTGGCAGGGAGCCCAGAGCTCACCTGGGGCTGTTGTGCCAATGGCAGGGACAGGGGACAGTCCCAACCCACAGGGGGTCACCCCACAGCCACAGCCAGGGGGATCAGGCAGGGAAAGCCCACCCGAGTGACCCCAGCAAAGACAGACCCCAAACCATGGCCACAGCCATGGGCCTGGCATGGATCGGGCAGGGAAAGCCCACCCTGAGTGACCCCAACCAAGACAAAACCCCAAACCATGGCCACGGCCATGGGGCTGGCATGGATCAGGCAGGGAAAGCCCACCCCGAGTGACCCCAGCAAAGACAGACCCCAAACCACGGCTGGTCTGGCCAAAGGATAGAACCAGAGCGAGGCCTTCCCAGCTCGTCCAGAGACATCACCTCGGGATGTCCCCAGGATGGGTGGCCCTGGCTGGGGGCTCCATCCTCGAGATGTCCCCAGGATGGGTGGCCCTGGCTGGGGGCTCCACCCTTGGGATGTCCCCAGGATGGGTGGCCATGGGCTCCATCCTCGGGATGTCCCCAGAATGGGTGGTTGTGGCTGGGGGCTCCATCCTCGGGATGTCCCCAGGTTGGGTGGCCGTGGCTGGGGGCTCCATCCTCAGGATGTCCCCAAGTTGGGTGGTTGTGGCTGGGGGCTCCAGAGCAGAGCCCTCCCCACTCCCCCCAGCTGGGTGAGAGGAGCTTCCTTCCCCACGGTCCCGGAATCCCGGGATGGGTCAGGCTGAAAGGTCCCACAGTGTCCCTGGTGCCCCCTCCCTGCTCCAACAGGGCCACCCCAGGGGCTCTGGAGCATCCAGGCAGGGACACAGCACAGCCTCAATCCATCCCCGTCCTCCCACAGCACAGGATTTCCCCCAATTCTGGTGGAACCCCCTGCGCATCCATCCCTGCCCATGGCCTCTCCTCCTCCCCGTGGAGCAGAGCCTGGCTCAGGCTGGGGACATTTTTGGGGTCAGCACGGAGAGGGGCGCTGGGACCCCCTTTGTGCATCTGTCCTGTGGATGACGGATGGGAGAGCGCCCACCCCACCGCAGCCCATGGACCCGTCAGGCTCGGTCAGGGGGGGCTGCAGAGGGAAATGGGGTCAGAGCTGGAGCCTGCAGACCCTTCCTGCAGCCCCTTCCTGCAGACCCTTCCTGCAGACCCTTCCTGCAGACCCTTCCCCGCTCCCCACGGCCCCGAGGATGGAAATGGGTGAGGAGAGCCGGAGTTAAGTGAGCAAGATTGTGCTGCCATCTTCTGATGGAAACGCTTCACGTTGGGAGAATGCAGCTCCTCATCCCTGTGCCCTGGGATGATCCCAGGGAAACCCAGCTCCATTTCAAATCCGGCTCAAATTCCTGCTCCACACTTCCAATGTCCCAGAAAACAGCCCTGTGTGTACTGCAGTACAGCACTCACCATCATAAATCATACAAACACCATCATATTGTGTTTAATAGCAAATATTTTAGCAATCAAAACTCCTCCATGCTTCAGTTTCCAAAAATTGAAGGCTACATTAAAATTACAGCTTTAAATCTGAGGCACGAACGAATGTTCTTCATGTAGTTAATGAATTTACTTCAAATTTTACTTCGTTCTCTAAAAACGGGTTAAATATTTCAGTGTCTCACTTCATGGAACATTTTCACATTGGCAAATGAAAGAAAAAAAAAATAGGACTTTATATAACATGCAGAAAAATCAACCTAGCATTAAAATAAATTTCTTCTGAGGATAATGACGAGCAGCCTACTTCTCTTTTGCATTATAGAGGCACCAGCCCTGCTCCCTTCTCGAAGGTACCGCACACAACTTCAGCTAAAACACACAAAGCAGCCAAACTGGAGCGAGAACAGCCCCCTGCAAAGTTTTTGCAGCAGCTCAGAATTTGGGGTTTTCTGTGCCACGATGAAAATCAATCCATTTCTGTTCCAGCGCTGTTTATTTTATCCTCACTCCCCGTTCCTCCGTGCAGATGAACTGAAATATTCCTTTGAAAGCAGCTCCCTTTTGCTCAGTGGGATGCCACAATAAAAACACTTCAGAATATGGAATAGAGCCACTGAGGGGCTTTTCTCCCTTCTGGGAATCCCGGAATGGTTTGGGTTGGGAGGGATCTTAAATCCCATCCATTCCACCCCTGCCATGGCAGGGACACCTTCCCCCATCCCAGGCTCTCCAAGCCCTGTCCAACCTGGCCTTGGACATTCCAGGGATTCAGGGGCAGCCCCAGCTGCTCTGGGAATTCCATCCCAGCCTCTCCCCACCCTCCCAGGGAACAATTCCTTCCCAAAATCCCATCCATCCCTGCCCTCTCTCCATGGGAACCCATTCCCCCTTGTCCTGCTCCCTCCATCCCAAGTCCCTCTCCAGCTTTCTCCCCTTCCTGCACTTCACTGGGCTTGGGATAAACTTTAAATTCCCTCGTAGGCACTCAGAAATTATTCATCTTGTGTTTGAATAAGTAAGTAAGAAAATAAAAAAATCATCTGTTTGTATTAATTCTTTCCTCGCTGTACCTGAATCTCAGTGACCACCTGCAGTGACCCCAGGAGCAAACCCAGACCTGGACAGAGCTGGGAGAAAATCTGACTGTGGAAGAGAGTTATTACACCTCAATGAGAGATTTGGGCAAGAGAAAAGTTCTCTCCCAGCCCCATTTCCTGCCAGTCTCTGACAGGAGCAGTGCGAGGTGTGTGAGTGTCAGATCGAATCAATTCACGATGTTCCCTGGGCTTGGCACGAATTCCAGGTGTCCTGGAGTCCAGCGCTTTGTGCCCACCAGGAACACGTCCAGCTTGTCCTGATTTCCTCAGCAGACCCTCTCTAAAATGGACCAGGGATTTATCCCAAGCTTGGATATCCTCTCATGGAGTAAATCACCCCTTTCTCTTCAGTAATGAGCTCCACAGCATCAGACTAAATTTAAATGATGGAAATAATCAGAAATCCATAATATCCCGTGATTATTGCCGAGCTTTGTTTACTTCTATAAATCTAATGCCATCTGATTAAATTTCACCGTGTTTACACATCACACCACGGAGTTCCTCAAACACCAGAAAATGAGATTGACTCTTCAGCAGCAAGTGATAATGGAATGCAAATCCATCCATTCCCAAAGTAGCAGATGGCATTGTTTGCCATGGATGTGGATCGTGGATGTGGAGTTCCAGCCCTGGCCCTGCTCACTCGGCCCCACAGACATCCTTAACCAGCTCACAACTCGTCCAAAGTGCTTGCATTTCATGTATTTATTCTCATGCATAATTGATTGGTATTTCTTGCATAATTGCTCCCTTTTTTCTTTTTAAGAGTTTAATGGTTTTAGTTCATCTGTGTGGAATGGTTGGGGAATTTAGCAGGAAAAGTCACGGCCGCACAGACACAGAATTCACTGCCAAAAAATCCATGTTCAGCAGAAGGGATTCACTTCCCGTGAATTATGTTCCTTTGTAACCAACCTGCTGAGAAAGGTCACACCTAGAACATGGATTCATAGTCAGAATTTAAAAAATAAAATAATTCCATTGAACGTCTCTCTTCCTGCTCCATTTTACAAATACAAATAAGGAACAACACCAAAGTGTTCTCCACAGGGAACATCTCCCATCCTTGATCAAATTAAACCGAGTTTTCCACCACACGATATTTCAGTCTCTGCTTGTGCTGTCTCAAAGTAGACAAAAACTTCTGTCGAGGCTTCCACAGAAGCCTGGATGGAGATTCACTGAAAAATACAAAACTGATCAAACCTCCTGCAATGAATAAATGAGAAGAAGAACCTTTTGTTTCATTTTCTGGAATAGGGCACGGAAAGGAGTCTGTTGGGCTGGAAAAAGCCCAACCCAAGAGCTCTGTCCCTAAATCATCCCTTTTCCTATGATGCCTTCAGACCAATCCTGGAGAAAATTCCAGGACACCCAAATCCATCACCATTTAGGGTTCCTGCAGTCTTAAGTCATCCTAAATGCACATTGTGCTAAATTAACATTTCCCAAGTAGAACTAGAACCTTCCTGGTCTCAAAATCCATTTTAAAATCCTATTTTCCCTTTTTTTTCCCCCTCTAAATTCAGAAATCGAAGCCTTTCCTAAAATTGCAGTGATGATGCCACAATAAGGGAAAACAAGAGACAAAATAAATAGCAGCCAGAGGCTAAAGTGGAATTTTTCAGGATCAGTCAATGCTGCAGAGAGCCTTGGCATTATCCACTTATACAACATTTACGAAATACAGATACAAAATTTCAGGCAGAAATTCAGGTAATTGTGGTTCTAAAGAACAACAAGTCTATTGGAAGTTCACAAAACCATAGAAAAATGGCAAATTTGGGGAGAAATCACCTTGGTGACTCACAGAAATGTGTGTATTTGCACCATCCTTCAGAGGGGCTCAAAATGTTCTAATTTGCCCAGATTTTCCCTCTATTTTCTGTTATCAATGAGCACAACCATATCTCATCCATTGAATCAGACAATGCCAACATTCCTGGTGTATTTAGTTCATCTGATGTTTACTATGCTGAAGTTTCGAGCACAAAAATACCTTTTATGCTTTTATTTAAAAAAATATTAATGTGTAGGAAATGTAACGGTCTTCTAATAGCACTGTTAATTACTGATATTTTTTCGCATTAGTGAAATGCCATTAATGGTTCTCAACGAGGAGCTGAGCCAAATGTTAAGAGATATTTTTAGATGTCTTGTCCAGAATGTTGTGAAGATGATGATGAATAGATATTCTCAAGGGTGCAAAATATAAAAATCTCTTAGTCCTTACTGGTTAGTCCTTAACTACAAGGAGAAAACAAACTCCTAATGGATTTTGACAGATAATGAAGTTGCAGGGATGAAAAAAAAAAAAAACAACTCTGCTGGTTGTCTTTGATGTATTGTTTCTTGAGGTGGTACCAGAGTCTAATTTTACTGCTAAAATTCCTCCCTGATAAATCACTTGGTCGTGACATTTAAATGAAGGCAAGAAGAAGAGGCTTAAAATTAAGAAGTCTTTATGAATATGTTGTTGCGGCGGATAAATGAATTTATAGCAACAGCACAAAAATCAATAATTCTATTAAAATGGAAAAGAGATTTTCTCCTTCACCCCACACCCAGCGGGCTGCAGGTTACTCTGAAAATACAGAAAATATAGGGAATTGATAAAACATTAGAATTAGGGCAATAAAATGCTAAGAAATTGGGGTTAGGACACTTTTAATGAGTGCTGCAGTTACTTCTTAGAGCATCAGCAACCCAGACCAAATCAAGTTGGGGTTTTGTTGTTTAATGCGAAATCAATTCCCAAAAACAGGGCTGGAAATGCAAGCGACTCCTCCACGGAGCTGCATCGAGCCAGAGCAGCCAAAATCAATGGGATCAAGGCTTGGAACTGTGCCCCAGCCCCGTTCTCCACACCACAAACCACTCCCAGACCATCCACGGGATGGAAAGGGATGCGTCTTCCTTCTGTGGGGATGCGCTGGAATGACACATCCCCAAAACCGCCAAAGCCACTGGGGATAAACGGGAATTCAAGTGACAGATCCGGTCACGCAGAGACTTCAGCTTGTGGAGTTTTCTCCTTTCGCCAGGGCTGTGGAAGTTTCAGTGGATTTTGTCGCTGCAGAAGCAGCCGGATGATGCTGTCAGGGGCGATCCCCCCATCACCCCCACAGGCAGGAATTCCTTCCCAAAATCCCACCCAACCCTTCCCCAGCAGTTCAGGGCCGTTTCCCTCATCCTGGTGATAGGAATAAGGGAGTGTCTTT
>VZTX01016985.1:0-55624 GCA_013400915.1 Pardalotus punctatus
CCTGCCCCGCCGCCCCCGGCCTTCCGGGCCGCCCCCGGCTCTGCCCGCGGGCGATGCCCCGACGGCGGGCAGGGACGGCGCCCTGGCCCCGCTGGGAGCGGAGGGCAGCTCTAGCCCCTCCGGCTGTCGGCTGGGGCCCGGGTGTATTAGATTTGCCTCATTCCAGCAAGTATCGCTGCCTGGGGCCGTTAAATTACCCGTCCCCTGCGAGCAGTCTGGCCCAGGCACTGATGCCCGGGACCTCCGGGGGCTGTAGATGCCTACGGCACAGCCTCGGGACCGCTGCCTTTGCTTGCCCTGAAAGCATCCATGCCGTGTGCAATGGCACGAATCCCTGCGGACCCGGTGCCAGCTGCTGCCCAGGTAGGCTCTGCCGGCACACAAAAGACCGTTGGGCCATTGCATTGCCATGAACAACACCCGTGCCAAAACCGAGGCTTGGAAAACACCCCAGGGTGGGCAACTGGAACTTGCTGGCCTCATCTCCCATCTCCTGGCATTTCTGAAGTGACCCTCAGCACCCACGTGCAGCTGCCAGGGAGCCCGGAGCTAGGGGCAGAAATGGTCTGTTTTGTTACAGCACTGGCACCAGGAATGCCAGCACCTCACCTGGCACATGGGCTGGCCGCAATGGTCTTGAGCTCGAGGGGTGCCTATGCCACGTTCCCCTCCAGCCCTTGGCCTCATCATAGCCCAGTTGCACAGGCAGTTCCTGGAAGCAACAGATCTTTTGTTTATAAGATCCTTGAAAGAGCAGCCAACCAGTTAGATACTTTAAAAAAAAAAATTCCTTTCAAGCATCCTGTTGAAGTCCATGCACTCTGTCTCTATATTAGGCAAGACCTCATTCAGCACTTACATCCCACCATCGGATGACTGAGGGATCCCACCCACCAAATCCCTACTGCACACATTTGCCTGAAATATGAAGTGTTTAATCTCAAGAAGCTGCTCAGCAATGGTGGTGACTTCTTTTCCTTTTAAAGGAAAAGTCATCTTCCCCTGCCTTAGGGCTGTCCATAAAGGCACATCGATACCCAGTTTATTGTGGCACTGATAGGCCTATCTCACAGTGGAAGGAACTCAAGAGTATTGACACTGAGCTGCACTGTAACAGCTGATGATTCAAATGTCCCTAGTTTCTCTGTTTTATAAGCAGTTATTGATACGAGACAGGTAACTGTAGAAGATACTGCAGAATACCAATATACCACGATGCCATATTTAGAATGCAGTTCTAAGAGATATTCATTCAGGGGGCTGCAATAGATCTGGTACTTACAAATCATACTCCTCCTTATTTTGGGAGCATTTTCTTAGGTCTGCAGTGGCATGGAGATGCTGAAGTGAAAAAAGGCAGCATGTTGCTATAGAATTGTGTGTCAGCACCGCTTATTAATTACCTAAATTGTATGAGAGTTGGCAAGATAAATGTAGTAAAGCTCAGTGTGAAAGTAGCATTTAGAAGGATGCCCTCCACAGCAAGTGGGACATGATATAGCTGGAATCTTTTTCCAAGTCCCCTTCTTTTCCCCTCTAGCATTTGTGTCATGTCATGCAGCTGGTATCTTTTTTGATGCCACATGACTGTTTTTGTTGCTTCTTTAATTTGTGCTGATCCTCCTTATTAAAGATTTTATTGTTTACTCTTTCAGGGATCATAATGAGTAAAGGAAGGAATTGCAATGATTAGCAACGTGTTTCTATGTGTGGGCTTACAGATGCCTTAAAAAGCAGCATCACCGTAGAACTTCCACTTTATAATTAATTTTACCCTTAAATTCCTGCATGATTTATCCTCTGAAAGGCAACATTTAATTATAGTCTTGTACCGGTACCCAGATACCAAGTAACGCTGACACAATGGGAGCAATTCATTGGAATTTCCTCTTTCAGATCTGAATATATGGAAAACAAGTATCATGGACACATCTTTGTTTCATCTTTCTGTAATGTGCTTTGTTTCATGGCACCTGATTTCGCATACGGCATCCCTGTGTGCGGCTTTCACCATCCCCTCCTCCACGTGGAGGATGCCTCTTGGGATAAGGCTGGCACACACCTTAAGAGCCAGTTTTCCAAGAGGCCTTGCTGCATCAATGGGGTCATTGTAAGGAGGTTCATTGCATCCCACAGGTCCCGGTAGGAGCAACATGTCTGTGCAATGCTGAGAGGCAGCAGAGATTGGGCAACAGAGCATCACGGGTGCATCTCTGCTGCTGGCCTCAATTTCAGCTGGGGTGAACCGGCACACCCAGGGCAAGGCGCCGATAGATTTGTGCCCCTTGGCACCCGAGCAGTGAGAAGCCCCCTGAATGCTTTGACATTTCAGGATTTTCTTTACAAAATGTAATGAGAATATGAGGAAATACCTTAAGAACTTGTGCAAAAGACTTGCTTGCTTTTATTACCTCACAATGCCTTAATAACCACCTTCAAAGAAAACTTCTCTCTACAACATACAGAGGCTCAGCTCAAGTCCATGCTTTAGCCCCTTCCTCTGTCTCAAGCATTCTCTCCCCTTTTGGGACAGAGCAGCAGATTCAAAGCAGTGATTATTCAAAGACACAGACCAAGCTTTGTCTGTCAGTGTGTCTATCACTGATAACACACAGCACTTGCTATGGACAAAATGATCTTTTTGATTTAGAGAGGAAAAAACAAAGCTTAAATGTATGTTTTTCTGTGGTGTCTGTTTTCCTCATGGGGACTTGCTGTAGAAGAATACACATGTTCACAGCAATGATCTGCCACTTTATCTGTGTGTTTTTACACAACTAAAACCCTGCCTGGCAAGTGTCTATATGACTTAGTTCCACTGCCTTCTGTAGGACTTGTACCCGGTTTTATGCGTTGCTGCTGTGGGGATGAATCTGCATTGGTTTCGCCTGTTCAAGACCAATGTGCAAAATCAATATATTTTCTTTTTAGTAAAGTATTTTTGAAATGGAAAGAAAGTAATTCCTAGTCTTGCACTGATGCACTCGGCACTGTTATGCACACACACAAAGTAACAAAGAGCCACAATTTGAAAAATGTGGGATGATATTCCCAAGAATTTTGAAACAGCGTGAGTGCACATGTCAGTATGTGTGTAAGCAGACTTTTACACATACATACAGCAAGCTTTCATTGCACAGCATGAGAGATGCTCAAGAAATGCTCTCAGAAGGTCAGACATCAATTGGAATGCACCTCACTCGTGACAGTGTTTTCATTTGAACTACTCAAGATTAATATTAAGTTCCTGAGGGGATATAGAAGACATGGATGTGGCTCTGGGGTCACAGGTCAGCCGTGGGCTTTGCAGTGCTGGGGGAGTGGTGGGAGTCAATGATATTGCAGGGCCTTTCCAACCTAAATAATTCTATGTTGTTGTAAAAATCTTAAATGGTAAAAATCTTGGGACTCATGGGAACACCAATGCCCTAAGAAGGGAAGTTATTTTTAACTGGAATACGTAGATGTGACCATCTGGAGAAAATGGAGGAAAGAAAAACCTTGAGCCAAATTAGTCCATTTAAAGGTCAGTTTCAAATTTGCCATGAATGTGAGGGATGAATTAGGCCAAATGTTCTTAAACAACCAGTCTCTCCTATAAACTATGAGAGTTCAAATTCTGCACCCAGGGCTGAAAGCGGCTGATGCCTCTTCCTGTAAATACAGCATGAGGTCAAAGTTGCTGGACAACACAGATGTTTTGCTATTAAAATAAAAACCAATTCCCCATATTCACTGATTTATTTGCCAACTTCTTGGGTCAGCCTTAACCAGCAATTTTAAAAAGAAAGAAAAAAAACCCAGGCAGGTAATTCTCATCCACCTCAGAAGATGCCGTTGAAAAGGGAGACAGGTCAGCCAGTTCATGCTACATTCCTCCCTAAAGGGAAGTTTTTCGAACTTCATTCTCCTGGCTTGTATGACTTTTCCATTACTCTCCCCTGGGCAAATCCTGAATGGCTCAACACATCTCACGGGCAGCAAGAACTTCATAATGTTCAGCTGGTGATTTCCCTTTCCTAATTACAGCCCAGTGCTCCATGCTGAGTGATTTCTTAGCCTCCAAGGGGTTTGATGCCTTTCTCATTTGTGGAGTCTTCTCATGACTTATGACTTTACTTGCTGCTAAACAAACCTGTGCCCTTGGCTGAGAGTGTTATCAAGCCATGTCCCCCCCATATCACTGCCCATATATCTATTAATTGTTTCTCCTTGCTTCAAGTGAATTGTTTAGAACAATTACATGGAGTAGAATAGAATAGAATAGAATAGAATAGAATAGAATAGAATAGAATAGAATAGAATAGAATAGAATAGAATGACAAAGCTTGAAGCAAAGGGGATTTCCCCACAGCATGTAGTAGGTTGTAAGCAAGCTGTGAGAACACTGGCCCCTTACCCATCAGCTCTTTGTGCTGTTCTGTCCATGAGCACCTCTTTTGAGTTTATGAAGTAATCTCTTCCACAGAATTTCTCATTCTCCAGGGACAAGGACTAATCACTGAAAGACAGAACATACGCAACATGAAGATCGTCTTCTCTGATAAGTCACTGTGTGCAGATATGGGTGCATCATTCGGGCCCCTGATCACTGGTCAATAGAACTGAAATTTCTACATGGCAGCACGTTCCTGGTGGATAACCCTACCACTCACCCACTTGATGGCTCTGCCCAGAGAGTTACATCCACCTCAGGACAGCGAAATGACAGGAAACTCACTGCGATGGGGACCGGTGTGACTCACCAGCTGCTCTCAGGTTTTCTGCACAGCAGTCCTCCCTGGCTGTGGGCTCTCCACCACAACCTTCCATCCGCTTCCTGTACCTCCCATCGGGACAGCTGGTGCCAGCATGGGGAAGACAAGAGGAAGACACTGACAGTGAGAAGGACAGACCTGCTGAAGCACAGGCCCAGCCTCTAAGGCCTGCACTAAAGCCTGAGCAATATGTGTTGCACACACACTGCCACCAGAGCCCCTGACTCTCCACTGCTCCATCTGGGAATCTTGGCCATCACAGGCCTCAGCTACATTGGTTTCAATCCGTTTGGCGAGTGTATTCTGGCCCTTGATAAATGTTTTGCTCATATATCTCAAGCATATACGAGCAGAGGAAAGGCTGACTAGCGGGCTGTTCCCTTGCCTGTGCTTGGCCTGCAGAATCCAAAGCAGCACTGAGCTGTCTGTGACTCACCCTGTGCTCCAGGCCCTGCTCCACCACCAGGACTTCAGCCATCCACAGACTCCACGTTTTGGCTGCGACACAGTGGTGACAGTCACCTGCACGCCAACCATGCACACGGGGAGCTGGGGCACCCTGGCAGGAGGAATATGTCATTAGGGATGATGGAGTAAACAGCAATTCACCTGAAACCAGCTTAGCCAGCACACGTTCCAGAAACCAAATCTAGGAAAGAGCCATGGGTCCCCGGTGTATTTGTTTGGTAACCAGCGCAAAGCATCGGAGCAGATGTGCTTAGTGGAATTCCCCCATCCACTAGCATTATGGGACACTCCCACTACTGTTCTGATAATTACTGTTAATCATTACTATTACTGAAGTGACCAAAAAAAAAAAAGGCTGTGAGGATCAGGGCTTTATTGTGCTGGCTGTTGTCATGCAGAGGTGATGAGACAGTCTGCCCCAGGGAGCCTATAAACACATGTGCCCAATTCACTGCTGCAGTCATATTTTAAACTAGGACACTGTGGTCCCCAATGAAGCTCTCCTACAACTCCAGCAAAAATAATCCGTAGCACTCCCTCCAGTTCACATCATCTGGGAGCCAGGCTGGATATCATGCTCTCTGTCTGCAGGTAGATGCAGGTAGAAGGGAAAGAAGTTGATCAGGAATACTTTAGGGTTGGAACACCCAACACCACATTTACATTCGGTGTTTTCCCTGACTGGGCCCAACCTGCTATAAAACTCCCTATTCTTTGATCTCCAGTGAATTCAGTACCACTAACTCTTGAGAGCCCATGAGTCACATGGTATGTGGAAACCTCTGGGGTTTGGTTTGGGAATGACCAAGACTATGTGAAATCATCTTCTAGTCACCTTCTCCTCCCACCAATGGTCTGAACATCACCTCAGGTATCCAAGTCTCCCTGGACACCGTTCCTAGGTCACACATGGAAGAAACTGATTAGCCAACTTAACCACAAACTTGGTACTGACTGGGAGCCACAGGGAAGGACTGTAGGCCTCTGTGGGGCTGAGAAGGGCAGGGAGAGCTCCTGCATGGGTGGAAACCGTCTGCCTGCAATGCTGATTTTTCCTCCCATTTATGCAGGTCAGGCTGCTGTCAGCTACCAGGAAAGGAGACAGACCCCAGTTCTCTGGTCAGAGCTGGCTATTCCCCAACCCATCTCAAGAGTGCAGTCTGGATTCCTCCCACACTAAATAGCAAAATAAAAGGTGTTCTGTGCCTGCATGTTTCTCTGCTCTCAGCAAGGAGTTGTGGGTTTGCCCAAGGGCCAAGGGGAAGCGAAGGCCCAGGCCCCAGGAAACTTGTCTCCATCTCCCCATCCGTGGGTACAGAGGGTGCTGGTCACTGGAGGTGCAAACAAGAATCTGCAGCTGGATGTCCTGGGGGGGAGGTGGCAGCAGCCAGTTGGCTGACTGTGACACTTCCACAGATAACTCCACCATGTGGTATCTACACATCCACTCCCTCGTCCTCGTTCCTGCAGCTTAGCATTATTTAAGAGAGGCAGATTTCCTTTATGGCAGTGGGAGCGCATGCGTGTAAATCAAGTGGGACAGGACAGAGGCCAGGGCTGGGTTAAATTAGATCAGCAATGCTATTAAATTAAGAACAGCACTAAGCTATGGCTGGCAGTTCTTGATCGATCCTCCTGCAGCCAGGGTCTTTGTTCTTCATACCGGAAATGAAGGCCTAGGGATAAGGGTGATGTAGCCAAGGCTGCCAAACACAAGTTCGGTCCCCGAACCTCACTAAACTTCTGAACAACAACAGTTCCTCTATAGGACGTTCAACAGATATCCCCAAGAACCCCTTTTTTGTGAGGCTGCATATCAGATGCTCAGGATGAGACACTTTTGGCCCCTGACTTGTAGCGTGCCTACAGCCGAGGTCACCCCCTCAAAGCATCACACACTCATATTCCAGCTCCACACCCAGATTAACCTACCCTGCCCAAACCCAGCACACAAGCAGCCTGACATCAGCCAGAAGCCCATTAAGCCAGCACAGGAGACAGCCTGTCTCAGGTGAAACCTACCAGACCTGAGACCCTGTGCAGAACACGGCTCTGCTCTTCTGTCTCCATCCTGCCTCCTCAGCCCTTCCCCCTGTTTTGTTCCTGTAACATTCCTCTTTGTGAACCAGGAGAGAGATTTCCAGGAAGAGCTACAGTACACAAAGCTAATTACCCATCTTTCCAAATCAGCCACTTTAAAGGGCGCACAGGTTAACTAAACTAAAAAAGAGGTCTCTCTGCAAGCCTTTTCCCACTGTCTCACGCTACACCTTATGCAACACGCTGTGCATCACTGTGCACGTTTAATTACAGCGGGGCAGCTTTGATTGCCATGTCACAGCATCAGAACTGCCAACTGCATTGCACATGTTGGAACTGTCTTTTACGCAGATCTGAGTAACACTGGAGCCTTTGGGCAATGGCCTTCGATTGTTTACATGGTTCCCATAAACAGGATATCAGCAATTTGTAAATATCCTGTCAGAAGCCCCTCAGCTGCACTTGACCAGTTTGATACATGCCCGTCTGCAGCAAGTCTGTCTCTTTCCTACGACTTCACTGGTAATGTTGCACAACTCGTACTGACCACGCATTGCCTCTCATGGTACATACCAAGACTTCTACTTCATGGCTTCTACAAATTGTTTGTGGAGTTGGTGTATTTGGAGAGCATTTGCCAGGGGCCTATAAACCGAAGAAGCGATACATTGTTGTTGGCATTATTTCCCACTGGTTTATGCTGTGTAGTTCTCACTCAGGTAGAAAATGCAAGGGAGTTACACTGATACCAATGCTTGTTGCTACATCTCACCTAGAGGCAGAGTTTTTTTCTCTTTCATATAAACAATCCATTCCAGCTGAATGAAGACAGTGACAGACAGAGAAAAATTCAAATTTTCTTGTGAGTTTCTTCTGTGTTGCAAAATAGGGTGTTTTGATGGCCAATAATTAGATACCTGTCCATAATCCAGTAATTTTCTGCAGTAAATCTAAAGATGCCTTTCCAAAAGAAGTCATAACACCAAACTCTCGTGGTTTGGCCATGTATCTCAGGACAGAGCCTCCCAGCAGAGCTAAAGAGAAGCTCAAAGTTCCCTCTGAGTTTAATATTTTATCAAAAGCAAGGCACACATATCCTGGTTGGCTTGTATTTGACTAACTGGCTAGCCAGCTCCAGGGGATGGAGGCATTGCCTTTGTGCAGAGGGAAGCTCCAGCTTGGAAGGGAACAGAAGAGCAACACTAAGAACTCTTGGTGTAGAAGCAGAAGCACCAACTTGTGTCACTGCTCATTCACATGTGAATAACCCACTACTGGAAGCCTGCTGATGCCAAGTAGTCTGACAGGACATCCTTAGCTCCAAAAACAAGTGCCTTGAAGAACTGTAACTCCAGGCTACAATCATGGTAGCATCAGGTCAGATGCCAGCAAAGCATTCAGCTACTTACCCCAGACTTTAATTAAAAGGACAAGACCCATAAGCCATGTCACAAGCAAGAAAAAACTAGAACAAGCCTTATTTCAATCTGATTCCCAGCATAACCTCAGTGGTGGCCCCAAAACCTTCCAAAACAGGACAGCATTTTCTTCTCCTCTGTTCCTGTGGGGGGCACAGACTGCTCTGGTGTCATCCCTACTGTCACCTGGAGTGGGAAATGTCAGGCCTGGGTTATACCCCTATAGCCCATAATTAGCACCACGTGAACAGGGCCAGCTGCACCTGAAATAGGTGTTCCCTGTAAAGAAAATCATCAGGAACTTGTTTAATTTAAAACAAGGGGGGAAAGGCAGCAGTGTGAAGTCCTGACCCTACTTGTTCTAAGGTAAATCACTTCTTACTGCACCATGAACTCAGCTGGGCTCCAGATTGCTTGGCAGATAGAGTAGGAGGAAGCTGTAACTTACACCCACTACAACTGTACCTACAGCCAAGGAATGAGATAACTAAATGCCCTTGGGGAGATATGAGAGGCATTTAAAGCATAAAAATTGCTTACCTTTCCCTTACCAGGTAGGCAGATAAACACAAATGTCTCTGTTCAATAATGCCTGAAAGTCTGATGTAAGCCCTCAAAAGCAAAGAAATTTAAGGCTTAGAGTAAACCGTGGTGCAAGGATGTGCATCCCCAGTGACAGAACATTCCCCATCATCTCCAAAACGAGCAGCTCCAGAGAACTGCATGAGCTGGCAGAGATCATGAGCCCAGTGAGTGTGGGAGAGGAGAGGTTGATGCTTCTGTGCTGGACACGGAGCCTGTGTGTTTCACACAGGCATTCCCAGCTTCCCAGGTGCCGCACCGTGTTAAGACTTTCAATCACGTGGCTGCTGGGACACACATAGCTTACCACATGCTAAGGGAGGGCAGGAGCAATTTGCTTTACTGCTCCTGCCAAATGCCTCTATTACTATGTGTTATGAAAGCTCTGGAGAGGCAAAACATTCTTAAAACCACTTTATTAAAATTAGTAACACCCGAAACTCCCCCCAGTTGTTTATGGATGGCAGGGCTGAAGAAGGCAAGGAGCAAAAACAAAAGAAGGGTCAGAGAAGCCTCCACTTTCTCTGCAGTATGACAGGCCAGAGGAGTCTCTGGATAATTTCAGCTGGATAATTGCAGCTGACTGCTGAAACGCTGCCGGCTTCCCCCAGCATCTGCGCTGGGAGCAAGACTGGTTTTCCATCTACAGATGCGAAGTGTTACTTATAGACTAAGCATTGGCTTACCATCTGCCAGCATCTCTTCACAGTCTGTAACACTTTCATCCCTGTGGCATCCTTGTAGCTGTTTGGATATTTGTCTGATGGCAGCAGGAGGCAAGCACAGGGTCTGCAACTTCCCAAACATGTGCAGAGGCAGAGACATGTACCTTTATCCCTGTGCTCCACTCCTGCCCTTCTCATGGATCACTTCCTCTGTAGATGCTGAGCCAGAGCAGCACTGCTGCTTCCCAGGCTCCTTTTCATGATGCTACAGCCCTGATCCATACAGTGGGAGAAGGGAAATTTAAAGGTGACCACGAGAGAGATTTAAGAGTGGGAAACTGTCAGGTCATTATATTCCCATGCCACTCTGTCCCTTGAGCCTGCTTCCTCTGGGACACGTCACACCCTGTGCATGGTGGTCTCAGCCCAACAATCCGTGTTATTCCCTTTGCTGCTGCCTTACCCTTAGCACAGGCTAAATAAACTTTCAACTCCTGTCTGGCACCCAGGTAGCTTGTTGCTTTACAAAGGAGACAGGAGCAGTGTTCAAGCTCAAGCCTCTGAACTAACAGGCCTCCTGAAGCAGATCAAGCTGCTTTTGTACCATCTCACTCCATGTGATATGTAGAAAGCTTTGCTTGGACTTCTTTAGCAGTGACTCACATTAAATCATACGGAATTGTAACTTCATCTTATTTATATTAATTGTAATTTCTATTAATTATAACTTTTGCATTCTGCACAGGACCATAAACCCTGGGGGAATTTATGTGTGGAAAGGACCAGACTAAAGCTCTGGTGCAGAATAAGAAGATTGTGGAGGCCCTGAGCAGCACTATTCACATACAGACCTGCCCCTGTGCCAGAGCAGAGCCCCCCACTCCAAACCTTCAGGGGTCAGGAAGGAGATGCAGGGGGCACAGGGTGTCCAATTCTCCCCCACATTGCTGGGATTTGGGTTTCCCTGAGTTCTTCATAGGATAATGGGATGTTTTTTGCAGGGCTTTCTGCACATGTACTGACCTGCAGGAACCCAAGCTCTGGGTCAACAAAGATTATTTTTATGAGAAATAAGGACAAACTTGCTGGTCAACATTACCAAACCACCTGACATCTAGGGTAGAGCCTCAGCTCTTCATCAGCACAAGGTATGGTATGCACATTAAAGTCAGAGATTTTCTATCAGACACACACACGGCACCTCTGTCAATATTTAACCATGTATTTCCATGTCACCTGGACACTGATCACAGAAAATATCATTTGGCACAATAGGAATTCAGCACACAGCTTAAGTGCTGAAGGAATATGTGCAAATAATGAAGCAATGCACAGTCTTAAACAAATGTATTCCAAAGTTTGGAAGACAAACAGAATTTTGTCTCCCATCTGTGTCATGTTTTCTTTCAATGCACATACACAGAACTATTTGTATTGAGGGAGAGAAGCGGTCTCACTTCAATTCACTGAAATTATGGACAATGCACAATCCCCAGGAACCCTGTGGCAGCCCAGAATTTCAACAGGCTCTACCCAAATTGTGCCCACACACACAGACACACAGACACAGACACAGACACACACACAGACACACAGACACAGACACAGACACAAAAACTGGGCCAAGTGCCCCTGAGTTTCCTCCTCGACCCAGGGTTTTTAACCTTTGAGTAGCATTCAAAGCACATCTCTGAGTTGCTGTTACTGAGTGTCACATTGGCTTGTATCCCTCACCTTGCTCTTATGTATCATGGTACTTCAAACTCAAGAAACCACCACCAACAAAGAGGAATTTTTAAGAATACCACAGCACTTAAAAACCATAGACGCCTAAATACCCACAGACTAAAGGCAGTGCAAATAGCCTGAGTCTGCATCCACTGAAGACAACAAATGTTTTACTACAGCCTGCAGCAGGGCTTGGAGATAGGCCAGAGCTGATTGGGAAAACCATAGAGATCTCTACTTTATGATTGATTGTCTTGAAAAGCCTTCAGTGGAGGCATTCCACCAGTATGTTTCACAAATCCTTAATGCTTTAAAAAGCAATCAAACTAACCCTTACTTGGAATCATCCTAAACACCCCTTTAAGTCCTTCTAGTCCTTCCAGTTTGAATGTGGCACCTGAATTAGACAAGGGCACCTGCTCCTGGTGCGAAGGGGAGACACATGTTTTGGGTAGGCCAGGAAAGACGAGGCTGAAAAGAACCCCACTGGGCCAGAAGGAAAAACGTCAGGGAGGATTGTGAGGGGACACCCAGTGGGGTCAGACCACCCCCAAATTCCTCATTGTAATGCCGAGGTCATGAACATTTCCATGCAGGCCTCTGAGCATGTGTGTGTTGGTGCAAGGTCATGCCCTTCACCTGCGTCACTCTCCATTCTTCTTGGGAATCAGGAAGAAACTCCTAGTGTTTCTTGGCTCCTGCACACACTTTTCACGCACAGGGGTGCACCTAGCCCATAGAGAACATTTTCTTCCTGCTGTAATCTTGATGGAAAACAGTTAGTGATGGAGAAAGGAATTCAGGAGATCGCTGAGAAGTGCCTGAGGGAGAACTTTCATATCTATTTGCACAAGAGATATTGTGAACATGCCACCAAAGAAGTCAAGAGAAGCATTAACAAGGTAAGGGGAAAGGGCAAGAGAATTTCCTCTCTTTCAGCTCCCTGGGAGTCCTGCCTGTGTTTCAGTGCACTGATTTGCACCAGCAAACCCGGACAGCCTGAAGGGGCGCTGCAGGAGTCAGCCATGCTAAGACACAAGGCAGACTAAGCTACTAAAATCCACCAAGTATCGTGTCAAAACTACAAAGACTTGTACCCAAAAACTCAGCGTCTGAGATTCCAAAAATCAGAGATACAGACAAAGCCACTTGGAGGCCCTCCTTGAGTTTCCCTTCTTGAAGAGCATCCCTCCAAGAAACATACAGGAACATGCAATGCCGTAGCCTTGAAAAGAAGGGGAAAAGCACAAAACTCTCAGCCAATCTTGCATGTTCTGGCACGGCCTGTAACTCAAGGTCCCCCTCCCACCCCATGTCACTGACTCATCCCGCCCTACTTCCCCTGCCTAGAGGTGGCTGCTGGGCTGCCCAGCTGGCAGATCAGGGATGCACTCAAGGGAAGCACTCAGGTCCTCCCTGTGACAGGAAGCTGCCACAGCTCTCTGTGAGGCCCAGCTGTTGCCCCACAGCCTTTGAATTCAGCATTGGCATCTGTTAAGGCAGCTTCCTGGAACAGTGCTCATGGCCAAATCCGCTGCCGCGCTCTGTCAAGCGGCCGGCAGAAGTCAATAAAATGCCGTTCATCATGGGATTTGCCGTAACAATGGGACACAAACAGACTTAGCCTTACGTACAGAAATGATGTCAAACAAATTAGCTTTGCCCGAGTTACTCAGATGTTCTTGCAAAGCTCGGCCCTGTCCCCTCGTGTCTCAAGCCTGGCTGTGCTGTTTGCCAGAGGGAGCTGTGGAGAGGCCTCTCTGCATGAGAGCCTTGAACAAGGAGGAGAAAGAAAGTTCTTGAATTCCTTGTGCCCCCCAAACAAAAAAAACCTGAACAACAATTTTTAAAAAAAGGGCAGAAAGCATAACAGATTTAGAATGACAGGGCCCATGCCCTCACACTCCTGTAACTGGATTGTAATGCTCCCCTTGGCTTGGGCAGCTGAAGGTGACGGCAGATGAACTGGCACACAGCAGCAGTGCTCCAAACACTGGGCTTCCAGAAGCAATTCAGGCCTGAGGCAGCAGGTGTGGACACTCAGCTCTGGGCTCACAGACATACCTGGCCTAGGAAGCTGTCCCATGCTGGGCAACTCAGCCTGGCTCACATCAGCCAAGGGCAATGCTGCCATGCTGCATCTTGGTCACTCCTGGCCAGGAAACATACCTGGTATTTGAATATCGGGTATTCAAAACACAGCAAACTGTATTTTTGCTTACTAAAGGACAAAATACCATTAAAAAGAAATGCCACTAGGGAATCTATACAGGGAAACTTCGTTGCCAATATTCATCAGATAAATTCAATAACAAATTTTGATCAAAAATTAGCATTTAAGTGACTCACTCTTAGACATGGAATCAAAACCTCACCTTTGGATACCTCTGACCTTTTTATGAATTAGAGCACTGAGCCCAGAGCTAAGGCAGGTGACTATTCACAGGTGGCCCTAATTCCACAACAGGGCAAAACTCTCAAAGCATTGGACAGAAAACTCCCTCAGAATGGCTATGCAAGACATGCAAGACATGCCTTGACTACAAAGTTCAGCTCATCTCAAACTGCTCCAAAGAATAAGCATTTAAAACACTTTTAACCCTAACTTGTCTGTGAAACGGTGTCTTGCAGACTATTTTTATGTTTATACTGATGAAAAATGAAATTAGAATTTTAATTTGACTCGAGCAGCCTCTCATTTAGAGGTTTGCTTGCCCACAGGCCATGGGCTTCACAGCAAGTCAAACCCTGCTGTCAAAACCAGCCTGTGCCCCAGCTCCCAACCCGGCAGCCACACAGAGTGAGCTCTTCCCACCTGTGCAGCTGAGAGCCAAAAGGGCCTGGAGTGCCAGTGCTCCCAAACCAGCCCAGTAAACATTTCCCCCTCATGCACACCTCCTTCAGCTCGCCGAGATCTGCTGCTCACAGAACCGGCTCTTGCTCCCACTCAGTTCAGCGAGAGTAGGAGCAGCCCCAAGTCTAGTCATAGTACAAGATTTTATTGCTGTCATGATAATTAATGACTACTTACACTGAGCTTTTAATGAGTACCTGCACTTTTTTCTGTTTGTTTGTTAACTGGGTCGTAAAGGAGGAGTCCCAGGTGCTTTCCTGGATTTGGAATACAATAGGGACCTCTAGAGGCGTTTCCCTGCTCAAAGCAAAGCTCAGGACAGGTAAGAGCAGTGACATGTCACTGCGGATGCCATCAGAGGTCTGTGACACAGAGACCTCGGAGAGACAGCACTGGGTTCCACGCCAGCATGAGCGGGGCTCTGAGGAGCCTATGCCAAGGTTGGAGCTGACTGAATCCAGCCTTCAGATTATTTATCTGCATCGTGCAAAATGTCTGGTTTCAAATACATTTTGCCATGATATTTTTCTGAATAGCTCTAAAGGTTAAAAACCAGAAAATCTATATTCCTTTCATACAAGAGATAGAACTGAAATTAATATCAAAAAAGAAACTCTTGCTGTTTGTCATTAAACTGGCATTTTACCAAATCTGACCCATCTTTCCCCTCTCTCAACACTTATTGGTCTCTCCAGGCACCATTTCTTAAAAGAACTCACAGAAGAATGATCTACTTTTTTAAAAGGTTTGAAGTTTGACATCTTTCCTTCATGTGACTTTAATCCCTCTTTGTTTTAGTTGTCCACAGCACATCAATCTCAAAGCCTTGCTTCCTAGGGATGGCATAAAGGCAATCCATTAAGAACTGTGAGCTTTGGGGTGACAGGAGATATTCTGACCTTAATTATTAAATCAATTCTTTTGCCAAACTAGCCTTCTCCTTGTGGGATGCTTTGCCACCTACAGTGTATTCCATGGACCAGAAATGAAACAAAACATATAATGGGTGTAAAGAATTATATAGTTCTAAAATTTTGCTGAGAGGAATTTGATTTTTTGGGTTTGAGTTTTGGTTTTGGTTTTTTGGGTTTTTTTTTGTTGTTTTGTATGTTTGGTTGTTTGGGGTTTTTTTGCATGAAGTTGAGAGTCACTAGCAAGTAACCAGTTTCCCAGCCAATTCTTAGGACATAAGGCAGGACTTAGGCAGCCTTGCGCTGGATGGAGGAGCACGAATCAGATTTGTACTCTTACCATAAGTGGGATGGAGAAGAAACCTTGCTGTGTCATTATCCAAATATACTCTGGGTTACTATGAATAAGAAAGAATCTCCAAAGAAAACCTGCCTGCCAGACACCAGTGTGCCCTGACAGGATACAACCAAAGGCAGTGTCTTTAAAGCACTGCCATCTTTTTCCCAGGTGTGCATCTCACTGTTTGAAACAGACCTTGCTGGGATCAGGGAAACTGCAGGCTGCCCACACACCTGAGCAGAAAATGGCAGTTGAATTCAGGGAAGGTGTTCAAGGGACAGCCTAGCACACCTGCATGGTTGCTGCAGATGCCAGTGAAGCAGGTTCAAGGCTGGGTGGCTTAAGGGCAACTCAGCTTGAGAGATGTGCTGCAGGAAAAGCTAGTGTGGTTCCACCAGCCAGGATCACGTACAGGGCAAGTGCTGTCCCCTTCAGAAAGGCAGATCCCAGTCTTTGATGTCTCTGGCTTGGCCCTGCTGAGCTGCTGCCTCTCACAGCTGGGGCAGGCCTGCCTAAAAGTCACACAAACACGGGAGGTCCTCTTGAAATGACAGTTTTTGGCACGTGCAGCTGGAATGGGAAAGAGAAGCTTAATTATGCCACTACAGAAAGAGTCTGAGCCTGATAAATGAGCCAGGAAAGACGATCCTGATCCTCTGACAGGCCAGTTCTGCAGGAAATTCAGCACCGTAAGCAGCAACACACCATTCCAGGCTGGCAGCATCTGTCACTTATCAAGGCAGGGCTCAGCAGGGCTGACTCCACGAAGGAATCTGAGGGCATGGAGACTCCCCCAGCCAAACTGCACCATGAGTCAGTCATGCAGCGATGCCTTGCACACAGCCAGGGCCTGCTCTAAGGCCATGCTTCTGCATGAAGGGCACACAGCACCCAGGTGGACCCAATTGTGGAAGCCTTGACACCACTTGGAAAACCAAAACAAAGCAAACTTCCTTCCTTCCTTCCTTCCTTCCTTCCCTTCTTTCCATCTTTGTCTTTCCATTTTATTCTCATTCTGCCCTGACCCAAAGTCTCATTTTGCATGGCACATGCTTGTCTGGTGTTTCACTTTCCAGCTTTTCTTCCACTAGCATAAAAATATCGGCAAGCTCTCACTTCCAAAGCCACCTGCGGCCAGAAAGCCAACTACAAAAATGTATTTCACTACATAATCTCCTGCTAAATTGTGGTCTTAAAGGAAACCTTCCTTTTCACTTATGTTTAACCAAACATTGAAAAAATGAAATCAGTGTATGTTTCTGTAGGTACAAAATGGCTCATTGCAATGTGCAAATATCCCTGAAGAGGCCCTTGCATATTCTGCAAGGCACCTGCTTGGCCCCTGGTACACAAAGGGTGTAACAAACATCAGTAAAAGGACATGCAAACACCTAAACCCAAACAAAATGCATCTCTCTCCAACAGCTTTCTTCGGGCAAGTGGAAGTCCAGTTGTTCAAACTCCTGCCCTTTGAAGTTCTGTGACATGTGCACGTACCCCCTGAGCCAGCTGTACAGGGTGTGTGTCTTCTCCAAGACACAGCCTCTGCAGCGGAGAAGGGCTGGTCCTTGGGAGGTGAATCCAACACCGGCAGTGTGCGTGCAGAAGGGGCAGCTCACTGGTGAGAGGGAGATTCACTCACATGACAAAAACTCTAAGGCTTTTCATCCTTTGGATATTCAGCTCTAAAATTTTCTCCCAGACCAATGAGAAAGATCTCTCACCCACGTTTTCCTGATAACATGCACATTTTCAGTTTCCATGTGAGGGCGTGAAGGGTGATTTTTGTTTGTGGGGATGTGTAGACTGTGATTCACATCTAATTGCCCTCTGACCACATACATGTGACACACAAAATGTTAGGGCCACTACCAAAAGCTGTCTTGAAGACTGTGAAGAGCACAAGTTATGTGGCAGTGGACATGAAGAAAAGATCAGAAAAATAGAAAGAAATAGTATACGGATTTGAAGATATGACTGGAGATGAAGACAAAAAGGCTGAGAGCTGGAAAATGCTGGTGTCAACGCACAGAGGAAAGGGCTGGTGTCCATCCAGCTCCTCATCAGCAATCCTTTTTGTGTATGCCCAGGCTGCTTGCTCCCTCTGTTACACGGAATTCCAAGCAGTGTGTGACACACTGTTTCATTTATTGGTATCAGAGAGCCAACATGGCTTAGCTACTGACCAGGACCCCGCATGAGAAGCCCCCTGAACTTCAGACCATTCAAGTGCCACATCCACCTTTACCCTTTCAAACCCCACCTTTCATACACATTTCAGCATTGTCGCTGTAGGCTCACAAATACAGATTTTTCAACAAAAAAATGTGCATCCTTGTTGTGAAAATTAACTCACATAACAAAGAAACTGAGCTTTCAGCAGGGCACCTGAATTTAGGAGCTGGTATTACCCCACAAGTACCAACTGCCTTTCTCTGAGCACAGCAGATGGGTCAACGATGCGCAACAGCCGAAATGAAAATCTCTGAGAGCCATCTCCAGTCACATCAGCACTGGCAAACACTCCAGCTGTCAGTGAAAAGTCCTAGTTAGTGCCACCATCTTCAGGATCAATTTTCTTTCCTTTTCCTTCAACTAAATCTTTGTACCTTCCCCATTCTTTGTAGATAAGATGAAGAGAACTAAGCATTCCATAGGGAATCTGTCAGTCCAGGGTGGAACCAAATCCCTAAGAAACCAAATCATTTTGTTCTTATTTGAGTGGTCACGTTGTGCCCATAATGTGAGAACGGAATAGAGAGAGTCTGTTTCCTGGGAAAAGCTGTACTGAAGTCTCATAACAAAATTCCAGCTTCTCTAGCAATTCAAGTCTTGTGCAGAAATCAGGGTGCAGCAAGGTGATGTTCAGGCTGAAATTCCATGGATCTGAGGAGCTGCTGTAGGATGTTTGGGAAGAGGAGAGTTCTTTGTCACGAGCCCACTCCATAATCCATTTGAGAAAGGCGTCTGGTTGTTTTGCTTATGGAAACAGTAAGAGCATGCCATGCCCACAGGTGTCATGGTCTAATTTTCCAGGAATTGCAGACTCTCTATATTCCTAAATTTTAAGGAAGCTTTTGAGAACCAGCCATTTTCCTCAGTCCAAAGCATTTTGATTTTGTCCTTTATGCCACCAGAAGCCCATACTTGGCCCAGCACACTGAAGGTAACTGCTGGGTTGGGAGAGGGCTGTTTATCCACACACACAGTCAGCAGATACCAAAATCAGAACCCAGATGGTTTCTGGTCAGTGCATGATGTCCAGAATATAGCTCCACTGTGAGGGAGGTGGTGCTTTTCCTCCAGAGGAGAAAAAAGAAGAAAACAAAACTAAACCAAACACACAAAAGACCAAAGCAGAACACTGTACGAGCGCTTGAAATGACTGAAAACAGCTAAAACCAACCAGTCCTCCCCACGGCAAACACCAGGCACAGGAGAGTGCCGAGAGGCCTGCCAGTGTCCTCAGCTGCTTGGACCTGAGCATGAGCCACCCTCACCCAAGAGAGGAAGTCTTTCTTCAACAACACACGGAGCCTGTCAGTTCTGCAGGAGCTGGCTTCACATACTCCTCTGCTGCTCCCTTGAGTTCCTCTCCTCAGCGAGGCCGGGGTACCTGTTGGATGGCGCCAGGGCCCTTCCCAGCAGAACTTCCCCTCCTTTGCAGACAGACTGGTGAGTGTCCCAAGGCCAGAGCTTCACAACGCCGTCTCGCCCACACACACTTTGTAGGGTGATTTCAGTTTCCTGCATCTAAAATGGACACCATAGTGTGATTTGTATCAGCCAAATCTGAAAGCACAGCAGTCTGCACAGAACCAAAATTTAATCCCCTAACTCAGGCAGCACAAAGGAACCCCATGTTTCAGACAATTGCCCTACTGGCTGCACTGGTAGATCAGAAATCAGAGGTATGGACTGTTAGTTCCTTTAAGATCACACCACAGATAAGTAACAGGCAAAACCTTGGTCCCAGTGCCCTCAAAACTCTGCCCAGGGTAATTCAGATCAATGTAATCAGAAGGTTCCAGATTTCCCGTACCTCTTTCTTACATAGCAGTAGATGATGGCAAGTATTCCACTGGTCAGTATTCCTACACCAATTCCCACAGCAATGTAGCGCTCATAAGAAGCATGTGCGTATGAATTTAGTGTTAAATGTTCACACCTCTCTCCATTATAACCTGCAAGGCACCTACAAAATAAATACACATCATGCAAAAATTATTCCGAACTTGTTATGCTTTCTATTTCAAACACGTGTTCGTTTTCATCAGTTTGAAAGAAATCACAAGAAGTCTAAACAAGGAGGGGCTGAACCTGGTGCTCATTCAGAACCTCTTCCCTCCACCAAGACTACCAGTTGTCCCAGTTTATCTAGTTTAAAGCTAGCTTGAGTACTGCAGTCACAGCAGCAATGCAGTCTAAACATCCCCTCATGGTGCAGGGTGTGGACCAAGAGCACTGTGCCCTGCTGATCCTTAGCTGCTGTAATGTCTCCAAAGGCCACGGCTGCTCAGTACATACACTAGAGAATTGTAAGGACACCATGGTCCTGACTGGTGTGTAGTTGTGAAATAAGGGAGCTGTAGCTGTTATGTTGGAAGATCCTTTCCCCTTCTTTGTAACCACTGTGAACATCTATTGATTCCTCTACTACTTACTCCAGCACCAGCTGTGATTTGAGATGGCACCATGGCAGCGATGTACAAAGCTATGAATTCCCCTCTCCCTTCCTTAGTTTTACATTAGCACAGCAGTACAGCCTTGTTAGCAGTCCTGAGGCACCACAGCACTCAGGTCTGTGCCAAACTTTAACCCTGCAAATACCTGACTGGCACTGTGAAGCTGCACATGCAGCATATAAAGAGTCAATGCCAGTGTTATTTTTGAAAAAGGATAAAATAGGCAGCATTCTTTACTTGCATATGGGCTTCCTCAGTTCATTATGGAAGGCACAGAGACCATTGATACAATAGCTGTGGTGTTCCTCAAGGCAGGTCTGCATCAGCTTCAAGAGCTTTGGCTGCTCTGTGTAGTCTACTGTGAAACAGAATAAAGTCAGGTTATGTTTAGGACAAAACATGATTTGCACATATTTTCACAACTGGAACAGAACAGACATGGTGTGCAGCAAACACTCAGTACAGCGATTTATTGTGCTGTGTCTCGTGAGTTGATTCAGTCAGCACTAAACAGAGCAAGCTTCTGAGACAGTCCAGCACAGCTTTGAGAAAGCACAAACTGTAAACAAGTCACTTTATCTTGAGGGACATGTACAAAAATGGCTACGTGAGATTCACACAGGGTAACATCAGCACTATCCAACCTGCAATCCAATCAGAAAAACTATCCCAGGAACAGCAGGGGTTTAGGACACAAAGAGAGCACTGCATCATTTTCAGTATCCTTCCCAGTCTGAATTCAATTCAATACTTCATTAATTTTTTTCTTTTCCTGATCCAAACTATTGCATTTCTAGTGCTCCTGCCTGCCAGCTCTGCAGCCATGAGTGAGGATGAATGGTGGGATGGCTCCCTCCCCTCCCTTCTTCATGGTTTAATGCTGGCTGAGTGTCCAATGACAGTTGTAAGCTCCCAAAACTGCCTGCATGGTCTTCCTGTGCAAAAGCACAGTCCCTTACTAGCAAGCTTCTGAACTTGTGCAAAATTCTACACATCTGGGTCAGCAAGCACGCCTCTTGCACAGAAAATGCTACCTTATTCCCAGCCAGGTGAAGAGAAAGCTGCAAAGCTTCACCATCACTGCAAGCATCTGTTCCAACTGGTCTCTCTACCCAGTTACAGGAATCACTGGTGGGGTGGGGTGTCCAAGCAATGACTTACTATTTCAGGGGCCTGCCTCAGTGACAGCTGAAGGTGATTTCCTAACCGAGTGCATGTCAACACCAGCTTTCAGTTATGACCACAAGAAAAATAACATCTTGCAGGAAGGTGACCAAGTCTGCTCAACAAAGGTGACTCAACAAAGGTACAGCAAGCAAAACCCTTCCTTTCTGTCTAATTGCTGAATCAAGGTCTCGAGATAGTCCACTGATGGAACCACTGTCACAGACAGAAGCCTCCAAGCCCTCTTGAGGGCAACTTGTGATCCCACCACACACTTTTCAGGAGCAGCACCACCAACCCCTTAAATTCCCAATCAAAAGTCAGTCTGAGCCTTTTATTGGCAGGAATCTCCTCCGTGTGCTCTTCTAAACGTTTGGTTTCTTTTTTCTTCCTCCTCTATGCAGCTTTATCAGAGATGACAAGCAATGGCAAACAGCTGCTCTAGCTAGAGCAACTCTCAACTTCAGCTGTGAATGATGTGGTTTGGACACCCAAAAGGCATGATGCTATCACTGACACTTAGATCAAACACAACTGCTTTAAGAACAGCGCCCTCTCAAACCTGACAGAGTAATCAGACTTCCAGCTTAGCAAGAGACTTAGGGAGAACAAGTGACAATTCAGGTCCGCTTGAAAAATGACATAGTGGCTTACTGCGCTTCCTCAGGAAAAGCTACAGAGGTAGGAGAAGCAAGTCTTGCTTTAGAATGAACTTCTAATGGCTGAGAAAAGGGCATCTTATTCATCCTTTCAAGGAAAAGAAGTTACCCACAAGTTTCTCTTCACACTGTGGAGCCTAGAAACAATGCAAAGGAGGAAGTTGGTGCTGGCTAAACAGGAGCTCTAGTATCCAGTTGTTTCTTTTCAGGCTGGCTCTGGGAATGCTGCTGACAACCTCTGGAGAGAGGCTTGTTGGCTAAGATCACAGTAAAAAAGGACCAGGCCTCAGAGGGACAGGCTTCAGGAGGAAGTTAAGAAAGAGCAGTTTTCATGAAGAAAAGACCGACGTTGGGACAAGAGATGCATGACACTGCTGTCCACACAGGAGCACTGTATGCTGCTCTCTGATGAGGAAAGCACAATGGAAAACATGTGGCCAGCACAGCTGCAGAGCTCGGCATGCCAAGGAGATCCTGGATGCAGGGGACCTGTAAAAGCCCATTCTGATTAGGTCTAAAATCCCTGCAGAGCAGCTGCCTAAGCTCTGCAGGAAGAGTTTCAAAAAACAGACAACAGCACATTCACACTCTTCCCAGGACCCTCCTTAAACACTCGGGCACCAACTGTTTTGAATCACCATTTCAGCATAAAGTGCACTAGAGAATCACTAAAAATAACCCTCCAATGGGAGCCTTTAGCCAGCATTTCCTGCTGTCCTAAGTACCACTCTTCTGCTAGGCCCTGAAAAGGTATCTATTGCACCAGTTTAGTTTTTCATTTCTATCTCTTCCACAGGAGGGAAAAAAGAAAATAAACACGAGGAAGGTACAAATTCACACCCCCAGAGGCATAAAATCCCCATCGACCTCTACCCCAACTTCTACCAGCTGGATTTCCACATCCTGAAATCCCTTCTCACTCATGCCAGCACTGCCGAGAGGTGGCAGACTACCACCTACCAACATCTGCAGGAAACCTGGCTTTGTGCAGGTACGGGAACCTCTTTCCTGAGCGCTGCTGTCATTAGAAACCCAGGTCAGCCTGGAGCAGCAGCCTCCCTAGAAAGCATTAGAGACAAACCAACACATTCCTTTGTCGCTGTCAAGAGGAACAGCTTGGTCCACTGTGGGTAAGATCAGATATTAAGTCTACACACAAAAATTCCATGTGCTAATTATTTTGACATTGCAAAAGTACAAATTACCTCTGAAAGAATGAGTCTTGAAAACAAAAAAGGGTGATTTCCTAGCCCGCCCCAGAGCATTATGTTAATTCCTATCACACTGTCCAGCTAGATACTAAACAAGCTGTTGAATAAACAGGTCCATGTGCCCTTTCATGTCATGTGAGGGGAGAGAAACATGCTGTGTAAGCACTTGACAGCTGCCTGCAACTGAGTCATTCAAACAGATACACCTGGCAAGATCTGACATGAAATCAAGGCTACAGGTACTTGGAAGCCTGGGCTTGCCAAAACTGACAGACTGGAAATAAAGGGAGTCAGCCAGTCAGACCATGATGGCTCAGTCCTCAACTATGGTGTGTTGGGGAGGAAAGGCAGTTGGAAAGGGGAGGCAGGGAAGGGGTCAGTCCCAGGTCCAGGGCCTCCTTTACATGCTGCACCGAATCAGCTGATGGCAATGAAGGGATCCCATTTTTTCCCCAGTGCAACAAAGACCTTCCCTACTCCTGGCTGCCCATTTTGCTATGAAGGCTCTCCGTCAGCCCAAACACCACCAACAGTTCTTTGTCCAAGCTGTGCGGCTCCCACCTCCTCTCCATGACCTTCCCCCCCCCNCCTAAAATTCCCAGGTCCCAGCACTGGTAACAAGTAAAGCCCGTGTGACACATAAGAAGGAAATAGGACCAGATTTTGTAAATACAAGGCAAAGGGATTGAGCAGAAATTAATGGTTTTCCACAAACCGTGCCTCAGTCCCCAAAGGACTTGAATCCCACAAGAAACTGCCAGTTCCTCCAGTGAACCAGGAATTCATGTTCTTAGAACCCAGTATTACTGACCTCTGGCAGTAGATCTTACTATAAACTTACAGTGCACAGGAATAGGAGCTACCAGGACACTGGGGAGATTCAGTCAATTTCTCTGGTGTATTTTTCAGCATTTTTTTTCAATCTTCTTTCTGGAAACATTGTGTTTTAACTTTTCAGTGGCTTTATAAGAGGCCCACCAAAGCATACTCTTAACTCTGTGTGTAAATGTGTGCTTGAATGTTTGTGAATTCGATTCTACCTTTGACTGGAATACTCTCAAAGGAAAATGCTGGTGTCCAGTTGACTGCCACAGCTCCAGCTGCCATAAAGGTTTACAGACTACTGCAGACATGGCTGTGACCCTGTAAATAAGCCTCCTCTTTGTTGAATCATGACCCATTACTCCTGCTTTCTAGAAACAACACAAACAGGGCACTTAATGAGCAACAACTTATTTCCACTTCATTATCCTCCTGTTTGCTCTATGCAGCTCTGCAAGAATTGTGTCACAGACAGACTAAACCAGACCACAGTGCTGCACTGATAAACCAGAGTACTGTGGTCAAAAATCATCACCTTGCTGACTTCACATGCATATGAGTGTGTATATGTATTTTATGTATATATACATATATATATATATGAGACCCACATATACAATATGTGTATGGATGAATGTGTATGTAACACTGTTACCACTATGACAGATCAGAAATGAAAATAAAACAGCTTGACTTGTTATGAAAAAAAAAAAAAGCTTATGGATCTACTAAAAAATGCTTGGAAGACATATTGTGATGACTTAGAAATAATAGAATATGATTTGTATGCATGCTTATATGCTTTTTAAAGTACAAAGACATTAATAAGTATTGCAGTTAGATTCCTCTCCTTTACTGACCTGCCAAAAACTCAGTCCCAGATTGCACAGCTCTCCCAAAGCAATGACATCACCAGCACCTCAAGTAACATCAAGAATGCAGCTGGCAGGATAAACACAGCTATGCTCTGGGATGTTGGCAGGTAAAAGAGCCTGAGTTCACATTTCAGTCAGAAAAGAGAAAGCAAGAAGGGAGAGAGCCAGCACTCTGAGGAAGGCTGTGGAAGCTGCGACAGCCAAAAGCAAAATTGCAACAACGTTAAGAACTACTGAGTAACAATTCATGAGAGGCACCGCTGGAAGTTGTGCCTGTTCATTCTCACTTCTGCGCACTAAGGTGCACGCTGAGGACAGACAAACCAAGCGCTGGGTAAAAATAACAGAAACTGCCATCACAAACCCAGATGATCAGCCTTAAAATGTCATCTTCAAATTATGACTGAACTTGGGTTAAATGATCCTTCAGCTGGTCATTGCTGAGCCTAGCCCAGCTGGGTGGCAGCTCTTACTTCAGAGAGGTTTCGAAGGCTCCATGAGGAAATCAGCTCATCTCACAAAAAAAACTAACAAATCCAACAGTGTCCAAGGGATGGAACATCACAGCAGCTAACATCACAGATTTTGGGGGACTTTTTGTTTTGTTGGTTGGGGTTTTTTTTCCTAATTGACAGATTAACAGAGACAAATAGAACAAAAAAGCAATACCTTCAGTGTTGTTTTTTGTCCAATTATTCCATAAGTCAGTGCTGAGGGATGAAGCAGTAATAGCTGACTCTTCACTCAGTGCCCCCATTGCTGTGTAATGCAAATAGATGCTTACTGGAACAGAAAAGCTCAGTATATCTATTCAAGGTTTATTTCACCTGGAAAGCACTTCATACAAGATGCACTTCAAACAACCCCCAGAGAAGGCAGCAATATAATAACAATTAATTTAAAACACTCTTGCCTCAAACTTCCTTTTGACACTGCATAATTACGATTCTGGGACAACAAACAATGGCTTGCAAATTTCCCAAATACAAAGTCCATCCTGTTTTCCATTCTATTATCTTGCACAATTTATGACACAGATATATGTAACATACTACAGCCTTAAACCTATTTACCAGTTTAAGTAGCTTATTTTCAAAGAGTCTGAATTATACCCTATCAGTTAAAATTTCATCCAAGTTTCAAACTGCTGAAGTAGTTCTGCTTCGCAATGTCTCTGCACACTTCCCACCCCACCACCTATTTCAGACAGAGAGAAATACTGCTTAACATAAAGCCTTGGACCTCACAACATGGAAAAGCCTCCCCCAAACCTACCTTTCAGTAAAATATAGATTAGCATTCCAAATGCCATGGCAGGCAGCTGCTTCAACACCTTCTCAGCTCTTCTTTCCAGGTGGCTTGCTTGCTCTGCTTATCTGCGCTCCTGTGTTTTCTCTTGCACTTGTATGCCAGGAAGCGTCATCTCCTGTTCTCACCAATCAAGAAAAGGTGCATCTGGCAACAACCTAACCCCCGGGGCAACCACACATTTATTTAGGAAACTGCTATTATCTAGCAATGGCATCAGGTTTTCTTTTGAAACCCCGGTTTCCTATTACCTGTGGGCATAATTGTGCAGGCAAAGGTACAGTTTTAGAGCAAGACCCGGAATCTGACAGAGCAGAAGAACAAAATCCAGCAAAACAAAGGTGAGCAAAACAAACAATGACATGAAAATGTGGCGTTTCCTTCCCTTCACAATGGAGGTCTTGTGTAATGGTCCAGGAGGATATTCACCTTCAAGATGTCACGCTGGAGTTCAGAGTGCAGAGACCAGTCCCTGCTCTGCTAATGTTCCTCCCCTGGTCTTCCCTGTCCCTCAGTCCCTGCCATGCAGAAGAGGAACTTCGGGAACGGCTAGTGCAGAGATTAGGAAGCGATCAGACACAAAGATAATGGATGATGTTCTCCATCAGTGACTGCCAGCGGGAGGCCTTTGATCCCAGGCTCTGCAAGCCTGAGGGCTGTGCTAATCACTTTCCATTCAGCCTGGCTGTGCACAGCCCGGGAAGCAAGGCAGCCCACCGCCCTGTGCGAGGCCGGGGATTGCTGGCTGGAGCTGCGGGGCACAAGCCCAGAGCAGGCCAGGCATAAGCACTGAGGAAACACAGACTGAAAGAGCAGATAAACTGTTGCCTCCTATAGCAGTAGATCCCTTCATTACTGCCCCAAAAGCTCACCTCTGCCTCTCCAAGAAGTGACTGTGCATAATGAGAACAATCATACTTTCTACATCAAGTGTTTGCAGGTGTCTAGCACAGACCTGTCAAACACACTTCTTGTACTAAACCACTCTCCACAGCTCCAAACGCTGTCCAGCTTCCTTGGTCACAGGCAGCTTGGAACAAGTAAGACTGGTCTCTCTGAAGGGTACTGATGTGCCCAGACTAGAGCAGGTAATTGGAAAAGCCCAGTTCAATAACACACAAAGACCTCAGCAACCTGACTCTGACCAAAGGAGAGCTACACACATCACCTCACCAAAAACTCTCCCTTCCTCAACTGTGAGCTCCAAGAAACATTTCACAATTTTTGTATTTTAAAACAAAAGTCTTCTAATAAATGCCCTAGTAACTAGTTCTCCCTCTCCACTGTGCACTCCTCAGTGATCTGTAGGATTACACCTAACCACTTCACATATTAAGGGAAAAACACAAGCTAGTTATGCATATTTTAATTATGCGTTTTCCTGCTCATGGACTGCATTCCAGGAGGCTTTTCCCTTCCTTCGCTATCCTGAATTGCTGCATGCCTGCACACTGATTGAGTGCAGCTTGCACACTCCCCAGACAGACAGGAGTGTTTAGTGTTTCTGCCTACCTGGATAACCTCTGCTATCAGTCCCAAGCAGGGATGAGGCTCATAAGCCTCACTTTCAACACCCAACTGCACAATGGGAGTTTAATCTGGCGTGAATCCGAGAGGAGACTTCGTCATGAGGCAACACAGTGGGTGCGGTAGGCCTGGGACAAGGCTGCAGTGGGCAAGGCTGTGTTCCATCTGCCACAGGCTGTTCGTCCTTGGACAAACCTTGACCAGGTCGGGCGCACCAGTGTGCTTTTTGGGTTGACTAATGGGCCCTTCCCTCTGGATGCTCCTTCTGGATATTCTCCCAGTGGAGAGCACTCTCACAGATGGGTCTAGCAGCTCTGCAGACAGCATGCTGTGGAGCCAAGCCTGAGCCTCACTGGCTGTACTGTAACACCTAACCCACAGGATAAAGGGAAAAGGCTCACAATGCACAGTGACCTGCTTGTAGGACATGACAAAGGCAGGCTCGCTCAGGGACACAAGCACAGTGCCATAAATGGTTATTCTGCCAAAAAAACATAGAGATGATCAGAATTAAAACAAAGAAAACAAACAGCAATGCAGATGGACATAGCAATGACTGAACCTGCAGGGTCTCCCATTCGCTGCACTCCAAACACACAATAAACAAAGAACACAACCATCCCCCAAACCACACCAACACTCTCCAGCAAGACCAACGTAACAGCAAACAAGTTTTATTCCATCTTTCAGTCATGGGTTGATCAGACCAAGGACAGTCTCCACAGGTACCTTGATCCTCCTACCACTTACATTACCACTTAAATTTATATTACCACTTACATTTAAAAAGACAAGCAAGTGTCTGCACTATCGGTATTAGATATTCAGTAATAATCCTGTCAAGCTTCTGCAAACACTGTGTTAAAGTAAATTCTCAGAAAGTCCATCACAAGAACAGTCAGCATGGAAATAATGCTCCACCTTGACTCTTTTATCGCAGTAAGTGCATTTTTCCCTTTAATAGCAACAGTACTTAGCCACAATCTTTCTCCTTCCCATTTCAAGTTATCTATAGCCCCCTAGCAAACACCTAAGGCTCCTGACGAAAATAAGTCAGTAATCCCAGCCAAGATAAAAACATGAAGATAGAAGTCCCAACTCTCTCCCACTGCCTTCAGTAGGAATGTCAACAGTGCACACACTCAGCTGAACTGGCATTTCAGCAGTAACTCTAGTACAACTTTTACTTTGCATAGGACTAATTCTAGATCCATCCAGGAATCAAACTTTTGGGAATAGAAATATACTGATCTTATCCCATATGCTCTTCTCTAACCGGCAAAATATTGTCACCATTGAAGCCAAGGCTAAAAACATGGACTAAGAAAAGCTCTCTTCATGCAGTTTCAAATAATAAGAGAATAATACAATGGCTTTAAGTTCCAACACAAACATTTTATCAGGGATAAAGTTTTGGTTTTCTCCTCTTCACCTCCCGCCCCACTATACATATTGTATCTACATAGTAATTTTAACTACATTCCACTCAATTCCATTCAATTTAATTCTATTCCATTCAATTTAAGTCAAATTCAGCCCAATCAATTGTTCAGGCTTGAAGGTTTTTTGGAGGGTGAATGTATTATGCACCAAAATAATTTGTCTAGACATGGAAAAAAAATAATTCCAGCCTCAATTCTAGCTTCTTATTCATGCCTACCTCTTGCAGATGTTTAAGGTCAGAATTCCATGAGCGTTCAAACTTATCTGACTATTTTAAAACATTGACTGAGCATTTGCATTCATGTCAACATTATGCCTGGCCAGTGGTTGCTCCAAGTGTTAAAAAAAATATTTAAAGAGTCTGAACTACATCCACAGTGCTCAGTGACCTCAGAACCCAAATCATGTATTTAAAAGATATCTAGCATGTCTTTAGTTTTTATGCTGTTTGAACAGGTCCCAAGTGTTTGTAAGACCTTGATAACTGCCTCAATTCATAGGTACGGTTGTAATTTATGCTTCATTCTTCATTCTCAAACACGTAATTGACCACCACCAACAATATACCCGTGTAGGCTGCATTTTCCAACTCGTTTTTGCTCACAATAAGTCAGTGGGAGGTAACACAAAGTATTTGAACATTCTATAAACCATCAGATTTAACATACTTGACATGAAAAAATAAATACAACGTAGAAATAAATATATTTGTAGTAAAAAATAAATGTTTTGTGTATCAATAAATAGAACAACCCAGATTCTTCTTCCAAGGCAATCCATTTGCTCTAGTAAATGAGCTTTTTAGAGACCAGGAGTGTGTTCTTCAGAAGCATTGCAACAGTCATAGGTCCTACCCCTCCAGGCACTGGAGTGATAAAGCCAGCCTTCTTCTTCACTTCTAAGAGAAAAGAGAAAAAGGCATAGACTAAGAATGTTTCCAAACCTTTTCTTCCCTTCCACTGCCCACATATGCCCAACTGGCGACAAGCACAAAAGGGCACTGCAGGGAAGGGACATGCCAAGGCAGAAGTGTTCCTGCAGCCATGGCACGGATGGAACATGGCCAGGACCAGGGCTGCAAGGTACTTCTCCCAATCTGAATTTATTACCCAGGGCTAGTTCTGGGCCAGGGTTTCACAACCTGTTCCAGCTGATCTACCTGCAGCACATTGCCCTTTCCCCACGGCAGCAACAGGCACTCACACAGCCTGTGGTCAGACAGATGAAGGTTAATCCCAATGAATTCTTTTGGTGAGGGGCAATTTTTGCCCATGTGACCTGGCTGACCAGTTGTCCCAGGAACATCTGGGATGACACAAGGTCAGGATGACCCCAGGAAAGCAGCACGGATGTGCACCACCCCCATGTGCCAGCTGGGATAGTGCACCTGCAATATCCAGGAGAGCTGTGGAAGCTGGGGATCCCTTTCTGTAGGTAAGGAGGTGATAACCAAAGTCTGTGTTCCTGAGGAGCAGCATGCAGAGCAGGAGGCTGCTGGAACTACTGCCATCAACAACAGAGCACCAGCAGCAGCCAAGTCACCTAGTCAGCCTCTGTCTCTGACTCTGTCCCCCACCTCCTGACAAAGACATCCTGGGATCACAGAAGGAAACTTAAAACTGGACAGGGAAAGGTACAATTTTCTGTTTAATTCGTTTTTCTGCTTCACAATACACACAACAAAGATGAGAGTTGTCTTCAAAGAAAAATACAATTCTAATGGCAAAACTCCCATTGCACTTTCAGTCTTAAACACTCAGTTCCTCCAGAGACTACTTATTTTTTAATCAGCACTATTAGGCTGCCTAGATTAAGCCAGGATCCAAAGGTGCAGGTCTTTCCAAAGTATCACAAAGGAAGATCTTACTGATGGATTAGCTCCAGCCATGAGCCATGTCAGACTATTCAAATTCAGTCTACATCTTGAGTGTCTTTAAGTTAACCTGTTTGTATAAGGAATTCATGTAACGTAGCAATAAATCCTGACTTGACACTCTTATCTACTGTGCAAAATGCCATCAACTGGAATTGCAGGTTGTTTGCAAAGGAATTCTGTTCAACTTTGTGGGAACTCACCACAGGACAAACTGTAGCAAGTTATTCACTAATAATGATCTGACGAATTGGCCTTTTACTAACCTTGTTAATACTGAGAGCTGGTTTTCTTTTCAGGTCCACCATGAGAGGTTTTTTGTTTGTCAGTTTGGGGTTCATTTTGGCTTGCTCAGTAATAACTTCTTGGAAAATCACACCCCACTTTCAAAAGCATTGTTTTTCCAAAGGCACACATACAAGAGACAACTCAGCACGCATAACTGACACAAACACATTCAATTCCACTGAAGTCACAACAGAGCAGACTTTGAGAACAGAGCAGACTATGAGAAGAGATTAAGGGATAGAAAACCAGGCACCTAGTTTTGGAACAAACAAGATCACTTGCTACTGCTTTAAGTGTATTAATCTTGAACGTATGTGGTGCTTAACTGTCAGACATAAGAAGGTCTCAAAAATAGACATATTACAAAAGAATTTGAAAAATTGGATTTTTGTTTTTATAAAAATAGTATTTATTAGATTTGAAGGGCAGGGGGTTAAATGAAATTAATAAAATACTGTCAGAATGCCAGGGACCTCACAAGAGCATTCGCATGGTTAACAGTGAATATCTCACTGAACTGAAGAACAGAAGGTTAACCCTCACTGAGGAGAGATGGTAATTACAACCAGGAGAGTTTTAATTACCCAGCTGACTGGCACCGCCAGACATAATGTTAAAATATACGGAAAGGAAATCAAGTTAGATTGCGGTTTTTCTTCACATGTAAAATACAACAAATTAATTAAGATCTCATATGACAGTTACTCTAAATATTCTCAAACACAAATAATTAACCTTTTTAACAGTCATACTATTCTGAGCTACCGACCACTTCAGATTGGTGCTTATAGTTAATACAGTTACTATGAATTCTCAGATTAATGTCATAATTATTGAAACATACCCACATCTGAGGAAAACACAGCCATTAACACAGAAAATACTGTAGACACTTTAAATTGAAATATGTTTGTTTCCCTGGCAACATTGCATACCTCTTTTTGTGGTGTTATTCAAATTACTCCTATCTTACCTACAAAGAGGGACAACCCATAAACAGACAGTGCCTTTCCTGAAGAAAGCCTTCTAATGAGTATCAGGTACAACACGCAGTGCCCATGGTGTTAGTAACCCTACCCAGCAGGAAACACACAGCACAATGCTTTCCCAAGCTATTGGGGAATTCTTCTACCCATACTCTACCATTATGGAAATCCCTGTGGGTTGGCATGGCAGAAGCCAAATTTTGTGTCAGTTAGCATAAAGCCACTCCGATATAGTTTATGCACAAAAGCTGATGCCGATTTTTGAACACACAACAGGTGTCTGTGCTGGGGAAACAACCATCTGATAAGTTTCCATTGGCAAGAGTAAATACAGATATGGTGAGTGCAATTTTCCAAGATGAATGCCAGCGACCAAAGGGGGAATATAGCTTGGCCTCAAAAATGTCAATAGATTTTCCTTTCCTGGTCAAGTGAAATGGGCCAATGCAGTTCCCAGACAGCACTTAAATGTGTGACTGATCTTATGTAGGCAGGTGAGGTGCTGCACTGTCAGTTACTTCAGGTCCTGTTTCTGTTTCTCAGGAATAATGTAACTTTTTCCACAGCTTTACTCCTGTTTTTTCCAGACTGGTGCTGGTCTCCCAGGCCTTCCCCTGACAATCTAGAAAATGCAAATTACATGCCTATGGGGGCGGAGCTGCTATTCTGCAGCTTCTGTAGAACCTGGAAATCTTCCTTTGGTTCTTCAGAAGAAATGAAATGTAGATTGTTTCCTTGAAAAACAGGATCCACTGCTTTGGAAACAGCCCTTCATTCCTAGGTTCCTTTAAAGCTGAGGACATCAGACACCTAATAGGGTTAATCACACAAACCAGTGGCAAGTCTCAACCTGAAGGCAGTTCTGGGTCTTGTGCATCTGCATTAAGCGATGCAGAGTAATTCCTGCCTAAGCACTGTTTCCACATGGCTTTATGAGTCCCTGTAAAGCTACACCAGATCCCTGCATCCCTGCAGCACTGCCCAAGTGAGAAATCGTGTGCTCAGCAGCCATTCTACATATCCCAAGTTCTGCTCCACACATTCTGGGATTATTATCACTATAGATAATAATCGCTGTGGGATACCAACCAGCAAGCATCTACCCCATTTCTCAGAGTTCCTTCTTTTTGCTATCCCTGTTTCTCTTACTGCAGCTATTTTAACTGCATTATAAAGGAAAACCAAGGAATTATGGCCCAGTACTGTAATTCTAAAAGTGTATATTTCCTCTGAAAGCCAAGCAATAAAGGCATCCTGAGCACAGAAACCCAACACAAAATGACACACAATGGCTTCTCTGCACTCAGCTAATTAACACGGACAGGTGGATGGGATGCTGCCATAGCCTTGGGATAATACACGGAGGCAGCAGAAATGCAAGATATCAAAGACTACTTATTGAGGCCCCTGAACAACACCCTCTTCTGTGCAGGGGAACCACGACTGGGCCATCCAGAAGCTCACTGACACCAGTGAGCCAGCAGCCAGCCTGGCCTTGTGGCTTCTGTCACTGCCTAATGCCAGCCATCTGATTCATTCCTTGTACTCATGGAGCACAACAACAGGCAATGGTTCTCTGAATGTTTGCAGGACAGCAATATGGTGATGTGATTACACAGACTGGCCTCTTCTTCATGGCAAAATGAATGCCAGATCTTTGAAATCAACTGAGAAACGAACAAATAAAGCTACAGCAAAAGCACCTGGAACATCCACGTTCTGTTTTCATGACCACTGCTTGGGAAAGCTCTACAGGGAGCTAATTTGGAAAGGATTCAATAAGTAAGGAGCAGCCTGTAGCTGGGCAGGTATCGCAATGAACGCCGAGTGGCAGCAGACACCATCAGAAGCAGCTGCTCTCACAGAGCCCAGGCTTCCTGCATGTTCCTGCTAAGGTACAGTTGAAGGACCACCACTTCCACTAATTAATTGGATTTAAAGAACATGGTGGTCAATCTAATTCAGGGAAAATGGATAATATAGGCCTATCACCTTGGACCACATCAATTACTTGTTGGGGCTCTCTCTTCTGCCGTTCAGCACTGGGAGTCCCTTCCTGCTCATGGTGGCACCCATTTCCAGAATCTCTTTCACACTGTCAAGCTGGAAAGAACAGTTCTCCTGTGTAAACCCCTCCACTGATATCACAACCACATCACCTCACCAAGGTCTTACACAAAGGATTCCTTTTCCACATAGGCATCCAATAAAGACTCAACAATCTGCATTGCCACCTGTTTGTCAAAAATATGGAAGGAATTGTAAGGAAATACAAGCAACTTTGGTTTTATGGGCATTTCCAGTTCCACTTGCAAAGGTGAGCTACTACATTGGCGTGTTACTACCCTGCTCTACCAGTCACTCCTGGAAATGATGCTCCACCCAAAAGAGCTGTTTCAGCTAAATGTTCTGGGTAAGTTGTTGCTTTATTTCATGTCCCTGGTCCTTGTAGCCCTCCTCCTCCCTTGGCATTATAGCTGTGGCAACAAAAGCCTATAAAACAGGGCCAAGTACACCCACATGTGCACTATGCTGTTCATAAAAACAGTTCTCCCTGTCTGTGACTGAAACTTGCTGCCAAAAACAGCTAAAATGGTGCTGGGGATCACATAGGGATGCCACTGTTTCTTCTCCTCCTCCTCCCTGGCACTTCACTCTTCCTCCTGAGGCTCCGAGAAGGCAGAACAGCCCCTCCCCGCACCACACATTTTGGCCACTTCTTAGCACAAAGAGGTACCCTCCATGTGCTGCGGTGGTTTTACATACAGAGCTGCACATGCAGTTTAAAATGTCCCTGCCATATCAGGCTGGGTATCTCAATGCTTTGCAGCTGGCCTCCAGATGCATAGTGTTCACCTGTCTTGTTCTTTCAGACACCTTGAAACTGCACAGTAAACTGTTCCGGATCAACAAACTACTATTTTTTGATGTGGACACAGTTTGGAGTGTCAAAATAAAGAGGACGTGGGGATGTGGCTGTTCAAAGGCATGCCATTATTTTCTCCAATGTGGACACTGAATTTAAGAATGAAAGACATGAAAAAGAAGAATTGAAATGCATCCTTTCGTTGTTAAAGAGATAAAAATAACCTTTACTGTCTAATTTACCCTGCAGAGATTACAAGATGGGATCCAAGTATTGCCAAGATAAGCACCTGAATCAAAACAGCTTCCAGCCATCTAATAAATTTAATCTCCACTACAGAAACTTTTCAGCCAGATGACCCGGTGAAGGAAGCCATTTCTATCTAGTTTTGTAAATGAAATTTGAACTCTCATTGACCAGTTAAAGCTCTGCTCTCCCCACAGCCACATTTTTCTCCTAATGAAGTGGATGAAGAGACAATAGATATTGGTGTGCTGTGTGATGTTACACAGGTGCCACATGTCATGCCAGACATTTATGTGCCTGGCCTCAACCTGCGAAAATCATTTTCACTTAGGCTTAAATATAAATTCAGCCAAGTGATCAAACAGGGGAAAAGGATAAAATTATTTGCTACACAAACATGCTGGCTTGTTTCATTTCCTAACTGCCAGATCAAATACTTGCCAAGGGTGTTAGTGTTCAGAACTGTATACACCGGGATGTTTTTTGCTGTTGTTAAACATTTAGTGAAACTTTCACCGATACCAATGAACCAACAACAATTTCCCTTTGGCAATGCACAGTGAAATGCTACTTGCAATTGTAGTGGTATAATCCAAGCTGAAGTTCCTCCCTCTTTTTTGGATCTTCCCTCCCCCCAGGTAAAATCTTGAGAACAACCCACAGCAGACATGACGAGACAGATACAGCGCATTGTTGAAACTCTGAATCACGGCCTTGCCACTGAATCTACACCTTTATTGCAGGCACAAGGTCCCGTGTTTGAAGAGAAACAAACAAGAAGGATGCAGTTTCACGTTTCTCAAAGTTACAGCTTTTTCACTCCCACACCTGTTAAATAACCAAACATCTGAAAGTTCTCTGTACTTCAGCTCTGAAAACAGAAAATACAACCTTTTATTTGTGATAGCACAAACAGGTAAGAAGAGAAGAAAAATTTTTTAAGTTGTCTTCCAAAAGATTTATTTTCCTGGAGCTCGGTTGCTCACATCCAGTTACACATTTCCAAACACATTCCAAGACAGTCGCTCAGCTACACTCATGCAGGTAATTTCACAGACTTTAGCAGACAGGTAACATGCATGATGAGTAAAAGCAGCAGGGAACTAAGGGAATGATGTAATTACAAATATACACAGCTGGCTAGAAACATTCTGAATATAATTAAGCTTTGAGACATTATGCCAGCCAAGATGTTAATAACTGTGAAAAAAACCTGTGGGTGATTTTCATACTTATCAAAATAAGGAACTGTTGAGAACCCTTAATAATGTGGGGAAATGCTGTCTAAGCTTCCCACACTCAACTCTGCCAATAAGTGCAACAATCCTGCTATTCCAGTCTGGAGCGCCTCCAGAGCAGAGATATTTAATCAAGTTACATTGTGAACTTGCTTTGCACCACGTTAAATATAAAAAGATCAATATGTAACAACAGTTTTTATCTGTTCGGCTTGCCTGGACCAAGACATTAAGCACTTTTAGATGAACTCACATTAAACTTTAGCATAAAGGATATTTCTAAAGCCAAGTTAGCATTTTCACAGACAAGTGTAGAGGAAGAGTGCAAAAGGAGGCATTGAGAAGCTGTGGTTTAATAATAATTGTTGTGAACAGCAGGAGACCCTGCGCTTGAGAAAGAGCAGAAACTGTTTCCACTGATTACTTTTGAAACATTTCACAAACTCAAAGGATTAAAGAAACTGGACACAAGTACCTTCTGCACCACACTGCCAGAAGAGCTCATCTGTAACTCTTGCAGGTTGCTGGGACCTGTAATCAAACATAACACTTCCTCTCCTAGCTAATATAGCAATTCTAAAGAGCAGATAGTTTTAGTGTTCTTATTTAAGTAAATAAATTATAAAAAAAATCTAGAAAACATTCTCTCATTTGAGGCACAGTCTAGTCCAAAAATTTACCATGACTGAATCCTACAAACTTCAATATATTTATCTAACAGGTGCGTATAAAGAGTGTTTCACTGACCTTCAAAGTCCACATCCCCAACTAATTTGGTTTTTCCTGTAAGAGGATCATGGATATGGTTGATGCCTACGTCAATCACAGCTGCACCTTCTTTGACCATATCAGTTGTAATCAACTTTGGGATACCTGGAATCATCAACACATATTTAATTACCCTGGCCAGGTAGTCATAGGTCATCAGTTTTGAATTATATCAAGGGGTGTGCATGCACAGCTATGCATGCACAAAATAGAACAGAATTCTTTTACTTGAATATTTCTTGATACACCCCACATGGAAAACAACAATTCCTCAATTGCACACAGTTGATAACTACTACTAATACAGAAAAGAGAAGAAAAAAAACAAACAAAAAAGACTCCACCAAAAGTTGTGCCATGGGATTGGTTTTGGTTCAAGAAACACACTCGACCAATAAGAAATTTTAACTGTTATGGTAATCCCAGCACACAACACTGACCTTCCACAGAGGACAAAACACCATTTCTTGCTATTTATAGCAATTTGGAACACCTCTGCACCTGACCAGAGAGGCCCAGCCTGGGCACTGCACACCTTGTGGGCTGCATCTCTGTAGTGTCCTGGGGTAGGAGTTCTTTGCTATTAAGAAATTCCAGCTACAACAGCCACAAGAAGCCACCTCAGCCTTTTCATATGCATCATATTTCTTCAGCACATTTAAATGTGAAGCATCTTGATATTCATCATGAATATGTGCATCAGTCAGGACCCAGAAAACCTAAAAGGTCGCTTCAAAGTAAAGATAATGAAATGTATCCATGGCTGTATGTTTCTTGTCAGGAATTTCTTCCCTACCATTCAACCTCCAACTTTCAGTGACGGGAATTTCCAACCTAAAAATTACAATTTGCTGTGCTTCTTGAGCAATTCCATCAGTTCTTTGTTCTGAGAGGAATGTTAGAGTATCTCCAAAAAGGGAGTGTAAACTCCCCTCTCCCATCAAAGCTGCTTTCTCTCAGGTGGGTAGAAGACAAAAAGGAAAAGAAACCAAATCCCTATGGTTTGAAACCGCAGTTTTACTGGAGGGAAGCGCTGGCACCCAAGGCTCTGGCTCCATGTGAAGTGCTGGAGCACAGCCACTCAGTCATTTGGATACAGGCAGTACAAGAACACTCTCTACTCTCCACTTCTCACTCCCTCCTAAGTCACCCGCTTGAAACTCTGCTTCTCATGTTGAGCAAGCCAAGATCTCAGACTCTTTCCTAGCCCATTTGATAACATCTGACTGTGTCTCCTTCATCCCCCTCTGATGTAATCCATGGCAACCTGGCTGGTAACTGGATAATGCCTCAGCCTTATGGGGGTAAATGATCTGTGTGTGATAGGGCTGGAAGCACATTAACGGAAGCTGCACAGTTACACCCTTTGTAAAATGGTTTGATAATAGGCCAAATACTTAATAGCAACAAATGAACTAACCCCCAAACCAAATGAGCATATCTATTTACTTAAGCCTACTTTACATACCAAGTAGGAAGGGATAAACACTAGAGCAGCTTTTCCTAAAATGCATTGACTCAAGAATATGGGAAAACCTTTCATTAGTAATTTTTGTAGAAAATGATGGATCATGTTTTAAACAAAGGAAAAACAAGGCCCTGCCTAATCCAAGCTTAGGTGCAATGTCTGTGAAACAGCCAACTTCTAAGAAAGCTAACCAGACACTACCTGAATAAAGGGTCTGATTAACCAGCACTTCCTACATAAGAAGACCACAGATCATGTCCCGAGTGACAGTGCAAGTAGTCCAAGCAGAATTTCGTCTGGTGTACAGCCATTACTTTTTCTCTTTACCTCCTCTCCAAACCTAGCAGGCAGATGAGTCCCATTTCTCTCAGCAGACTGGAAAGCCCAGATACCAGGAGCAGCAGGCCGACTGGTTCAAGAGTCCTGCTGCTTCCATCACTGCCTTGCCTGACCTGTGGTGACCCTAGGAGCACTGCTGCTAAAGCTGCACTTACACTTCTGCCATGAGTCAATGGCAAAAAGAACAGACTCCATGGGATGTCTGTACAGGCAGGGATAGCAGGCCAAGATGGGAAACGATGTGATGGGATACAAAGTGCCATGTGTGCTGAACAGGGAACATGATGCTTTGGCTAGAAATCCAAAAGCTGTGTGGTGTAGAAAGAGATATTAAGGAGGGGGAGGCTGGGCAAGAGCAGCATTGTTGGAACTTAGGATGCAAGGAGTTGGGAAGAAATGAGAAGGAAGGAATAAAATGCACGGCTAGTTACAATCCAAGTCAGCAGGAAAACTTGGGCCCCAAGCCTGGGGGCAAATAAGAGACAGCACATAGAGATGGATCTTCTCACACTCAGGTGTGACAATAGAAGCACCTGATTTGAAGTATTACTAAAACCATGAATGCAAGTGAACAGAAAAGCACCCAGAGGTGGAGTACCACATCGAAACAGACTCACTTCAACAAGTCACCAGTCAGGACACAGATGGCTCTTATAAAAGGACTACACAGGAAAGGGAGTGTGAAAATAGGAATCTTGGTCTTCCATGCGGGCGCATGCAAAAAGGCTCTTCTCCATTTGCACATCTTGTACAGCGGCCTGTAACAGAAGCTGTTTCAACCTGGCAGGATACAAGTTACCTTTTTTGCAACACTCACTGAACAGGTCACCCATTTCCGGGGAGTGTGTGATCCCAGAGGTACAATGTGCACAGTTCTCATGTAACAAAAGGAAGCTTGGGGTGATTCCACCTGCTTAAAGCGCAACCTTGCCCAGAGCACCCACTGGGGCAGGGCTGTGTGCTGTTTGCACAACCTAACCCTAGGTTTTTTCATCATTCCAAGTATATCTCAAGTTGTGTAATGAGTTATTGTATCATGCTCCTGTTACAAATGACAAAGGAAAATAATGTGAAAGGTAAACATAGCTGAATTGCTACTGGACCATTTAACTCCAAGCATAAATGATGACAGACCATGTTCAGCATAAAAATCAGAAGCAATGATCAAACTGGAAGCAGTGAATTTGGATGAAAAGTTGCTGGCTTATTTCCAGTTAGCACACCACTGTTCTTTTTTATTCACAGTGGTGAACTTTGGTCAGGCCCACAGCTGAGCAATTAGATGCGGGACAAGTAAGTTGTTTCTTGCTCCTGGCCTGCCATGGGAAACAGGCAGTGAAGTTAAACCATGAAGGAAAGGGCATCTCACTTCAACAGGAAGTAATGAGCTTTAGACAGGTACCTGTCTGTCTTCATCTAGAAAATATGTAAGGAAGTCTTGGGGGTCTTGAGGATGAGGAAGGGGGGGAAAGGGAGCAGAAAAGAGGAAAGACACAATCCTCTTGTAGTCCTCCAACATGGTACAAGAGAAGGATGATATCCTGAGCTGCAAAGGGACCCAGAATTTTACCAAGGTTATAGTAAGCTGGGTTATTTTTTTTTTTTTAATAAATTCGTATTTCTACTTGTAATACCTGTAAACAAATAACAGAGGCAGCTTAGAAGCAGAGTTCTGCTTGTTTCTTTGGGACAGATTAGTCAAACTCTAAGTATTTCACTTTACATTGCTTTAAGAGTACAGACACTGATCTTTCGTTCCCCTTCTTCTAATTACCACTCTCTTTCTCTTGACATGAAAATTGTAAAAGAGAAAAAAAAAAAAACAAACAGCCATTAATAACAAAGGTTACCAACACCTCCAGTTAATTTGGCAAGGCTGGCCTTAACTCTTACAGTGGGGGAATGATACCATGGTTTTATGAATGCAGCCTCCAGCTGATTTAAAGCAGCCCTTCTGTCAAAATTGAAATGACTCATAATTTTTGCACAGCACAGAGAATGTTTTAATTTACATAATTATACCTGTATAAACTATGCACTGACTGGTTCCCAATCTTGAGTTCACTCTGAAGTCTCCCTAAGGGAAAGGTGTCACATGTGAGGAGAAACAGTTTATGAGTCTGCAAATGTGAAGGGCAAGAACAAAGAGCCAAATCACTTGCCCTTCCTACAACGAGAAATCCTACCTCCTGCAACACCCTTAGTGAGCACGAGCACCAATTATTCAGTGAAATGTGAAACAGCCAGTGCCATGGACACAGTCTGCAAAGTCCTCTTTCTAGGTTTGAAATGCTGCAAATGGAGTATCAGCAACAACCAGTATTACCTGCAGCAACTATTACTATGTCAGCAAGCTGCGTATGGATCTTGAGCTGCTCTTTTGGGGTGTATCTGTGAGTAATGGTCACTGTAGCATCACCTGAAACAGAAGAAAATATCAATTAATTGTCAGATATAAAACGCTATAAAAAGTACAGCATTTACTTTCAGGTGTAAATCACTTACTTTGGTATACTAACAACAGTACAGATGATCAGCTTTGTCTTGGGATGTAACTTTTAAATCAGCATAGGCAGAACACTCACAACACTTGCTGCTCACACATATGAAAAAACACTTGCTCTTTAAAAATTATCCTAGGATGAATTAATTTACAAACTGGGGACTGAATTATCCCTTCCACAGCTTTGTTACATTCAGTGGAACTCCACAAAGCAAACTCAGCACGGAATCCAGTGTGTGCTTTATCAAGCCCAGTTTGTACAGGGTGCCACAAGACTCAGTTTTTTGCCACAGACCAAAGCTTCAAAACAAGATCACCAGGAGAAGCACAAGAAGCACACATCCTTCTGGGCTAACTCAAAACACCTGGGGCTGCTCCTGCATGCACCCACATTTCTTGGCAAGAGCTACAAATAAACCCTCCCAGTAACACATGAAAAACCCTTGTGCTGTTTGATGAAGATACTGAGGAGAACCCACGACATGAACAGTCATGGGGAGAGGGTCTGAAGTCTCCTACTGCATCCAACAGCAGGCATGGTGATCCCTCAAGGATTGCCCAAGCAAGCAGCAGAGATAACAGCTCTCAAAGAAGACTCTTCCCAACCGTCTCTGCAATTATTTGTACTGTATGCTGTTCAGGTGTTACATACCCCCATCTCTGCCTTCCACTCATCACAGACACCTGGGCCTTGTTATTTGCCATTAAACTAAAACTTTTTACCTTCTCAGACATTACCATCACATCTGCTCCCTTTGGAATGTGTCTGACTGATCTAATCTGTGCCTCCCATGCTATTAAGTCTCTCCTCAGGCATCTCACCTTCATCCTTTCTGTGCTCTGACTTCTCTGCTCTTTCCCCTCACCTTTTATCCCTCTTCTTCAGGCTCTATAGCACACACCATCTACTCAATGAGAAGCAGATCAAGACATTTCCAGATAATAAGAACAGAAAAGTACAGGCTTGAAAAAAACTGAGGAGTCTTCTGATACCTGCTTTAAGCAAAAGAAGTATGTCTTGCCCAAGATCACAATAATTACTCAGCAGAGAGGTTAAGAAAAAACAAATCCAAAGTTACAAGGTTACCTCTGAGTAATAAACTAGGTACTAATTCACCACTAAGATTTTAGTGAGGAATGTGTCTGTAGTCAGCTCCTGAAACCAAATTAATTGCTTTCACTACCAAAAAAGGAAAGGAGAAAAAAAGAGTAAAAAAAAAAAAAGCCCCTACCTTGAGAATAGCAGTCCAGAAGCTTACAGACACCTCAGAAAGGCGAGGTTTTCCATTTATTTGTGATCATGCCCAAACAGAAAATAAACAACTATTTTTACACTGCTACTTCTGCTGAAAGAAGAGGAATATATTTAACAATTAAGATTCCATATCATACTCCCAAGTCAATTCCCTAGCTTACAAAACAGAGATAGTCTCTTGACCTGCCTACACAGAACATTATTTATTTTGGAAGGAGTTCACACAGCTTTTCCATCTGATCAGACATTGCCACCTGCAGGACATGAGTGTATCTACAACTAAAGGATCACAAATGAAGTCAGTCCCCAACTCCTCATTTTCACTCATGATCTATTAAAAAAACAACCAAAACCATGGCCTGGCCTGCCATCCAGGCTGGTCTCTTTCTGCTCACAGCAGATGCAGAAATTAAACCCAACTGCAGAAGATGAACCAGATCTTCAAGGAGAGCCCCATCTGTGAGTTGGGAAGGAAAACTCCATCAGATCACCCCCAAAAAAGAAGTATTTATCACGACGTACACAGCATATACATAAACAATGCCAGTTCACTATCAGACAGGTACACATGTTCCTTCATTTTCTCACTTCCAGCTGCTTTATACTGTGTACCAACACTTAGCAGGCTGGAAGACTAGAAAACTACCTGAGAAATTAAGTCCATTTCTTCAGATTAGGCAAAGATAACTTCAATGACTTAACTCTTTCTGTATCTAGACTCCAGTATCAGTAAGGGACTATCTGAACATCCTTTTGTCTCTACACCGAACGTGTGACATACTTAGAACCACTGGCAATGCCAGCAAACAGGTTTGCCATGGAAGTCATCTGACATGTCAGGAACCAGAACACTGGCAGAGACCATGAAGCACCACAACAAACTCATGGACTGGCCCCCCAAAACAGGCTGCACAACCAGGCAGTCAAACAGGAGCTAGAAACCCAGGATACAAGACAACAAAACTGAGCCATGGATCCAATAAGCTCAAAAGCTGGAAGCTGCAAACAGTATTTAGTTACAGCTAAAAACTGTCCATGCAACTGCTGTGGGTTTTGCAACAAGCTGCTGAAAGCACCACGGGTCACTAGGTCTCCTCATTTCCAGCTGGGAAACGTGTAAGTAGTCTGCAACGTGACTTTGTGTTGTACCAAGCCTACTTCAAACATCAGCTGCACTGCCAGTAATACATGTCACCCAATATTTGCAGCAAATGGCAAAAATGCTACTAATTTTCATGGGAATGAGGATGAGACTAGAACTATGCACCAATGGTAATTACAATTCAAGCACTGAGAGAAGTTCCAAACAGCAACTTTCCCACAGAGGCTGAATGGAAAAACCAACTCTATGATTAGTATAAAGCTTTTAGTGTTTTATTATATTAATAACACATTTCACTCTGCTCCAATTAAACAGGCCTGGGATTGAAAGTCCATGTTTACCTTATTTGTGCACACCACCATGGCAGTTTCTAACATCAAAATGAAGTTGCAAAAGGGCAGCATTTTATCTAAATTATATTTGTTTTAATTTCTACAGCACAATTATAGCAGCACATGTAGGCTTCTGTAATTAGAATTACTTTAAAATATTTCCACCACAACACCCAATTTCCAGGGGGATATAAACTGCATTGCAGAAATATCCCCCAGGCCAACATGTAATCACAGAGCTTACGCTGAAAAGTTCCTTGGTTAGTCATTTGTGTATTTTCACAAGCAACACCTCACTGACATAGCACACCACCAGGGTCATGCCATACATTTTTTTTATACATACATAAATGTATATGCATGCATATGTGTATATATATGTGTATGTGTGTGCTCATGTGCATATGACAAATGAAATTAATATTGAACAAGCATGAGAATAAGGAATGGAGATAGCTATGCTGTATAAACATCACAGGAGCCTCTGCAGCTCTTCAAGGCCTCACTGCCAGTATTACCCTCAATGATCAGTGCTGACTATGTTGAAAGAGCTGCTGTTTCAAACAGAGGAGGAAATTACGACTTAATACCAGAAAAAGTTGAGTCCAGAAACTGCCCTCCTGAGAATAAGTGAGGAAATATCTTAGCAAATTTATTTCCTTGCTCTGGTTGCAAGTATTGATAAGAGTCAAAAGTGAAATTCTTTAATCTGAATCCTCTAGATGGCTTTATTTTCATGACTTCACAAATGGAAACATCAGGACAACATTCCTGGACTTACCTCCAGGCCTTTCATGCTCCCCATCAGTATGTAAAAGCATTGAAATAGGCATTCCAACATTCTTAGATCTTCCAGCTACAAGTACATTTTTTCCAAATGTTTGTATTCCTTGTAGGAAAAAAAGAATTAAAAAATTATGTTCCACTATTTTGATACGTCTAAACCCTTCTTCTCAACACATTCAGGTTATCTGAACCACCCTTAGCAAGGACTGAATTTCCCTGCTCCAGCCACAAAGCCACTTATGTCTACCAAAATGAACATGTACACTCTAAATATAAAATGACAACTATTGAACACATATGCATTTTTTCCCCTTCTAGTACTGAATTAAGTGCTCCCATTTTTTGTTCTTGTTTCTTCCCCCTTCTCTACAAGAACTTATGCATTCAAATCTTCTATTTGATAAATAATCAACAACAGCACAGAAAATTGCCTGCAAAACCATAGAATTAAGAAAGTTACTGAAGTGTTCCACCAAGAACTACTGTCTACACTCAACTAATAGTTGTGCTACTGGCACAAGATCCCATTTACTTGGCAAATCCTTATTATTCAGATTAATATTCTAAATGTTTGTCCTTCAATCCCAATGCATTTAGATAACCCAGACCTTGTAACTCACACCTGAGTTAATCCTTTGCTTGTCTCCCAGGATAAACAGAGTTTCAGGACACCTCAGTCTCTTACCTGTCCGTTTTATGATTTCCCAGACGGCAGCAGCAGTGGCAGGAATTATGGAAGGCTGATCAAGACACAGACGTCCAATATTCATGATATGGAATCCATCCACATCCTTTTCAGGGGTGATGGCATTACAGACTGTCCGTTCATCTATGTGATCTAGGAGACACACTGCTCTCAACTACAGCTCCTCCACGAGCCAGGTGCCATCAACACCACCAGAGGCATTACAGAGACAAACACACAGCCTGGATCTAGCCAAGGTAATTAACTACTGTTCTTGATTGAACAAACTACACTCCCCCTAAAGGAAGCAGTTACAACTTCACCTTTTCAAGCCGTTTACTGAAAATTAGGTTATAATAGCATTTGTCACAGGGTTTATACAACAGATTCTGTCAAAATATGAGAGCCCAGTACTCTGCTGGGAATGAGGAAGGTAACTATAAAGAGAAATATTTAAGCAAATCACTTCAGAGTTACTTCTGCATTCTGGAAGTCTCAAATATGAAGTGGCTCAAAAACCCCAACAAACCACCGGAGAACAGTCATATGCATTTTTCTGGTTTCTAAGCCCACAAACGATATACGACCTAAGTTTTAAACAAATACATGGAAATCTCAAGCTGAAATAACTTTGCAGATCTAGCTTTCCTTTTCCAACAATACCACTGTTTCTAGTCAATTGTTAATCAGTAGGACCAAAACATATCCTACTGCATTAGAAAACTGAGAATACACAAGACTGCTTGACATTGGTGATTCCAAAACACTAAGAATGCCTAAATGACATTGCCTGCACATAATTTAGTATTCACATCTATTCATAATGAACATTTTTCATATGCAGTAATGATATGGGACAGCTTTGCAACTCCTTAAAGCTTATACTGCATAAGCATTAGTAGCGATTATGAAAAAACGTGTGTTTGCCAGACCTCTCTCTGCAGAATTACAAACCCAAGCATAAACCTAGAAACCTGGAATACATAACAACATTCCAGAGAAACAGCTTCACAAAACATTCCATACTGACCTGGAAAGCAAACTGCACTTAGTGACTGACCCATGGCCTGCAGAGTCCCAAAATGGCACTGACTGACCCACAGACTGCCCCAAAATGGCTGTGACTGACCCATGCCTGCTGTAACGTAGACCTGTTGAAAGGTTTTCTCCTGGAGAAAGTCAAGCTGACCCTCAGAGAGATCAAATGAGAAGAAAGCCACTGAACCTCTGTGAGTTAATGACCAGTTTGCTATTGAACCTCCTGAGAATTTGGTTGTTTCTCCTGTGCACCGGTAAGAGTGAATCAAATTACCTTCCCCTAAACCTGGCAAGTGGGCTGGGGCTTTACAATTTTCATCTCAGAGTGATTACTTTTTGCATCTTCCACATCACCCATGCTAGCCACAACCTGAACAGAATCCTGCAACTGTGTGGCAAGATATCCCAGTGTGTCCAAGTCAGAGAGCACTAAAGCAGGTTTAAAAAAGCCAAATAAAGGAAACTTAGGGTCAATAAGGAAATTCAGACTTGCCAGTAAAAATATTTCAGAGACTAAACATGACGTTTTAATTTAGTAGGCTTTTGTGGTTTTGCATTAAAAGGAGCTAGATGATTAAAAGATATGGATGTTATAAAATTTAAACCATGGTAATCTCCTGTTAAAAGATTTCCAATTAAAAAACCCCTAGAGTTAAACCAGGCTGATATGATTTACAATTTAATTCTCCACTTTTTGATGAGAGGAAGTTTCCTTCTGAATCCTAATGAGAAAAGACTGTGGAAATTAAGATACTAAGTACATTGATGAAAGAGTCTCTTAGAACTGAAAACTGCCTCACAGGGACTGAAAGCAACCATAACCTTGTTTTTATGTCAACTTGGGGATTAAAAAAAAATAAGAAAGAAATTTGGAGTAACCTATTAAATGGCTTTTGCAAAACAGAACTTGTTACCCTTAGGCAAGTCAGTTGTTCATCCAAAACAAGCTTGGCAGCCATGCCTTTCCTTGTGCCTGGGATGAGCAGAACACTGCTCTGAAAAACACCTCCTCCTCACTGTCTGTCTTTAGCTTCCCAGAAACAGACACACAATAGATACATGATGTAAAAGGAAAGAAAAAAATAATGAATAATGCTTTACATGGATATTTTCCCCACTCAAAACTGATTTGTAGAATTTCAGAACAGGGCCCACAGTACTGGAAAGAAATGCAGCTGCATAGTTGAGGACAAGTGGGCAGCGGGCCTGAGGATGTGAACACCTTCCTTCCTCTTCAGGAACGCTTTCAAAACACTATCCTGAGCAGGCCATCCCCAAACCAACAAACGAACCAACCCAACTCAAACTGTACAGACACTCACTACATTATTTAATGAGCAGATTCTGTTTGCCACAAGAAATGCATTTTCCTGGTTTGCTTCCACATGCCTGCTTTATTTCCAGAGGAACAAAATAATTTCTTAATTATCTTATTGTCAATCTCATAAAACATCAGCTGAAACCCAGACAAATTTCCTTGCTGTCATTCCAAGCCACTCTCCAGGCCAAGCTCCTCTCTGCATTCCCCGTCTCCCTTGTTAGCTAAACTTGCATTACTTGCCATGCAACACTGGGCATCACTTGCCATGCAACTCCAACTTGCACACAGAGAAACTCCTATTTACATAACAAACAACATCTGTGTCTAGTGCTGGCACATGAAAAATAAAGACTGGTTTTCAAAAGGGAAGACCGACAAAAATAAAAACATAGTACAAAAGGGATTTGAAAAAACACTGTATGGATTTTCATCTTCTGTCTCAAATAAATAACATTTCATGACCACCTCCCCAGCAATTCAAAGGAACATACATGAAAGTCTCCAGAAAACCATCACCACCATCACAAGTAATACACTCAAAAGGTGCACAGAAAAGAAGCTCTCCTCATGCAAAGATGACAATCCTCAAAGTTAAGTTGCTCTGGCTTACAAAACTGCAAAAGAACAAAGCCATTTCTGACTCCATTTTTAACCCAATGTTAACCAAAAGCCACACCTTGTGTGGTTTACTGCAAAAAAAACCCAAACCCCACACAACAACCTCAGCTCTGGAATAAAGAGCCTCCACTGATAAAGTTTTCACAACTTCTAGGCTTTGTCTCCTTTCATTACAAAGCGAATTAAAGAAAAAAAATAGAAAATGAGCTAACTTAGCTTTCGGATCTTTAGTTTATTAAGTTCCTTCAAGGAAAGAAAGTAATTCCGTTATCTGAGTTATATTTGACATCTGTTATGGAAAGAACTTCCTGAACATTTCCAGTTCATGACAAATCACACATTTAACTTTACTATACAGACACTGCAATATTGACAAAGTTCTGCTATTGACTAAATTATTCTAAGGCTTTTCCTAAGGCACACAACAGGCAGGCCTTTCTGATAGGCTGGATGGAGGCTAATTAGTCTTTGTGTAGTTATTGTGACAGATGTGTCACAGTTCTGGAGAGGAACCTTCAACCAATTATTTTAGGGCATCAGCATTCCAGTGTAGAAGCATCAGACATTTCAATCAACACAGCTAGAATTATCACCAGGCTTTCTTTCTTTTCTCATGTCAACCAGGTTTAAATTCACTACGTTTCAAGACTAAAGGAAGTTCTAAACCATGCACTGATGAAAGCAGACAGCTCAAGAGCAGACTGTAGTGACCTGATATCCTCCTCATAAACACCAAATGCATTTCTGCAAGTGGTACCTAACCATTTCCCTGAACACCCACACCAGTGAGATAAGTGACACAAGACAGCACTGGATTGGGAGTCCAGTGTACGAGCCTGCTCTGGGCTTCAGACTGGATGATTTCAATCCCTAGGCTGTCAGTGCCCCATCTTTTGCAGGAGTTCTTACTGATGAAATGAAACTTTGTTAATTACATTACCTGTTGTTGCTAATCTCTATTAGTCAGAGAGATGTTTGTCCAAAGGAAACCAACCACATTCCATCAGCTTAATGGCCAAGATGTGGCTCTTTACTTGTGTTATACTTCCACCTTGTGGCAAATTTATTTCAGCACATGGCCCAATTCAGGCAGCTTTCATGTAACACCAAGTGCAAGCCCTCCTCACCATGAATGCTGCTGTTTATTACAAATACAACCAAAGCATTTTTTCATCCGTAACTGTCAGAACCTGCCCCAGTTTTTCTGTTTTATAGATACAAAAGAGTTTCAGTCTAGTTTTTCTTCTTTGCAAGTTTTATCACTGCAAAAATACCACTTTGCCAGCTACTCCCCAGTGATATTTCAGTGAGATTTTATTATAAATTAGGAGAAGGGAAATAAAAATCCCAAGAATTTAGTCAAGGCCTTCGCGCAAAGCTCACCTGGAACATTAGGGATAGCACAGAAAACAGAAAGAAATGTTTAAGGCAAAACCTGGAATCGCTGTGAGAAAGGCTATAGCATCATCTGCTATACAGCATAATTTTGCTTGACATAGGGGATGAAAGTATAGAACTCAAGGAAAACCAGTGCAACATGTTAAAAAATAAAGACAATTAAACTGGGTAAATTACATTAAATGCCTCAAAACACCACTAAGACTGATCATTAAAAAAGGCAAGTTTGACATATGAAATTATTCTCAGAATTTGTCTGTTTCTTTAAAATGTACTGCAGGTTCAACAAAAAAAATTAACATCTCAGCTAATCTTTCATTATGCATGTCCTCTTCCAAGAGCTTCTTATATCCCCAAGACACACTTGCAGCCCAGAACTATTAAACTCTCCTCTTACATGGACTGTATATAAGGAGTAGGACAAAGATATCACCTACCTGGGAGAGGTAGCTGAACTAATAAACCACTAACTCTTGAATCCTTGTTGAGTTTTGCTGTCATATCCAACAGCTCTTCCTGTGAAATGTCTTTAGGCCTCAGTATGATCTCACTAGAAATGCCTGATAAAAACAAAAAACAGAAGGCATGGTAAAATAAGGAAATCGAGTGACGTGCAGCAAGTCATTTAGTCTAAAAGTCTGTCTGATGCTTAACAACTATTTCCTAACAACATTTTAAGAGACAAAATGAAACTTATGACTCCCATTCAAGTGATATTAAAGCTACTTTCTTCATACATCCATGCAATTTCTTTTCTTTAGGTCCGTCAGAGAAAATGTGGAAGAAACTGGTGCAAAATTAAATTAAGACACTAAGGTGATTCCTCCTGCTTTATTTTTTTATTTTTAAATAACAGTATCTTGTGCTTACCAAAGGATCACTTATATGACATACCCACAGCTGCAGCTGCTTTTATCTTGTTCCTGACATAGATGTGACTGGCTGGATTGTCTCCCACCAATATGACAGTGAGGTGAGGTCTCTGGTTCCCAGCAGATATCCATGATTCTACATCCCTTCGAACTTCTTTCAAAACTTGGTGAGCAAGCTTTGTCCCTGAGATGATGGTGGCTTCGTCACTGTAAAGATGAAAAGACACACAATAATTAGGTCTAAAATTTCACCAAGAAGAAGACACCTTTACGTGTGTTATCTACCATTTTAAACGCTGCCAAATGTTTTATTTGCTGGCATTTCAAATAGTATTTGAAAAACACTAACATATTACAAATCCATGCAGGAAAAGAAGTGCTTCCCCATTGTCTTGTTTGAAGAGCAGGGATGTGCCATCAGTGCACATGAAAGTGGAGCTCACCAGCCTCAACTCACCTTCCCAACATACACAGCCAGCCACGTAAACATATATGAACTCCTGCATTTTGAAATTAAACATGAGAATATTCTCATGCCCTTAGGTTTTACTGGTTTAAGGAATGTTTACCAACTTCCCTCCCTGACTTTCCTTAAAAGTGGATTTGACATGAGATTATTTACAATATTCTTTTGTCCAAGCCTCAATGATATGAATATTTCTCATATTTCCTAGCTGCTGGGAAGGGAGATGGTAAATAGCATTTCTCACAACTGTAAAATACAAAAATAGCAAATACTGAAATACGTTGATGCTTCTTAGGCTTGGAATATAAATAGTTTAAGTCCTTTGATTGAAATATCATACAAGAACTGTATGAACAAATAAAGAATCACCTGTACAGAAAGCTTACACTGCAGCAGGCTATTCAAGACATTGAAACTAAGGCGTGAATTATTATTATTTTAAATTTTATACAGATTAAAACCTCGACCAGGCGTTGGTCAGTGACAGGTTTAATGACAGATTTGTGACAGATTTCATGACCAAGTTAAATGACACACTTAATGACAGACTATGCCACCCTGCGCCACTGTTATCCCACCCACCCATGGATGCTCTTACTCTGAACCCAGTGAGGATTTACAACAGAAAATTCACGTACTGAATTATTCTTGTTTATGAATCCAGTGACTTGCAGGACATGACAAAAACAAAGATCTGAGCTGCTATTTCAGATCAATTTGCACACTAAAAGCCTGAGATCATATTCAGCACCACAACAGGATCTTATATGTCCCATACATTCTGCACGAAAACCTCTGGAAATTATTAGTGCAGGAACATCTATGTTTTGCAGAACTGGAAAAAACAGTTACTAGCAGCACAGAAGTCAGATTTGTACTGGTCCAGAAATACAGCTATTTCTCCCAAAACTGGCAAAATCAATTGTTGATACACAGGACACCCAAGAGGTCAGATGCTTATTTAAATGGCTGTTCAGCTTACTCATCTTTTCATTCTTGAAATCACAATGACAGTGCTTTCAGCATAGGCACTTCTGATCTGCTGAATCTCTTCAGTCAACTTTCACCCAGGACTTAAGACAATTATATATAAATGAAAACGTTGACAAGCAGGAGCTCTGACGGACCCTCCCATGCACACCCAGGCAAGAGCTCAGAGCTGCAGTGCTGCAAAACCAACACCAGAATCCCTGTGCAGACAGTGCAATAAATTAAACACACCGGGTGATTACTGTAAGGACACTGATGCTCACTGCACCGAAGCATGCCCTGTTCACCACCAAATGGTGACTATATACAGTAATTCTGTAAAAATCCACTGACAGGCTCTTTAAGGCACCAGGAGCAAGCAAATGTGTAGCCACAGATCCCCCTCGGGGAGGGGGCAGGAAGGTCACATCGCAAGGGCTACTTCACTTTCAGGGGCACCGCGCCAATCCCCGATGGATCACCGAGGCCAGGGCCGCGGCCCGCTCGCTGCCCGCCCTCCCGCTGGCCCAGAGCCCCGTTTTCCCGGGAAGAACGGCGGAACCCAGCGGGGATCCGAGGATATCCCTCCCCCACGAACGTCGATCGCGGGGGATCCGAGCCTGCTGATCCTTCAGGCGTTTCTCGCCCTTTGGACCCGCCGCGCCGTGAGGGGGATGAGGATGAGAAGGATGAGAAGGAGCAAGGAGGAGAATGTAAAGGAAAAAAACCCGATCGGCGCAAGGTACCTGGCGGCGCTGTGAGGGGAGCTGCTGGTGCTGCGGATGAGGGTTCGCCACCGCCTCAGGGGTGCCCAGCCCGGGCGCAGCAGCGCGGCAGAGGAGGACGAGGCGGAGAAGGAGAAGGAGAAGGAGAGGGCTGTGCTGGCCGCCGCCATTTCGGCCGGCGCCCGCGGACGGAAGCGCCGCCGCAACCAAGCGACGAGGGGAGAAGGCGGGGCCGCCGGCGGCACCGGGATCGCGGCGGGGCGGAGCGGGGGGCGGGAGCCGCTGGGAGCGGGAGATGCCGAGAGACGGGCGGGGCCCAGGGCAGGGCGATGCTGACGGCAGGACATCGTGAGGACGGGCGGTGCGTATCCGAGTCAAGACTTTTCCAAGTGTTGACAGCCTGAGGACTCCTACCGTAGTTGCAAGGAAAAGCACAGGAAAAGAGTTTTTAAAATATTGCCTGTGCTTTGGTGCCTCTATTTCCCTTCAAGATCCTAAATATGTATTTCCACCTTGAATCTGGTTCTCTTCCATTTCCTAGACATCAACTTCTTGTGTGCCTTCTACTTTAGCTGACGGCTATGGCAAACAGAACTTGTGCTCCTGGTTATTTCCCTACCACCCCATCCAGGAGCGGGTCCGAAGGGAAAAATGCATTAAAACACGTGAAGCAACTGGAGGCTCTTATTTTGCATTTCAGAATAATGACCACACAACAAGAGATGCAGCTAAGGCCATAAATAATGGTTGCCATGGTATTCAAACCAAACTTTGGAAAGCCAAACTAATGGGAGGGGACAGTGTAAGGTGGCACCAAAGTGTGGGATGGGTTCTTCTTTGGTGGCTTGCCTCCCATATAGCATCCCAAACCAGGGAAGAAGATGTATATACAAATAATATTTATAATTATCCTTTTATAATGTATAATCCTCTAATAACATATAAACAAAGGTAAAGGCGCAGTCTGGATTAATTGATGCACATTTTAAGACTGTCAGCACACAGTATCACACAAGCACTCACAGACACAATACATGTGACTTTCACTTTTGCTCACATTCCAGAAATTCCCGATATCCTGCTGTCTGGGCCCAAGTTTTATAGACGGTTTGTTGCTGCACAAAGCAAGAATATGCTTGCTTCTGCCTAAATCTGTCAATGATTTTGTAACCAATATAGTTCTGAAGTACATCAATTTTTCAGTCACAACTTGCATAGCAGATTTTATCAGAAGCACTTATAACACAATGGAGTGTTTTTATCTAGGGTATAATTTGATAAGAATATTTTAGAAAGGACAGGCCATTAAAACCCAGCATCCACAGTCTCTGGGTAAGCACCTGCACCATGTTCCTTTCAGGAACACCTAACTCATCAAAAGTTTTGCCAGGACCATAGCAGAACATGAAGCCTCACTAAGCTGACACACCTTTCCAAAGCTTTTCTCAACTTTATAAAGAAATTTGCCCGCTCTCAGTAGCCTGGTGAGGGTGCTATTGCTACTGTGGCATGCTTTTCATATGCTATTTCAGATCTCGGTTTGTTTTCTTCTTCCACTCTGTGCAGAGGACTCTTTTTTCAGAATTTTTTACTACAAAATCTGCCGTTGAACATGACAGAAGGCACCAAGATACAAATCGCAGCCAATTCCACAAGACTTCCCCCTCAGAAAACACGGGGGTGCAGGGGACAACTATGAGGGGCATCGATGCTTGTCTGTGGAGCTCTTGTGTCTGCTCACTCCACACCGCGACGGGAACAGCAGCTCACGGGAACCAAAGACTGCAGCCGGAGCCCGTGTTTGGTGGATCGTCTGTGCGGCTCCAGCCTGAGGCGCGATGTCCCGATCACATCGCCCGGCGGCTCCGCCCGTGCCTCAGCACCTCCCATCCCTGAGCACCTCCCATCCCTCAGCACCGCCTGTCCCTGAGCACCGCCCGTGCCTCAGCACCTCCCATCCCTGAGCACCTCCCATCCCTCAGCAGCGCCCGACCCTGAGCACCGCCCGTCCCTGAGCACCGTCCG